>JAWNKY010002136.1:0-265423 GCA_035041765.1 Drosophila algonquin | reverse complement strand
TACCTGCATAATCAGTCTCGTCTTTCAAGGGCATTCATGCTCTTGTGTGGATTTATTTGCTCCGTTTGCGGCTGCCTCTGAAATCGTAAGCGCCTGTTGTCGCGCCTGGAAAAAATACAAATTGAAGTTTGAAATATACAAATTACGGGCTTCCGCATGCGTCTCATCACTCAGGTCCGGGTGGCTGAGCATGCACTGTATGGACGTGAGGATATCCCATATGTCGTAGGGATCTCCCACCACGTTCTCGCGCTTCAACGTCATGTAGCCCCACCGATCGATGTTCGGGTGATAAAGCACCTCGCGAAAGCGCACCGAAGGGACAATATGTTTGGAGATGAAAGTCAGTGTCAGGTGGTATCGAGCCCGTTTCCATGGGGTATGGTCCTCGCCTGGAACGGTGCACTCCCAGATCAGATAATTTAGTCGCAGGTTTCCCCACTGCATTTTCTTAGGGTGTGCTGCAAAACCGTGCAGCGGGTCTTTGAGCCACAACAGGCGCTGCTCCATCAAATGGTCAATAAATGTCATAATTTTTTGCTTTAGTTTCACTTTCTCGATCACTTTTCCGGCTGCTTGCTTAAAATGACTAAACACATTTTCTAAGACTTAAACTAGACTCCGTATTTGGTTAATCGCACCTATCGCACCCTTTGATGTTACCGTAGCTGGATATTTATTTTATTATTTAGTTATTTGTAAATGGAGTAAGATTTTCCCAAGAACATTTTCCAACTCTGTAACTAGAGACTGCATTTGAACGATGTGCCGCCAGGCGATAGTTGAAATAGTTAGTGCAGCTTTTATTTGCTTATTGCATTTCTCTATGGTTTTTTTTGTTAGTTATAAGGCAATTAAATATGCTCACAAAGTCTAATGTCATGCTGCTTAAACCTAAAATGAACCTGCTTAGTTCCGCCAGTTCGTCAAATGGTGGTGGATCGTTAACCGTCCTAGGATTAAGACCGATTTCAAACTAATCAGATCAAATCATAATCTAGTCAAATCAGATGCAGCTGCTTGATGCTCATTGGCAGGGAACTTCTTTTTATTTTGTAATTGTTTTAATTGCTCTCGCGATGTACAGATCCGGAGCAACTCATCGAAGTGGCTTTCCTCTGTGTCCTCATCGGAACTTCCACTGGACTGACATGCTGTATTATTGAGGAGCACTCTCCACCAGCAACTTTTCCCGTTGCTCTCTTCATCGTCATCCTTGTTGTCACTTTTGGTACTACTCCAGCAATTCTCTTCCGACCTGCCGAGTGTGACCAGGTGTGCATGCCCTGCCCTGCGGTAACACTGTATAGAAATAAAATCCGTCAAAAATTAAAACTTGCAGTATTGAAGCTTGAAGCCACTTCGAGCTGAGGCAAGCAGCGGTGTGCTGTCGCAGATTTTGGCGGAGGATTTGCTGAAAAATTAATAATCACATCTATGAATATTTAAATCATCTCTTTAATTTTACACTTTCTTTCCAATGTTGGTCTTTGAGCTTTTCGGCTCGAGTTGTTTGACATTTGTACTCTGTTGGTATTCATGGCATGGCGCTTGTTGTTGCCTGTTTATGGAGAATTTGGCTTAAACCAGTGGCAAGCCAGAAGGCACACAGAAGCAGCAAACCAAAGCAACGAAAACTGAAAGCAGCATCAAATAAGGGGGGGAAATAAAACAAAATAAAGCAATGTTGAACAGAATCAAGGATTCAGCTCAAAGGCAGGACCACGGCAACCGACAAGCCAACCGATATATATATATATATATATATGTACATATACATATATATGTAAATAGGGAAGCCAAGGGAGCTGACAGATTTATTACACTGTCAAACAGAAGTTTGATATACATATGAACTTGAATCATTTAATCATATTGCATTTGTCATTCGATCTCTAGAGAATTTATTGAAGGAATACTGTGTCTGTATCTCGATGATTGACAAAGAAAGATATTCTCTTCGATATTGAAAAAGCTAAAAGAAACTCCGTAGATACTCGTAAAAATGCCTAAAAATATCTGTGAAATAATGAAATCAAATCAATCTCAATTTCTGGGTTTGAGTTGCCCACACAAACACACACACACACACACACACACACACACAAACACAGACGCAGTGGTGTGGAGTGGCCGCCTATCTCTCGTACTGCTTTCTATCTACTATCTCCCTGAAGTAGAGGCATGGCATCCACATCCATTTTGTGGGTCAGTGTGTGGCTTTAGCAAAATCTGTGTAGGAAACCGAAACTTGTCCGGTTGCTATAAATACAAATTGGATAAAATTGCAGTGCGTGCCGGAAAATAAGAAGAAGTCCAAGTCAGCCAAAGACACAGGCACAGCAGCAGGAGCAGGACCAGGCCCAGGACCTGGAGCAGGAGCAGCACAAGCATTCGTGCCTTTCCAAAAGAGAAAAGAGGGATCAGATTAAGACACTGGAATGCGGAACGTGGCCAATATGCTGCTTCTCTTTGGCCATTGAGGTTTTTGCTTTTTGCCATCTAACATCCTACCATCATTATCATCGAGCTGGAATTTTTCGCAAGCTGGCAAACAGCACTGGCACCCGGCCACCGGCACCCGCCACCCGGCGCCCTACAACAGTTGGTTGGTTGTCCTGGGCGATGATGACAGATGGAAAGATACAAGGAGCTGGGTGGGTGGGTGAGTGAGTGAGTGAGTGAGTGGGTGGTGGCAGGGGGCTTCACTAACTAATTAAAGTGCGTACATGTAACACGCCACCACTCTCACACGAGTATCCAGAGATCTGGCCCACTTCAGTTGTTTGAGGGACATTTTTGGAAATTTTACAAATTAATTTCATGTTTGAAGCAAATTCGTAAACAAGTCTTAATGTGCACTAAAGCGTGTATTTCCAAGGGTGCTGCTGCCTCAGATGTGGGGCCGGAGACGGGGCCGGGGCATGGGCATGGCATTGCCTAACCACCCATCTAATAATGTCGGGCGCCCGCCAGACATGAATTTAGCATTTATCTAGCGCCACTTGAACAAAGTTCTCGTCCTCGCACTCGTGCTCGTGCTCGTGCTTAGCGTTGGCACTGGCGTGGGCGCTGGCGTTGGCGCCCTCCCATCGGTGGTGCCGTGCCGTGCCTACTTCTTGGCTGACAATGAAGATGAAGATGAAGATGGCGGCAGCGGCGTCGGCGTCGGCGGCACAAATTTTTAAGGGATGAGGAGCAGTGGACTGGCTGCGTGGTGCTGCGGTGCTAGGGTGCTGGGGAGCTGCTTGGGGGCCTGGTGGTTTGGGGCTGAGCTAATTTCAACGCCTCTTAAGCGCACAGTGGTTGCACACACAGTGGTTGGCCGTCAGTCTGTCTGAAGTGAGGCAAAAGTCAAGGAGCGCCGCGACTAGAAGTCCCTGCTGGGGGACAGAGCCCACAAAAGGCAACTTTAACATTGTTACGGATATATTACGAATACACCCGAATAGCGAATGGTTCCACGGGGACTTTATTTGGGGCATACTTTCGCGCGAAACAAACTTTTTCGAAAATTTAATTGAAAGCGACGTTAAGCTGTTCTGTTCAAAGGAATATTTATAGAAATAGTAGGTGTCTTAACTCATTAAAGATCTAAAAATAAAAGGAAATGGAGGCTTTGGGGCTCGGGGTTAGATCCGAAGTTATCCATTAAAGCTATCCATCCATTATACACTGAAATTTAAGGAACGATTCGTAAGTCTCCCATTAAAATTCGCTAAACAGCTCTCGTACCAGTGTGCACTTAATTTTGGTTCCATGGGCATGTCAACAGATTCTCCTCTCGAGTGGCGGGGACTTCTTTCATGGCTTTCATGGCCAGTAATTGTCGTTGTTTCTGTTCTCGTTGCTGTTGTTGCGTTATGTAGATGTGACGGGGCAGGTTCTTGCCATTTTGCCAGAGCCATGTTCGAATTTGTTTCAATTCCAGGCCAGTCATCAGCTCCATCTCCAACTCCAGCAACATCCAGCGACACGTACGAGGCATGAAGTCATGCCAGTGCCAATGCCAGTGCCAGTACCAGTACCAGTGCCAGGGACAGAGGGCTAAGGGCTAGGGGGTATGGGGCTGGAGATGGTGCCGATGCTGATGGTGGTGGAGCAGTCATGGGAGCTGCTTTTGGTGGCCAGTCAAGAGTGAAACAGCGCTGTTAATATAAAGTAGGTAATTGAGATGGAAAGTGAATGAGGAGCGGACGAGACTGAGACTCAGCCTGAGAACGAGGACTCCCCTAAGCTTCTGCTGCTGCTGCTTCTACCTCTGCCCCTGCCCCTGCCCCTGCCCCTGCCCTCTGCCTCAAACTTGATCAAATTAATCAACTACAGTGGACTCCACGTTCTGCTCCTACTCCTACTCCTACTTCTACTCTGTGTTGTTGCTCTCTTTTTTTCTCCGTGCTGATTCAGCATTCTGGCTATAAAATCATGCGTGGGTCTGCAGACAATGAATGCACATAAAAATAATAATTGGAATTGGAAATGAAAACAATTTTCATGGCTCACGGCTCGACTCGACTCGACTCGACTCGCTATGGCCCTCGTCCACATGATGTGGCACAAAAACTTCAACAGAGAAAGTGTGTGTTTGTGTGTGTGTGTGTGTGTGTATATGTGTTGGTGGCATCATAATTCCAATTCCAATTCCAATTGTGTGCAGGTGCTGGCCTCTGAACTTTTCCACTTTTCCTCTTTTCCTCCTTTCCTCTGTCTATTGTGGAAATTCCCAGCCAGATCCCGTTTGACCTTATCGACTTTCGTAAACCTCGGCACAATTATCGCCTCAAGACACGGGGTGACGCAGGGGAACGACACGGGCGCGTCACGAGGGAGGGGGGGGTCTCCCCAGCCAAATCGAGTGTGGGACAATTTCAATGCTCTGCAGAAGCCAGTCGAGCCCGTAATGCGCTTATCAGTGTCACCCACACTTACACACTCGCCCACACAGCTCTCCATGCTTCCTTTGCATATGCATGAGCATTCCATGGCGACCCATGTGGCGTATGCGTAACGTTCGTATATCAGTCTGCCTGGGCAGGGCAGGGAAAGGAAGGGAAGGGAAGGGCAGGGCAGGGCAGGGCACCCATGCGGCGTATGGGTAATGTTTGCGTAACAGTCTTCCACTTAGCAAGTGCTTATTTCCAGCTAGAACAAGTAACTGAATTCCGAAGCAGGAAACAGTCTTTTTGTGGGGTGGAAAAAGATTAAGAAAATGATATTTCTCCAACATTCGGGGTACTCGGGAATGAGGAGAGGTCTGGTTGGTTCAGCCAATAAGGGTTTCGCCCAGATATGCTTGACTTATGGAGAAACTCTAATAGATGGACCCTATTTCAAAGCAGTGTTTTCCCAATAGTGCCTCCATGAGGCAGCTATAAAGATCACAGGATCCGAGTCCAATGCAGAGACACTTCCCCCAAGACAAGTCCCTCCATCCCACCCGAGATGCCATACCCCAGCGTCAAGACAGGGGGTACAGGCAGGGGGTTACATCGGGTACAGGCGGAACACAACACAAAAGCGTAAGCAATAAAATGAATTTTTATGCGGCATTTTCGCAATGCAGAAGGCGAGTGCCACCTAAAAAAATATGTGTATGTTACCTTTGGACCTATACACTCCACATCTCGCCCCAGGCGGCGGAAACGGCCTCGTTGCATTCTGCAAAATGAAACCCAACCAAAGACCGTAACCGAAACCGAAAACGAAAACCCAACAGAACCGAACCGAACAGAGGCAAACCGAACACATTTACACATGTACATAAGTGCATAAAAAATGTTTATGAATTTCAGTTTATGGCGCGTAAAACACGCCAATAAATGTACGAAGGCATTAAAAACGCCTTTCTCTTCCCTACTCGCACCTCGCACCTCGATACTGGGCGCACTCTGGGGTACCAGGTCCCGGTACCGGGTCCCGGTCCCACCCGTTGGACTTTGCCGCACTAATAAACAATCAGAGATGGGCATAAAGTATGGGGAATCGGGGCCAGAAATGGCCAAACGGCAAACGACAACGGGGTATTCCCTGTCACTTTTTTTGCCCTCTGGTGCCCCTGGCTTTTTTTGTTTCGTTCCTTGCTGCTCCTTTTTGGCCAGAAGGTGTTAGTCGGCCCGTTGGCGCAATTCTTGTGGGCGCATGAATATTTATTCACAAAATATATACATATGTATATGCATATATGTATGTATGTATGTACAACTCGTGTGTCGGTACTATATTTTCTTCATACTTCTCTGTGTGTGTTTCTGTCTCTGGTTGTCTTGTTGTCTGGCTGTGTCTTTGGTCCTTCGGTTCCTTCATGTATTGTTGCTCGTTGCCTGCGTTCTGCCAAATGCGCTCTAATGCACTTTACGACACTTTATGGCAGCTGTCTGAGGAGTGAGAGAGAGGTGGAGGGGGTGGGGGGACGGTGGAGCCAGGCAAATGTAAATTATGGCAAATTGATGGCAGCACACATATGTGACTTGCCTCCTTGTGGCAGCATACACAGCATACTCGTAGCTGGAAAAGTTTGAGTTTGAAAACGTGACTGATTATGGGATCTCATTAATAGAAATTAGGTTTCATAACGATTAAGCTTGTCCAAAAATGGTGCAACTCAATGTTGGTTGGGTTCACCGAATCAATATAAGTAATTCCCTTAATGTACTTAATTGGCTATTTATCTTTTGGTTATCCTTTTGTTTAATTGAGAAATAAATGGCTATGTTCCTCAAGCCCCGTAGTATTCGCTCAATTTCTTTAAAGGATGAAATATTTTCCGAGCAAAGCCTTTCCCTGCCTTGAGCACCCGAACAGTTGGCCCCAATTTCCGGCCCACAAATGACACCAAACATTTGCCCAAATTGCACTTTTTTTGCTTGCCTGCCCGCCTGCCTGCCTGCCTGCCTCGTCCAGCATGCCTGGAACTCTAATGAAAGCCCTGGACAATGTCCTGTGTCCTGTTTTTCTGTGTGCTCTTGATGCGGGTGCTGAGCCTTTTCAGGACTCGGTTGGTTCTTCTAGCATTCAAATGGGTCTCTGCGCCTTTTTTCCTCTTCTTTTCCAGGGTTCGTCCTACTATGCAAATCGAGTGGGCGGGAGGTCTGTGCTCCCTAGGACTTTCCCTTGCGCTCATCCCCTTCTTGGCGAGGCTTCCCCCTTCTTTTGGCTGCTCTGTTTTCTCTTTTTTGAGTACTTAACGCCACGAGGAATCGTCCGAGACAACTGAAGCGCAAAAAATGCGAAAAACATGCAGAGAATAAAAAGAGGGAGTGTTGGGTGGCTGCTTGGATGGATACGGATATGGACAGGATACGCAACGGGGATATGGAGAGGGGCATTGCAGGAGAATGGGGGAATGGGTGGCGGCGCGTGTAATCAAAGTGTTTGGCTATCAAAGATTCAGCGGCTTCTTCTTCTCGGGCAGAGAGCAAAAGTTATGCATAAATTTTGGACACCATCACGACCCGTCCCTTGGTTGGCCGCCCCTTTGCCAAATCCTTGTGCAGGACCCACCCCACTCCCTTGTAGGCCAAAATCAATACCGGAAAAAATTAGTTCCGTCTTAAAAGCCGCACAGCATCAAAATAAAAATTCAACAATCAGAGCAGCCCTCGGAAAAGGACCACAAAAACAAGCGAAAGTACAATACATATACGCTGCTGATGTACATAGGGGCTCCAACGATCCTTAGTGACATTGTTTGTTGGGTGCCGCAGGAGTCGCGTGAGGCCACAGGACACAGCACAGGACACAGCACAGGACACGAAACAGTCACAGCCACAGCCACAGACACAGCCGCAGACAGAGACACGAGAGTCTCATAATAATAGCCGCACATAAAATTTTATTAGCACGGAGCGTAACAATTCAATTGGGTCATGCTTTATGACGCCCCTCGGGGGGAAAGGGCCAGTGGTCTCCATATTCCCTCAGTCTCTTCCGTAGTCCACAAAGCTGTAAGCCCGCCAAAACGGATAACAGATTCGGGTCACTCAGGTGCATCAGTGCCGCCAGCATTTCAAGATCCAAACTGCGTCAAAATATATGCAGCTGCAGATGGTGTAGGATATTGACAGAAGACTTTGAAGTATATTCAAGGCAAACATCCACAAATATAGAGTAAGCAGGGGCAATTATCGACACACAAATGTGTACACTGTACAATGCATTGTTTCGCTTCTCAAAATCAGCTCTACTACCAATCTAAAAAGAATTTAAAAAAATTAATCTGTAATGGTGTCTTAATATGTAGTATTAAACTTCAACCATTCTGTTGACAATCCCCCCAATGTACATGCATACATATGTACATACATACATATGTATGTACATGTGTACAAACACACTCGTCGGAATTCCGACGACACTTGATCGAATTATGATTATTTTTGTCAATGACATTTGCTATTCTTTCGCCAGAGTAGGGCAAAACTCAATTTGGGGCGAAACTCATTTGTCGCGTGACGAAAGCAGCGAAGCACAACTGCTGCTGCTGTTGCTGCTGCTGCTCCAATTGGAGGAGCAATTGTCTTACTCTCGCTCCAATTGGATTTCCGTGGATGGTATGGGATGGGATGAATTGGGATTGCTTCACTCTTGCTCTTGCTCTTGCTCGTACTCGTACTTGTGCTCTTCCTCTTGCTCATTGTGAACTCTTGTTCTTGTGTATTTTACAGTTACGTGTGGAGGAGGACGACTCTCTGGCTGAGGAGTGAGGGAGAGGGAGACGGCAATAAGACTGAAGCTGGCAAATCCTCACACAAAATGCGTCGAAGAAGCAGCAGCAGCGGCACTGGCAGCAGTCTTATCAGCAAGCAACAACAACAACAACTGCTGGAGAGGAACGAGGACCAGCAGACCCAGGCAAAGCAGCGACCGAGGCAGCAGCAGCAGCCGCAGCCGCAGCAGCAGCCGAAGGCAGAGAAAGAGCAACGAAAGCAGCAGCAACAAAATCAAAGGTTAATCCTGGGCCCAAGCTGCCCGCCGCTGCTGCTGCTGCTAATGCTGCTAATTGTTGGCCAAGCAGTTTACGGTAAGTGCTATGTGGGAGTGCGTGGCAGTGGGGGTGGGTCGGAGAGCATAATCAAGGTATATTTATATAGGGTGAGGGCGCTGGAAGAGTGCAAGGCTACCACTAGCTTGAAGATATTTTTGATATTCTTCATCATATCACATGTGGAATTTCTTTCTTAATACATAGAAGAGAAAGACAGAGAGAGAGAGTGTGGAGTGGAGTGGCTCACATTGCAAAAATACACCTTGGATAAGGTTCGATTGAGTGCGTAGCTGGAAGAGAGTGCTAGCATCTTTACACATGGCTGGGCGTTACATCCAAGGGGTACAGCACAGTGGTGGTGCGGTGGGATGGTGGTGATACATAAAACATGGCCAGAATGGCCACTGCCCCTCTGTGACCTCATTAGAGGTTCATTTGTTTGCTTATTTATGCAGACACACACCCAGATAAACACTAAACATACACAAATGTGTACGTGTATGGGTATGTGTATGTGTGTGTGTGTGTGTGTGTGTAGGTATGCGTATATTGGATCATCCAATCCATAGCATATGGCATTTGTGTGGCCCTTTGTGTTACCAATTTCTGCCACAAGTCGATTGCATTACATTTTCCTTTTTATCCATAAAAATTCGAACTCGGCTGGTGTACATTGCCCCAAATTGTGTGCTACACAGAAGACAGCAAACACATACGCCAAAGATATATGTATGCGTGTGTATGCGTGTGTGTGTGTGTGTCTGTGTGAATTGCTTGGTATGCGTGCGCTTTTGCCTGTAATTAATTGACTCGCACATTTTTCGCATCAAAAACAAAAAAACAAGTCAGGGAAAAACTTTTGCCCAGACAATGTTTTATGATACCACCCCTCCACCCACCCACCACCATATGTATGTATGTGTTTCAGAGTGTATATGTGAGTGCCTTAGTGTACGTGTGTGTGTGTGCGCTGGCAGAATGGACGACAGTTGGCCGGGGATGCACTGCAGTCAAGGTCGTTAGAGCGAGATGGCATTCGGGCGGTACTTTTTTATCCTGTCGCGTTTGTGGCAGTCGGCCAAGTTGGTCAACATGGCTCATGCTGGGTGCCCACATACACATTCAAACATATGTATGTTTGCATACGCATCCACTCGAAGAAAGCAAAGCAGAACCAGCAAATTTATATTAAGACTTAAGCTAATACACCCACTAACGGCAGTTGTTTCCAAGCATATTACTACCTAAACTTTTATAGACTTAACTGCTATCCAATTGCTCTGCATTTATATACCTACTGTATGGCATGTTTATTGTAAATAATAAAGTAAATATCTACATATTTATTGCTGAAACTGAAAACTTTTCTCCGAGTGTACAAACACAACCAAAGATATGTGTACATATACGATGTGTGTGTGTGTGTGTATGGCTGTGTCCAATCGGAGTTGAGGCAACTTAATTTGTTGGCTATTGGATTGTTCCACTTAAAGTCGATTCGATGCACAACACCAGTGGTTTCTATTGTTATCGATAAGTCAATTGTGTTTGATTGTTGTAGCAGTGTACTTTCGCTGTCTCGATGTCAATAATTGTTGCAGTCCAATTGCTTTTGATAGTCTATTATTTGTTGGCATTTGTGGCAGTTCTGATGCACACCTTTCCCCATCATTGGCCAACATACAGTGTGCTTAATGGCACATTTGAATCCCTTGTCTAACAAGCTTAAACTATCCTCCATCCATTGAGTGCATGGAATGCATTCCGAGCAAGTGACAAATATGGTTTATGCCACAAACTGCCTCCATACTCTGCAACAAGCCACAATTACGTGTAGAAACTGGAATACTTGTGGTTCTTGCCACTGAAAATGCATTTTACAAATTTCATTAATTAATTGAGTGAATAAATATGGTTGAGGAATTCCTCAGACCTTCGAAGAACGAGATATCCTTGAAAGGGATTCATTTAATTGCTGGATATCGACAGACATTTCACATTTCGACAGGCAGTAATTTCCTAAATTGCCAGCCAATACCAATACTCACATCAGCAACTGACTGACTTTGACATTGTCAAAGTATTCCTTTGCCTGTTCGTCCCTTCTCTTCTCTTATTGTGAGGTAAAGGCCATTTTTAGCTTTTAGTAATTTAAGATTCAATATGGCAAAGGTCACTGGTAACCCGAATTCGTCTGGAGACGCACACAAAGAAAGAACCAGGTCCATAGACAAAGGAAGAGGCGACCCAAAAGGTCTCAGAATTGAGAGTCGGTAACAGAGGGTCAGAGGCGATGGCATGCCACGTGCAGGGACATAGAAATCCAAATAATGTTGCCTTAATTTTAGGGATAATAATTTTACTAATCTCCGCTTCTCCTCCTCTGCCACTGCCTCCAACCCTGCCTCCGTTCGCCTGGCCGGATCAAAGGGGCGGCAGCTGTTTACGGTCTATCCGTAATTGTAAATTAATGCATGCAGAAAATGTGGCCCCACACAAGATGGGGAACTCCGACCGGAAGTTGACTCTCACAAACACACACACACACACACACACACACACAGAGCACACACATAAGCAGACCTACGCCGATGCTTAAGCAGATTGTTTCCTTCACGCCCAATGCGTCGGAGGTAGCAAGGGTTATATCGGGTCAGAGGAAGCCTGTAAAGCCAGAATTACTTAATTGGAAAAAAGGGTATCAATAATGCGTATCCCATTGAGATTTCCGTTCTCTGTCGTTTTTTTCCCTGCTTTCGCTTCGCCAATAATTGAATAATTTTGACATGAAAAATGGCCCAAAAGATAGGGCCCTCAATTGGGCTGAGGCGTGTGTTTGGGTAAGACTGTGCCACACATGGCAATCAAGTGGAAATATTTTGCTTTGGTGTTCCCCTCCTCCCCTGCCAAAAGTATAAATGCAAAATACAATAAACCGTTTACAGCTGAACAAAAAAGCAAGAAAAAAGAGGCCGAGACAGAGAGCCAATTTAAACAAATAAACTTGCAAATATTATAAATGAAATGCCATTAAACCCGAATGCGAATGTATTATTGGGTTCTGTGGCCAAATCGAATTTCAATGCATAATAACGAACTACGGATCTCCAGAAGCCATTATTCAAAAGAAATTTTTGGGCTTTCGGTCAGCCTCCCAGAAGGTGTCTTCACTACTTGTGTGGAGGGGGTGGGGATGGGGGAGGGGGGAGGCCCCACTGGGCTATAGCGTTTATTTATTTGAAATTAGAAACTGCCAACTGCTCCCAAAAGTGGCCATTAATTAAGGGCTACGGACGTCTGGCTACGGGCTGCCTGCTGGGAGAGCTTTTGGGGATTGTGTAATGACTGCAAAATGCTTACAAATAGCCATTTACGAATTTTGAGCTGCCAACCAGCCAGCTAGCCAGCCAGCCAGCCAACCAGCAGCCATCTAGCCATCCTTCGTCTTGGCAGACAGGAAGGAGAGAGGACAAATGGGAGTAGATTGTCAGAGCTGGATTTGTTAATGATGGTCTCACCTTTTTGCCCGGAATGCGTTTGAGCTGCGCTGCGCTGCTCGAGTAGACGCCCACACAAATGACAATCAATTTGGCTAAATTGTTTCGCATGGCAGAAGGTGGACATCGTCGTCCCTTGCTAAATCAGATCTAAATATATTAGTCCACTCAATAGGGGGAATTCAGTTGTCAATCATTGGGACAACTATCAGTCATCATCAGTCATCAGAGTTGTGTCACAGTAGGACGATCCACCGGTCCATTGTCTTGGAAGAGTAATTTAAAATACAATTACTTACTTCATTTTTGGTCAATTAATCATTTAGCTGGGATTATAAGTAATCGCAGGTATCAATACCTGAATTTAAATGATTTTTGGTATAATTGAAGCCCCATTTTGTGCTGCCAATTTAAGCTGCTTTATATAATTCCTTTAAAACTTGAATTGGTTTTCTTTTGTGCACATTGCACTATTTTAGAATTAAAACGAAATTTTGATTTAAATCTTGAATTTGCTAAAATCATTTTCAAATCGAGCATCGAATCCTCTTAACATTTATATTCCTGTTATAATTCGCGTCAAGCATCGAGACAATTTTTCATTCAAAAATGAATGAATATTTATGGATGTGCATGTATGTACATATGTATATTTATTGGTATTTAATATCGTCCTCATCCTGGGCCACTTCCTGTTCCACTCGCTGGCAAATATTTGTTTGCCTTTGCTTTTCATAATGAAATTTAAGCAGATCTGGCAAATGTTTGCTTAAAGCACTTTTCATGCTTCTGTCACGGCCCGTCGCATTTGGCCATTTGCTCCAAATGTTAGCTGACCCAATTGCGGACGCATTGCCCGTTGGGCTCGAAGGGGCTGGGGATTCCCATCATATCCGGGTCCCCTCTGCCTGTCTCTCCCTCCCTCTGTCTCTGCGGAAACTTGGAGAAGTTGAGGGTAAGGAATTGGCTTTGGCTTCTGCTTTGCCTTTATTCAACATTAGCTAATTTGTGTGCGCTTCTTGTTCTCTTTATTTGTTTTTGGGTTCCGTTTTATTCGCTTTTTTTCCTTCTGCTTTTTTTTTTAGTGTTTTTCCTCTAATTTCTGCATCTTGCACTTTGCTTTGCCCTTCGTTTTCTGTCACCATTTTTTTTTTACACTTCTCTCTTGTTTTTGGTCATTCGACTTAAGTGCCATCCTGGATTGTCCTTGTTGCTCCTGCCATTGCTCCAGGTCCTTCTGCAGATCCGGCTGCTCCTTCTGCTTCTTCCGCCTGTCTTGAAACTGATTTCAATTATAAATTTGTTGTTTTTTATATGTGTCTGCTCTCTCTCCATTCTTTCATCCTCTTTCCCCTTCCCAACATTCCGTAACTTTCCTGGAACCTGGGTGAGTTTTATTTTTTTTTTTTCAATTTTGTTCCCTATACTGCGATTGCTTTCGCAATTGGTGCCGCTGCTGCGGGCTGCGAGCGCTGCCTGGCTATCGCTTTTAATCCAAGTTGAGGACAAAGCCTCCCCCCACCCCCTCCCCTGTAGCCCCTTCTATCCATTAGATAGTGCCATAACCTCTATTGTATACCTTATTGTCCTCTTGCTAGCTGGGATGTTAGCCCTCTTCACTGTTCACTGTTCTCTGTTCTACTTTATTTATTTTGTATTCGTTTTCTACATCCTCGCTTATATCGACGGGGCACACTGCAAGCCTGAAGCTTGCAACCAAAATGTTCTTATCACAAAAGCATGTCCTACTGTTGCAAATACATATGGAAATATATACATATACTTACATGGGATTATAAATTCTCAACCCAAACTAATTGGCAGAACACTGCCAACCTTCGCCTTATGCCGTGTGTCCCCATAATCGTCCTTGTCGTTTCTCTTGTCTTAGTTTTTATATCCTCGGCGCTCCAGCTGCACTCCTGTCCTACTGGTAATCCAATCGTCTATTATCCCTGTCCAAGTGAATTTTATTTATCAATTTTCAGGCAGCTCCGGGGATTGAGACATGATGGATGGAGGGCAAGGACTTAAAGCCTTCTCCTGCACTTAAAGGTAGATATATTTAGCTCCCTTTTTCCGGGCTGTATTCCAAATTTGTTTGTGATTGAATTAGGCAGAGACTGAGGGAGGGGAGGGGGTGGGTGGAGCTTTCAATAGGTATTTTTTGGGCTAAATGTAAATATTTTAGTTTTATTTGAATATAACCGTAATATTTTCTTACTATTCTGTTACACTCACATTTCCCGCGCATTGTTCGCCTGCGCTTTTCATTTGCATTCTCAATTTCCCGGTGGCAGTTCTCAGGACTCTTCTCTGTCCTCTGTCCTCTTTCCTCCCTCCTCTCTCCACTGGCTTCTGCCTTGTGTCCCCTACCCCACCCCATTGCCTGCTCGGATCTGAGTGAAAATGCAGTCAACCCTAATCAAATTTTCGCTGCAAATTGACAGTTTGCCTGCAGATTTTCATTTCGCGTTTTCATTCCGCCCACTAAGCACGCACTACCAGGGGGTGGGGGGGCGCATGGGGCTGGTAGGGATAGTGGTAGTGGTAGTGGCAGTGGCAGTGGCAGCGGTTGCATGTAGTGGTAGCATGCCACGGTTAAAGAGTTCCGTTCGTGTTCGGGGGCTGGGCTTCTCTGGCTCTATATAGTGGGGCTTTTTGCACTGCCTTCTTTTTGGTTCCGTTTCTGGTTCGACGTGCGCTCTTCCTTCCATTCTTCCCCACGGGCCATGCAAATGGTGGCAGGTGGAGTGGGCAAGGGGCAGGTGCTGGGGCAGGGGCTGGGGCTGGGCTGGAGGGTGGGCATGGCTAAGAGGCATATCTGCCGTAGCCGTACGCTGATTTAATTTTAAATCTCTTTCTGCCCTTCTCTTTGCGCTTTCACTCAAAATTAAAATGACGTCAAGGCTTGAGGTTGTCCCGTCTCTGCAGGCTGCAACGATCCGCCAGTTGCAGTTGCAGGTTAATAGATCATCTAGAGGGTGGGAGGCTGCTGCTGCTGCTGCTGCTGGTATGGGGGCCTTTCGGTGAAAGGGATTAAGGCAGATGGCAGAGGCATCCCAGTATCCCAGTGGCTGGCGCAGCGGTTTTCCTTGCTCTCAATTTGACTGTCACAATTCAATTGTCAGGCATTTCATTTCAATTTAACAATTTTGTATTTTTTTCTTCCCGCAGCGGAATCGACTTGCTGTTGTAGCATGCTGCAGCTGTCATTGCCCACCCCCTCTAGCCCTCTAGCCCTCCAGCCCACTCCCCAGCAGCAGACCTACATATCTGCCTGTTGTAGTCACGACAGCAGCAAATTAATATATGGCATGTCAGTCAGTCAGTCAGTCAGTCAGTCAGTCATTTTGTTTGGCTTGACATACTTATTGTCTCCGACTTCCGGCTTCTCCATTGGCCCGACACATGTCGCCCTCCCCCTTGCATTATGCTGAAAGGGTAGCACAAATATTTTGTTTGCATTTGCCAAAATTTGACGTTTCCAATTGCACATGAAAAGCGTCTCTCTCTTGGGTAGTAAATGTCATACACCATACCACCCACCCATCCACCCATCCCACCCACCCAGCTATCAATTGCAAAAATTCAATTTGCAACGCGAGTAGAAAGTCGATGGCAAACAATGAAAGACAAATGTAGGTTAAATTGCACTCACAAAAATAGAGCAAAACTGTCCGGAACGATCAACATCTGCAGAAAGACTTTAAACGACTTTGATATGGTCTATATTTATATATGTACATATAAATATATATATTCGCACATATGTATCTGTTGCTGTATGCAAATGTTTTCATGCGAAATGTTTTTCAATACATTTTTGCAGAGCTTCGATCTGCGTGGAGTCAGCAACGATATGAGGATGAGTATATTTAAATTCTTTTATGAAATGTATTTCGTTTTTAGAAAATGCCACAGAAAATTTAATGAAGTAATGAGATAAAGGAAGGTAAGGAAAAGTTTTCAGGTTTTTAGTTTGTTGATCTAAACCAGACCCCGGCAGCGTCCTATGCAATGTGCATAGGAAAAGACCACGGGGCAGCGCAGTCGGCACACGCCTTCGTGTAGCGCCGGCCCTGTGCACATGCAGCTTCGTTATTCTGCTCGGATGTCGCAGCGGCAGAGAAAATGAATCGTGTTGCTTCGTGTGTTTTGCCTGCGCAAACGAACGCACTAACAACATGTGAGTGTCTGCGTGCCGACCCCTGATCTAAACCCACTTGTTAGATGCAAAACAGAATCATTTTAGATGGGGTTTTAGTTGAAACTGATCCAAGAGATCGTTGGATGAGCCATAATTGAAAGTGGATGAGTTTTAGTTCAAAGAAAACTGTTGGAAGCCGCCGGCTTTTTCGGAAACTCTGACTCCAGATCTTTTAAGAGCAATGGAGGAGCAGGAAGCTGCTGCTCGCCCCAAAAACCTTTTGAAAAGGGTTCAATTGGGGATCTGGCATGTCCTGTTCGCTCGTGTCACAAAAATGTCCATCTAAATGAGCCACAAACTTTTTGACATTGCGTCTGAACTACATTTGGGCAACAACCATTTCTCATTTCATTCAAATTTCTGGGTTGTTCATATCAGCTCCAGCAATATTTTCTGTACATATGTATGTACATGTATGTACCTCCCAGCAATTAAAAAAATTCAGCAAACCGAAAATGTTGTTAATAGAGCGGAATGAAAACCGGAATTGTGAGCCAGGCAGTGGGGGTGAGAGAAAGGGAGCGGTTAGAGAGGAAGAAGTTTAGTAGATGGGAAGGTAAATGCATAATTGATGATTACGTTATCCTGTTTCGGTTTCGCTCCCCTCCCCCTACCCATTTCCCTCTTCCTGCCTGTGACTCTGCCTTCCTGCCTGCCTGCCTGCCTGCCTGCCAGCCAGGCAGTGCCATCTCTATCCCATTGAACTGCATAAACTATCAATTAGATAGTGTTTTCAGTTTTATTAACTCCCAGCAGGAGGTGATTGGAATCCGGTTTGGGTTGGGGTTTTCTGGGTAATGAGCTTTGGAGAGCAAGGGATGTGCCACACATAAATTGCCAGGACACGAGACATGCATCTTTTGTTGCCGGTGCTGCTGCCATGTTTTATTGCTAATTGCAACTTCAGGTTGCATTGTGGCGTCTTCTTCGACAGCATGCCATCCATTTGGAAAACACCCAGTCAGCGTCCGCCCCACGGGAGTAGGGGGGCATGTGTCGCACACTTGGCACTCCCTCTCTCTCTCTCTCTCTCTCTTGCAATTTCTCTGTGTCTTTCTCTGTGTCTTTATCTTTTGGCTGTGTGTTTGTTTGTGGCACGAAAATAATAAAACTGATTTTATTTATGTGCTGCGCCAGACCCAAAATTGAAATTCTGCAACACGAGCTGGGAGCAGCACTGGGAGCAGGGGGTATAAGCTGGGTGTGGTAACGGAGGGGGATGGGGAGGTGGTGCATGTGTGGCCAATAGTGTTGCCAAATTCACATCGCGCGTCTGCCTGGCCGTCTGTCTGTAAGCCCTTCTTTAGTTATTGCTATACGGAATATAGGACTGCCAGCCCCTCACGTTCCACACATCGTTCCACCAATCTTTATCCCCATGTTTATCCACATTCCTGGACCTGCAACCGATACGTTGTTGATGTTTTCTGCTTACCGCTCACAATTAATGGCCCGCCAAAAAGTTTTTCTAAATTATTGTGGCAGAGAGAGAGAGAGAGAGAGAGAGAGAGAGTGCGAGAGAGATGTGGGCATGTGGGCCATGTGTATCTGCCGGTTATAAACACTTTCGGGGCTGGCCGCAGATACAATGTGGAAGTTGCATTCATTCGATCCATCAATCACATTTGTTATGATTCATTCTCAATGGCCATTCACATTCACAAATTGCAATAATCATCCCGCTCTGTTTTTGTTTTTGTCTCTTTCTCTATTTCTATCTCTCTCTCTCTCTCTCTATGTGTATCTGTATCTCTGTCCCTCTGGACGAGAGTTGGAGCTGCATTGAGTGCTGCATTTTCCATGTTAATTGCGAGCTATGCCAAAAAGTAGTAACATTTTCCACATACCTCTCGAGGCGCAGCTCTGGTCCTGGTCCTGGCCATGGTCCTGGCCCTGGCATGGGGAATGCGAAAATGTGGCATGCAGAATTTCCCACAGAAGCCCGACGCTAACACCGTCTATACACCCTCTCGCCATGTCCTCTCCCCCCACTCTCTCTGTTTCTCCCTCTCTCTCTCTTTCCCTCTCGGTGCTGCTCGACAACCACTTGGGTGACTCCCCTGCGTTACCATGGATCCTGTCGTAATCCCCCTTTAAAGCGGATGGAAACCCTTTACAAATGAATCTCAAAATTACGGGAATTGCCATTGATACTGCCACTGCCAGTGCCACTGGCAAAGGCAAAAGCTTTAAATATTCATTATTAATTTTATTTGCTGTTTTAATTAACGCTGACGGCGTTAATTACCCAACGCTTCGTTCTCTCCACTGAATGAATGAGGCCTACAGTTTGACAAATGTGAACGAATCAAAGGACACATCAAAAGTAACCATGGAAAAAAACACATTCATCCCATGCACAGAACCGTTTGGTTCTTGATTTTATGGAAATACGATTGCCCAAGCCTCATATCTAGTATTTTTTTGCAGATATACTAAGCGAATCGTATAAACCATTTAAGTTGCGCAAACGCTCCAGAAAATACTGTGGCATATGGTCTGGGTCTCTTATTTTAATGTGATTCCCTTCAAATATATTACAAACTGCTCCAAGCACTGGCACTAGATGGCCTCTAGGGTATTATCTACAAAAAGAGATATAATGAAATGTATTGAAAGTAAACTATGTGGGTGCAGTTGATGAGGAGTCTGATGACCAATGAAACACCCACAGAAACAAAAACACTAGTTCGAAATGAGCTTCAGCTTAAAGAATGGGTCTAGTGGACAGTCGGAAGATCTGTAGTACCTTTAAGTGCAATGTTTGAACTTTTCTATAACCCTTATTGACCTTTCCAGTTGAAAAATCAAAATAGAACAAAATATCTGTAGTGTGGTAGAATAACATAGTTCAGCCAATATGGCAACACTAGTACTTAAGATAATACCATAAGAATACTAAATATACGGCCACATTAAAAATGTGTAGACTGACGCGCGATCACTTTGTGTGGCATCGAAAGCGAAAGGAAGAAAAAAATAAAGAGCCAAACAGAAAAGACGTGCTGATCCGACAGTTTTATACTCTCACAGTAGATATCTGCCCTAACTTGGGCCGGACCCTTTCCAAAGATCACATATATTCAGGTACATACATATTCAAATATCAATTCCGTTTTGACTCGGTATCCAGTCGATTCAATTAGAATGGGGAACATTTGTTCGGTTATAATTTGCTCTACTGTTTGCCAGTTCGAGAGGAGCTTAGAAAAAAATTGCTGATTGCCCGCAATGGAAGTCCCGCCCGCGCCGGGGGCCGTAAGTATTCAATGGGAAATCAATGTTTGACTGTTTGCCGACTCAATTATGGATTGGTATATTTATCCAACTTCAAAGCCCCCTCCCCCCACTGGATGTCCTGCGGGATGAAAGATGAATACATGTTTGCACTGATTTCGGAAAGCAGTTTTCCAAGAAGCTTAGGCTCCTGCCCCGCCCCCATAAACCCTCTCCATAAACGTTTAATTTATTCAATAGAATTTTGTAATTGTTAAAGGCAGAGGTAGCAGAGGCAGCAGTGGCAGCAGAGGCTGCGTGCAACAAGCGACAGTCGGCAGCCAGCAATTAGTAAATCATGAGGAAATTATGTACTTTGTAAATGCAGCCCCAAAAGGAGCAGTCCCAGTTGCCAGACGAAAATTTTAATGCAAACTGTAAATTATTATATACTTAGTTACATTTTGCTCGAAATGCACAGTCGGCCCGGCTCAGGCCCTCCATTTCCATCTCCGCCCCCACTGCCACTGCCGCTGCCCCTGCCGCTGCCGCTGCTGTTTCGGCCTTCTCTCAAAGGGCTGGCTGTTTTAGCCATTCCTCGGCTCTCGCTGCCAGACAATGCAAAACTATAAATATGCACAGTCACAGACAAAGTCACAATCACAGTTACAGTCACAGTTGCAATTATACCCAAAGGCGCACAGTGGTCGGAAATCAAATTATTGCCTTCATGCGCATCCTTCAGCATGAAAATATTTCATTTGAAAAATGAATACTTTGTTTGCCGACTTCTGGTAATCAAATTTGCTTTGGTTAACACCCTATTGAATTAATTTGGATACAAAAGATTTCGAATTCCATCTCATCTAACCGCTTGCTTTAATTTTGTTTGATTTGTAAGCCTCTTATTTGAGGCCCAAAAAACACCCACAAATAAATGCATATTTAAATTGAATTCCTCAAGTTTTAACAAATATTTAATTGCATTCAAAATACTCGCAACACTTTCGCTTCGTCTTAAAGATTTAAGGCACATTTTTGGTTGCCTTTAATTAATTTTCTGTCGTTGACCAACCACTGTGCCGCACTCATTCACAAGTCGTTCGCTGGAATGATATATTTTTTATTTTACCATCTTCTTCGCCTCATCGCTCCTCTCCTCTCCGCTCCGCTCCTCTCCTCTTTGGGTCTCCATCGTTTGGTTTGGTGGTGGTGGGGTGGTTGTCTCTGGCAGAGCAAGTAAAATGCAAAATTTATTGCTGAAAACTACAAAACACACACAGAGTCTGGGCGCAGTAGGTGGCGGAGGAGAGGGGCTGTGGGGTTGAGTGGTCGCTGGGGTTGGTGGCTGAGTGTGGGGTAGGTGGGGGCGTGGAAAATGTGTTAAGTCTATTGAGTGTATTAAAGCAAATAACTGCGTCGAGGAATAAAATACATACGAGGAGACGACAGCGAGGAATGTGCTCAAGGCACTGGCAGCGGCGAGGGAGGGAGGGGGTGCAGGGGGGAATAGAGGAGCGCTGTGTGGATAGAGGGCGTGGCAAAAGATACTTTGTACACACACACAGACACACTCTGACAGATGCACCGACTCAGACATACACATATGCAAATATGAATATAAATGAACAACGCGATGGAGTCTAAGGCCCAGCCTGAGCTCCGATGACTTGGTGTAGCATAGAAATATAGAAAAAAAGAACAAGAACAAGAAGAGAGAGAGATAGAGAGAGAGAGAGAGGAGGTTGAAAGTTTAACTTGTGGTTTACAAACGGCACCACTGAAATCGACACAAGAATGGGGCAGAGCGAAAGGACCAGAGCAGAGCAGAGAAGAGCAGAGCAGAGCATAGCAGAAACCCCAACAAAAGTGGATCAAAATGCAAGCCGGAGGCAACCCTAAACCAATGGGGCTGGCAACTCTAACAAAGAATTTTGTTGCCCTTTAAGATCAAATATGCCAATAGTTCCAAGCACAAGGCAATCGAACACAATCCGAAAATTGAGCAAATAAAACAGTTTATCAAAATGCAACACTTTAAAGCATCGTAAGGCAACTCCAACTCCGAAATTCGTTACACTTTAAGCCCAGTTATAGACTATATTGTGTGACAATTGTGCCGGAAATTGAACAAATTAATGATGATCAAAATGAAACTGTGAGCGCTCGAGCCACGTCATTCGGATTGGGTAGCAATTGTAACTAGGAATTCCCTTTGACGTTTGCCATTTAGGCCCAATTATGGCCATATATCAATGCAATGCCCGAAATGCCATTCAACAAAGCCCCAAAAATGTACAACGACAATTTGTGCGACTAAAACCATAAATTATTGCAATTTTAATTAGAAAGATTGAGTGCGTATATTTTGGGTAAAGTTTACACGGTTCATTAGATGCCAAACTCGTTCCGAAATGTTCTTATTTAAATTAATTTTAATTTTCATTCGCATTTAATTGATGTGGTGGCAAATGGTTGAACGAACGCTGCCAGCCGACAACTAAAGTTGCAAGCATCAGAAAACATAGCAACAACAGCAGCAGGAGCTGGAGCAGGAGCTGGAGCAGGAACAGGAACGGGAACAGAAGCAGAAACACAACCAGAAGCAGAACGGAAATAAGCAGCTTTTGACTAACGGCAAAATGGATGCCAGAGAGGGCATGGGAGTGGTGTGGTGTGGCTTGTGTGTGTGTGTGTGTGTGTTTAAAAAAGCATGGCAATGCCTGCAGTAAAGGGGTTAAAAAAGAGAGGCAGAGATATAGGATGGAACTAGGAGCAGCAGCAGGAGCAAAAGCATAAGCAGAAGTGGAGTAACATCTGGCACTGCCCTGTGCGATTACAAAAACATCAACACTTAATATGTTTATTAAATTTGTTGCTACATCATTAGGCACTAGCAGCCATGTAATGTGAGGCAAACACTTCACATGTGCCCATGGGTATGCCATGTTGTATGCCACATGCATGCATGTGTGTTTGTGTCTGTGTGTGTGTGTACACTGTGTCACAGAGAGTGTCGTGTGCTTCAGCAATACCCTATGACCCATAAACTCAACTCGAATGGTATTCAACGATCACTGGGATAGTACGCTCGGGTCTAGATACATTTGTGGATACTCAAATAAAATTAATCAACGCTTAAGAACAGCTGTACCGGCTGAATGCCAAATGAATTAATTAATTATGATGACGTCAGTGAGAGAATTATGAATAATAAACCGAAATAAAAACCCTTTGCATTGGATAATATTGTAATCAAAGTTCACCAAAGAATTCTTCATTAATCCAATATATGGATGGATACCAACAGAAAAAGTCAAATCGTGTTTAAAGAAATATATCCACATGCACACCTTTTAATATATAATATAATTCGCTCAGGCCATTGAATAACAATTAATTACATTGCAAATGAATGTCCATCTGCTGCGGTGTGGCAAGAGCATGTTCCAGGAAGCCTCACTCACCCAATCTGTTGTGGTGCGGTGTGGTGTGGTGTTGTGCCACACAGAAGCCCCATAGCAATTAGTTGGCACTTGAGATTGTTTTCCCCACATTCGATTCAATTTAGCAAATCAAACTCGATTGCTGCTGATGCTGATGCTGCTGCTGCCAGAGCATTCCAGCTTCGTTGGCTTTCCTAATTTCGTGTTGGTTTTTGCTTCGATGTAGTTGTAGTTGTAGCTGTAGTTGCCTTTAGCTTCCACGACTGCAGTCGTGCCAATGCCCTATGCACACACACACACACTGTCGTACTCTCCCTGCCGCATGTGTTTCTGTGTGTGTGTGTGTGTGTGTGTATGGGCTGTGCTTTGGGCTACTTTGCATGGGCTTAACGATTGTTGTTTAGATGCAGTTACAGTTACAGTTGCCGTTACAGTCACAGTTAGAGCTACAGTTACAGTTACACTTACAGCTGCTTGCTGGCAACGTAGTGCAAACAGAGCGAAAGAGAGAGCGAAGGAGAGAGAAAGCGTAAGAGAGTGGTGTGGGAACGCACTCAGAGGAAGTGAGGAGGAAAGTTGGGGAAAGCTTTAATAAAAATTTGCATTGCCTACTTTTTGGCGTCGCGTTGCGTTGCGTTGCGTTACGTGGCATGGTGTTCCGTTATGCGAAAGTTAACAAAGTATGCATGTACATCCACCTTTATTCACCATGTACATACTTACATACATACATATGTATATGTATGTACCTTACTTTACCTCTTTTTAGTTTCACTTTTGCTGTGGCTCTGGCAAAAGTTATGCGCATTATTAAAAAAGGAAACGCGCTCACCGCATAAATTTTAATGCTCATGATTATTATTATCATAATAAAATGTAATGTGACCCCTCCCCCTCCCCCTCCCCCACTACCACAAAAATGACTGAACATACAATATATCCACTTTTACTGCCAAAATCGCATATATGTACATACATGTACATATACTTGTACTGGTACTCAGGTGAACTCCATTTCGTTTTTCCATTTCCTTTCAGCAGTTGCGGGCAGTGGGGCAGTGACAAATCGCTCGGCAGTCACCCAATCATTGACACTATCGCAGAGCTACCAGCAAGACAATGGCACCAGTAGCCCAGGCAGCCACCCCACGACATCCTCCACGACATCCACAGCCAATGCATTTGCCATCGGGCACAACGGGCACTCTGCCATGCAGGAGGATGCTGTGCTGCTGGACGACGAGGAGGAGCAGGAGGAGCCGCATGCGCTGACCATTTCTCGACCACCGCGGGCGGGTCGCAGCGAGCGGCAGGTGATGGAGGAGGATCAGGTCGATCGCTGCCGGCTCTTCGTCGAGGGAGATCCCACAAAGAACGAGCTGTACAGCCCCGAATATCCCAATCTGTATCCGAAAAACATCAACTGCACGCGAGTGATAACAGGTAAGGATAACAATTGGATATCCAAAAGAAGCATTTATTTAAGCACAATATGAATGAATGAATGAATGAATAACCACATTATGCACAATCAAGTGAATACCAAATTATAATACATATATTATCAATCGATTACCCTTGGATTAGCGCCTGAATGACTGACTTCAAAATCCAAATGAAGTCGAGCCAAACGAATAACAAATTCAAGACATATCGAATATTCATTCAGCAAATGCATATTTATTCATACGAATTCCGGCACTCAATCGCAATCCTGCCGAATCATACGGCGTAAGAGCAGACATTAGACATTAAGCCGGTACTTAGATGGAAATGATTAGAGTGTCACAAACACTTGGCCAGTCCCGAAGTAATTGCAGGTTCATATATTCATGCCCCCCCCTCACTCCAGCCATTCAATGATGCAGCAGCCCATTCGGGGGATTATCTACGGCTAAGCAATTAACAACCAGTCCCACCATAGTCGTATCTGTATCTGAATCTGTATCTGAAACCACTGTGTGCCACAGATATAAAGACAAATAGGAGCTTTGATGGAAGCCAATTCGCAGTCAACTTCCTGTGGCGTACGAGTATGTGGAGTGGGGAGTGGGGAGTGCAGGCCTCGTAAAAGTTTATATGGCAAGCACTTGGCGACGAGCAAGCTACTGCAAATAATTGCAAAGTCTTTTGGCCAAGTCTTGGCTGTTGACATTACCAGATGCCAGTCTGTCAGTCAGCCAGCCAGCCAGTCAGTGAGTCATTCAGAGCGACTGGAGTGGAGATGGGGGGATCCATTGGAGCGGCAGCATTAGACGGCGCTGATGCGTAAGATGCCTCACACAGATTCCAGTGGCAGGACCGTTTTGTGTGTCCCATTTAAAAGCGTTGGCGTGTTCGTGGCCCTCCCCTATCCCATAGCCCTTATTCCCACACAATTCAATCCCTCGGGGGGAGGGGTGGGAGGGATTGCCAAGGGGGGATTGGATTGGACCGAGCAGTCATCATATTTGAGCTGCACTCGCTTCACTGCCTCTCCCACAGCCCACAGCCCACAGCTCCCAGCTCCCTGCTCCCTGCTCCAGTCGAATCGAGTCGAGTCAACTCCAATGCTTATCTAAAGTCGGTTAGAGGCCAAATCATTTGTCAGTTAAGACAAAATAATGTCACTGCAAAAGTCAAGAGCTGACAGATAAAACCTGAAAGCGAATGATTGACTTTCCATAAGCACGCATCAGCGATCCCAGTATCTGTCTATCTACAAATATGTCAGCACATGTATCTTTCTCTACCTCTCCCACCGCCCAACCCTAACCCTAAGTGTGTGTGTGGGTGTGCTCTGCATTAGCTGGGGGGGTAACTGGGGGGTGGTTGAGGGACTAGAACGACAGAGGCAGCTGCTTATTTGCATATCAATGTGCGTGTGGGTGTGGATGTGGGGTTTGGGTGTGGATGGGCTGTGAGGGCACCGTAGTCAAGACCATGCTAAGGTGGAACTAAGCAGATGAGAGATGAGATATCTATGACAAAGGATTCCATTCGCAAGCTAAATAGATTCGAATAGGGCGCTAATAAATTGTCCGAATTTTCCAATGAAAATACAAACATCTTTTTGCAGATCGATCTCAATATTCTATGGCCCTTTCCCAAAAATCCCATGATGGCCAGACAATGATTGAATGTGCACAGCCTCAGCAGTGTAGGGCTGTGTAGCATTCTGAATTTGTTAATTAATTGCCTTGGATACCCCCTTGAAACCCGATCAAAACCAGTGCTAATGGACAATGCCTCAAATACAAACCCATCCAGGTGGACATGGACCGCTCTCAAAGCCCACTATTTCGTTAATCTGCATGAATGACTGCCCGAATGACTGGCTGACTCTCTGGTTCCCAGAATTGGGGAACTAACTGTCTGGCATTTTCACCAGAAAATGTTCCGACATGCACAATGCCAGGAAATCCCTGCTAGACCCACGTTGAACACCAAAATCTACTTGAATGAGAGTCATAGGAAATACTAGTGATTTCCATTGCACATGGTATCAAAAAATGTGTAAATCAATCGTCTTTCATGTTACCCCAGAAAATGTGAGTAGTTCTCTGTGAATACCTTTCGAAATCCTACCTTAACCATCAGGTCTAGTCCAGATAGACCGGCCCCAAATTCTTTCGGAAGCCAATCTAATAGCCCTGCCAAGGCGTATATAGCCATCAAAGGGAAGCCCATGGAGTATGCTAAAACCATTGTCTTGCATTTTCCACCGGAAAATAAGAGAACGAGTACAGTTTCTCTGTGAATACCGCCCCTTTTCCCCCTAATCTGATTGGCTGTAATTATGAATGCATTTTCATTTCCCAATTAATTTACTCCCTTCCTTCTTTTCGGGGCCAGCCATCAATTGATGTCTGTTCTGCCTTGTAAGGTTTCAGTTTCCAAGCTGCAAATGCAATTCAAAAATATCCTGCCGTTCCCTCTGCCATTCCCCCGCTGGGCTGTGTAATTTGATAATACTAAACAAGCACTAGCACTCCGCTCTGGGGGCCTAACCTTAAGTTGGTTCCTTCCTTTTTCAAGGCCAATCAATGCGAGATTCCATTCCCATTCAGCCTCCACTCACTTTGGTATTTGTTTGGCTCAGAGCCTCCGCCTCTCTGGGCCTTTCTCTGTCTGTGATTCCAACTTTCATTACTTGTCCATCTCCATTATGTAATGTGTGTGAGTGCTTCTCTGTGTATGTGCATGTGTGTGGGTGTTAACGCCTTGGCAATAGCTTCTGTGTGCACATATGGATGGATGTGTGTGTGTGTGTGGGGATTGGGGACTGTGTGTGTTGTTATGCCACATTGGCCACAAAGGTTCCATTTCACAGCCGACACGAAGGAGCGGATCGGGATGGGGATGAGGATGGGGATTGGAATCGGGATCGGGTGGCAGGAGAAAATGTATTTTCAAATGCCAGCTCCAGCTCCAGAGGCAGAGCCCTTTGCCATTCTCATCCCCATTGCCATTGATTCATGCCAAGGATTCGTTAGCTGAATATGTATAGCCGGCAATGTGAGTGTGAATGAATGAATGAATCTGGATGTGGGTGTGGGTGTGAGTGTCAGTTTGGGTGTAAGTAGTGTGTGGGTGTGGCATCTTGATGCCTTCTTATTTTCATGCAGCCACTAAATGAGTCCCCAGATGCTTTCATTTTGGCCATAGATACGACCGGATACGACACCATGATTGGGTCTAGTTTTTTTTTCTTTTTAAGCTTTCTTTGCCTTTCTTTGCCAAAGAAAAATCCCTTTAGATAGATGTCTGTATCTTTGCAGGCGTATTCCAGTTTCGATTTGTTTTTAAATGGGGAGATTGAGTGCAATTTTTTAACAATTTTTTATTTAGTATACTGTGCGAATGCTTTGAGCAAAAGTTTATATTCTTTTAATGCTTGGACTTTTATTATTTGATTAAGAAAAGGACTTGTCCCCGCCCCCTGGAGTGAAAGCAATCATAAAGTAATAATCAAGGGAACCCTAGGTGGACTTCGAGCAACAAGAACAACCACACTTCTTAATTAAGTGAATGGGTTCAGGTCCTGGTCCAGCTCCTGTGTCTCGGGAATCTCCCGCCAGGCTCTAAGTGTATTCCATCTTTGGTCTGTCCAGTCCTGTCCTGCTCTATCCTGCTCTGTCCTGTCCGGTGGCATTAGTACCGCTTCCAATCCAGGTCCAAGTCTAAGTCACGGTCCACCGGTCCACTGGTCCACTGGTCCACTGTCATTACTTCAGAAGCAGAAGCAGAAACAAAACTTGAGCTGGCGCTGAGCTGTTGTTAATCAGTTGCTCAGCTCTGGGGCATTTGACTTTGAGCAAGCTCGGAGTGGAAGTCGCCATCGTGGTGATGGGATCATGGAATTTATATTTGTCGACTAACGTGTTGCCTTTTGTGCTATTTTCTTTCTCTCCCCCGCCCGAACGGCTGTGCTTGATGGCTGCCTGCATCTAATTACAGCGCCGAAGGGACAAATCATACGCCTGGACTTTCGCAACTCGTTTAATATCGAGGCCAAGGAGGAGTGCAAATTTGATTTTCTCGAAGTAAGTAACGGACAGGCAACTGGCTGCTGTTGATGGTAACTGGTAACTGGTATCTGGCTGGCAACAGGCGGCAACAAAACGGAGAGAGAGAGAGTGAGAAACACGGGCTGCCATGAAAGGGTCAGCGTCAGCCTCAGCTACAGCGCATTAAAAACGCAAACTTTGTTGCAAGCTCAAACACACAGGCAAAAATGAAGAGAGATACAAAACAAAAACGCAAAAACGCGAAAACAAAAAAATCAACAAACAAATTACAGAATGCAACAAAAACTTGCTTAGCTGCAGGCAGGGCTTTGGCTTGCCTTGGCAAAGTTTTCGATTTGTTTCTTTTACGACTTTTTCTTGTTTCTTGTTGCTGCCTCTCCGTTTTTATTCGCCTACATCCTGGCCTTTTTATGCCGGGCCCCTAACCTAAAAATTGGAAGTTTTAATTGAATGTTTTCGTTGCCATTGCCATTGCCATTGCCGTCAAGTCGTAAGCCTGATTTGAATGCACACTGCCATAACCAAAACAACCAAGTATCCAGAGTCTCAGTCTCAGAGTCTCAGTTTCCGAGTCTCAGTTTATGTTTCAGTCCAAGTCGGTCTTGGCAATTGCCAAAGCGGCTTAGGCCAAGACAAACCGTTTGCCATTTGCCATCTGGCATCTGGCTGGCCTGAAAGCTCAAGCTAAATTCTTGCAGATACGCGACGGACAGTACGGCTTCTCCACGCTGATTGGCAAGTACTGTGGCACCGATTTCCCCCCGGAAATCACCTCCAAGGAGCGCTATCTGTGGCTGCACTTTCACTCGGACGAGACCATCGAGTACACCGGCTTCAGTGCCGTGTACGAGTACCTCGATCGGAACCGCGAGGCCCCCAGCACTGACCTCAACTGTACCATCGAGAAGGATGGCTACGAGGGGTTCATCAACTCCACGGATGTTCCGGCGGATATACGGGAGCAGGTCATCCGCAACAAGATAGCCCTCGACTGCATTTGGCGCATTCAGGTCAAGGAGAACTGGAAGGTGGGTTTCTGGCGACTCAATATCTAATCGCATTGGTTTTTAATGGAACTTCCATTTGCTCTTTCCTCAGATTTTTCTCAAATTTTTGGACTTTAAGCTGAGCAAACCAAACGATTGCGAGACCAACTTTCTGGACATATTCCCCGAGCAGACAGTGATGCCATTGAGGTGAGAGTCTTTTACCTGCCTAGTGCCTCCTTGACTGTGGGAATTCTCGTGCCTCGTACCTCTTACCTGAAAGGTTAATCACATTTCGCTGCGTTTTACAACATTGACAAATTGCTTTTGGAGTGTCGCGGGAGAGCGCTGTAGAGCCGTGCTATGCAGTCGGACGGACGGGTAGACGTAATATGTATACGTATACGCAATGCCACAAACCAATTTCCGCATTGCCAAAAAGCGAGAGATCAAAGCCCAGTCAAATTTTCAATTTATTACCGGCCGAAAGTAAATTGTGCGCCAGCGGAAGTGGTGGGCGCCTTTGACTCGCCTTTGAATCCCTGCCGTGGCATGTCCTGCCCTGCGCACTAGCTGAATGGCTGAATGGCGCCCAGTCTTCCTGTCTCCCCGTCTCCCTGCCAGACTGCCAGACTGGCTGACTGGCCTTGCTGCTGCTCCATCTTCGACACGCATTGACATCCGTTTTTAACGCGCCAATACATTTCCACTTGTTGCTGCTACAGATGCTCGGGACTCGGGACAACACTCAAATTGATTGACTGGCGTTTTCAACTCTCAGAAAGTCGGAGAAGGGAGAAAGAGAAAATGGAAAATGCCACCACTGGACGGGTAGGAAGGTTGAAGCAGAAGCTTCTGTCTTTTTCGTCAGCCATGGCCATTGATTTGATGCCTTTGTTGCTGCTGCTGCGGGTTCTACTCGTGCTGCTGCTCCTCTGACTGTCGCTCGTCCGTGCAGCTTTCATTTAAATTCATTTTTCGTAACAATTTATCGCACACGACGGGTGGCAGCAACCCACACACGAGCCAACATTTCGTAGCATACTTTCTGGGGCAGCCACAGAAATTGTCAGCAAAGCGTGAAATGCGCCAAAAGAGCCAGCAAGGACAGGAGACAGCCAACGGCGACGACGACGACGACGACGATGGCAACGCCAATGGCCACCAAATGAACGAACGAATGAACATAAATACCATATTCAGTGAACGCCGTCATTTAAGCCATATTATAAATTATTTATTTATCGATTACGTATCTGGTATCGATGGGAAAATATTTACCAAAATTATAATATATGGCCAGTGACTGAATTCGGCTGGGGAACTCACTGCTAAACTTGAGGAAAAATATCAATTTAATGAGCATTTCTTTCTTTCAAATTTGGCCAATTTTTCAGTACGTAAGATATATCATTTTTCTTAAGAAAACTCAAGTCAATAATCAAGAGGTCCCAATGCAGTCTCATTGATTACCAAAAACAAATACTTTCTTGGCAGGATTTGTTCATCCATTTCAATTAAACATTAAGTCAGTCCATATCCCATTTAAAACGAATTCAATTGTGAGAGAACAATCAGCTTATAGGAGAACCGAAATAGTAAACAAATAACGCAAATGGTATAAGTATATTTTCATTAAAACTTTCTGAACATTTTTGCAGAGAACAAGCGTTAACCCGGTAACAATTATCATCAATAATGGCTTATACTTTTTTGCTTTTTTTGTGCCATTTACAGAGTGAAAAACTTTTGCGGGTCGGCGGGCGAGAGTATTACGGCGGAATCAAACATTTTGCACTTGCGTTTCTATGCAGATCAAGTCGCGATTAATTCGACATTCGGCATCCTGTACACCGCGTTTCGGGACCGTGGAGCTGGTAAGTCCTTGCTATCCTGGCTGCTGCTTTGATGGTGGCAAATCCCTTGAATTGGCAACAAATGCTCGGGCGAAAAGTACAAAGGCATGACCGAAATCCTTGGGGCAATCCGGTGCTAAGCTCACCCCAAATCCCGATGTGGCACTGGCCTCTCCGCCCCTCCCCATCACTCCCCTCTGCTTTTTTTGGCTGCCCATTTGGCAGTCCCATGGACGAGTACGAGGCTGAAAACAGAGGCGAAAGTGGAAGTCGCTTGTCTAACCAACTATCTGACTCTGTCATCCACCATATCCCCCCGATCACCCCATCTATCTATATATATCTCTCTGCCTGCCTGCCTGCCTGACTATCAGTCTCTGTGGCTGTGTCCGTGTGTCTATGTGTCTGTCTGTCTGTCTGTCTGTCTGTTTGTTTGGCGCACAGGGTTCTGCGTGATTGCCGCCAGTTGCCAAAGGCAAAGGCTAAGCACTCTTTTGTCATTCAACGATTGTCCTTTGTCCTCGGGCCAGCATTGTTTACTTTTAGGCAGAAGCCAGACGACGACTCCTTCGAATTCTCGAGGTCCATCTACCATCTACTCCTCCAGATCCATCTCCTGTCCTGTCTCTATCTGTATCTGTATCTGTATCTGTATCTGGGCATAGAGTACCAGCACTACTGCCAGCATCGGCAATTATTGTTGTTGCCTGAGCGATTTATGTTCGAGATTACGTGCATTTGCCCTGTGGTTACCATCGCCCCACGGCCATCGGCCATCGTCGCTTTCCCGACTTTTCCATCGCCTGCACTGCACTGTGGACTGGCCACCATTCGAAAGCAGAAGTTGATAGAAAATGTAACTCAAATCGGATTCAATTGAATCGAATCGAATCGAAGGTGAACAAATAGTGTGCAACTCATCTAAAGTGAATCGTCATTGAGTGTCAGTGGCAGTCGCAGTGGAACTTATTCCAATTAAATCGGAGAGTAATCTCATGTTGGCGAAAAAACAAACGTCATTTGGTATTTTCACTCTAATTAATTAATCAGCAGTGTGTAATTTAATAATTTTGTATGAAATAAAAACGAAGCTCTATTTCTAAATGAAGCAAAGATGAATAAATTTTTATTTTCACATGAAATTAATGCAAATTCAATTTCCGGTAAATAAATGAAGGCACAAAAGTTAATTCAGTAAAGTCGAATGAACAATGCCATTGAATATTAAATAGAAACTTTGATTATCATCTGTTTTCTACATAAATCAAATTCAATATTTATTCAAATTTAATTCTGTAATCAGAATCTGACTCAATTTGGAGGAATCCAATGGAAACTGAACTGAAATCTCAATTGAATTAACAGTTGCGCCATAATTAAATTAAACTGGCATTAGCAAGTTGAAGCACACAGGACAGGAGAGGACAGCAGAGGAGAGGACGGGAGGAGTACAAAAAATAAAGCCAATTTCATTATTAACTGCCTCGAAACAAGGAAATGTGAATATCAGGTTCAATCAATGTAGACTTTAGATTGGCCATTGAAAAGGGTTTGTGTGTCAATATCAATTTCATGAGGCCTTTTACACCCACCTTCGCGCGGTTTCGGGTGTAAAATCATTTCAATTGAAATCAATTGTCCATTCCACAGTGCGATTGGTGCTTTGATTGCCATTTTGGCAGCGTTTCCCCCCCCCCCCACACATACACACACAAACATACTTTGCCCCATTCTCTCCCATTCTCTCAGATTCTTTCTCACTTTAACTGCCATTTTGTGCCAAATTTTTTACAACTTTCTCTAACTCTAAAACTGTCTCTCTTTCTCCTCCTCCCTCTCTCTCTCTCTCTGTTGCACTCTCTTTTGGGGCACCGCTCCGACAGCCTGCACCGAGGACGAATACGATTGCGAGGACGCGACCTGCATATCAAAGGATTTGGAATGTAATGGCCTAGACAATTGTAAATTTCGATGGGATGAGGAGAGCTGTACGGTAAGTGCCACGCCTACTCTACACACACACACACACACACACACACACACACAAACATACCGTAATGTGCAAACACGAATTGAGGGGCTTCTGGATGTGGGGCAAAGCGTTGTACGTGCATCTAATTATAGGCAAACTCGTTGGTGTCCGTGCCCATGCCCGCACCCGTACCCGTACCCGTGCCCGTGCCCGTGCCCGACCCCGAACCCAAGTTCGACTTCTGGGCCGATCCCTTCTCTCATTATAAGTATGCTCAACACGCCGATGATGCCAACACCCAAAAACACTCACGTACCAACACATGCAGGCACACAGACACATAGCCAAGTAAACGGGCAAACACTCGCATACACACACACACACACACACACAGGGCATGCATGCACAAACACAAAGTTGGTCAAATAAGTTTTGTTTGCCAAAGTTTGAGGTTTGTATTACAGGAAAGCTTTAGCTGGAACTCCACTGTTCGTTAGCTGTAAATAACAGTTATTTGCAGGGAGCCGAGCCACAGCAAAAGTTGAGCATCAACGCATTAGATCATCAGATTTGATAAAGTCTGACATACCGACCGACCGACCGACCGTTCACCGACATCACAGGGAATGATTCATGCAGCTCCATCTTAGACCCCGCCACCCACTTGACCCCAGAGTAGAGAAATGAACTCGTAAATCCTTCTTACAGAAAAATCCACTCGTAAACGGGGGAAATACTCGTAGTACGTACAAAAAAGACGTGCAAAAAACGGACTGGACTGGCAGATCGATAACCATCCAAGGAATGCGCTAATCTAAATCTACTCTAATCTTGAACCACATAAATATTGAGGGAAATTCCATCGATAATGTTATTGATTTGTATTTGATTGAAATAATCAAATATTTGCAGATAGGCCAATTATTATTTTAATTATAATAGAGATGATACTCGTATATTTCCATTGTAACAGTCGAAGAATTTTCATTAATTTTTTGGGCATGCATAAATATTCCCCCATTTGGGGCATTGTGTGGCCCAGCAAAAGCCAAAAATCAAAGAACGAATCTGAATATAGCTACATTCCTGTGTGCCGCATTCTGCATCCAATTAGTTGATTCAATTTCTAAAATGTTCCATAAAATTCCATTTAATTTCGGTTAAATGTTTCCGCATAATTTCTGCAAAATATGTCTATACTGAATACTGAACCTTTTTTTGGCTTGTGAGGGCCCAAAACAAATTTGAAATTCACACCAAAAATGATATTTGTGCGTTGAAATGATTTTATAATCATGGCAAATATTAGATGTAATTGCGATGAGCCATTTACGTTGTCGGATCGGAGGGGGGGTTTTTGGGGTCTTTTAGATATGCAATTGCCTGGTTTAGTTGAGATTTCTAATTTGCACAAACGATGCCACACACGCCACACGCGGGCGTTTGTATTTTTCTACGTATGTATATATGTACATATGTATCTTGACGGGTCGATATTCGGGCATATTTCCATCAAATGCCATGCCCAATCAAGCGTATGCGTTTGCACACGTTATGTTTATTTAATTGGCCAACATTAAAATTGGTCGAGAATTTATGCTGAGTATTAACTTGGCGTGTAGTATAATTTATGATGACGGCGCTGGGCATCCAAGACGACTAATGATTATCCGAGAATAGCCAGCCAGAAGACAAGCATGCACACACACATACATACTTTATGCATGCGTGTGCGAATTTATGGAGAAAGTGATAGACACAGGAGGCACCCAGAATGTGGTGTGATAACACTTCCAATTGGATACACTTACCAGAACACTCCATGGAATCAGCCCCAGGATAAGATTTGTCTTTTAGTAAATTCCGCTAGGTTTAACATTTTCTAATTGGTCCATGAATGCAAATCTCATTTGAGCAGAGTGAGAATGCATAGGAGTCCATTAAGCTCCGGCTTCACTTATTTACCTTACGGTTAGGGCATTTCGACTTCTCCAGATTTGAACAACCATTACCGAAACGACTACCATTACCACCGACCGACTTGGCTTGGCTTGGCTTGGCTTGGTAATTTGATAATGTAATTAAAATGGCAATTAAAACGTGGCTCTCGTCTCTATTTGCAGGGGGAAACGGCTGGCCAATCGGAGCATGTGGTCATCATTGTGATTGTGTTTGGCCTGATACTTGGCGGAATGGTCATTACGTTCATCGTCAATTGCATACGCAAGATAATACGTGATCAGAAGATAATACGCGTAAGTACTGCGAAACTTTACTTAAACGAAACTTTAGACTTTTCTCGCGCGTGCCCCCGCTGCTCTCCAAAAAACATCCACCCAAAACCCAAACCCAAAACCCAAACCCCAAACCCCAAGCCCCAGCCTGCCGCTCCCTTTCTCACTCTCTCTCTCTCGCTCTTTTTCTCGCTGTCGCTCGTTGTGTGCTTGTCCAATGCCACCCAAAAACCAACCCACACCCTCTACCCCCTAGAATAGACCTTTAAATGTTGCCCATCGAGTGAAGTGCATTGCAGCGAAATGAACATTTATTTTCCACTCTTTTTTTTTAGTTTTTAGTTTAGTATTAGAAACGTAAACGTACCCACATACATACCTACATACATATATTGCCAAAAATGTTCAAATGCATTTCGAATGCACGCCCACAATTCCCAAAAAACACACATACACACACACACACCCATAAATATATACATACATACATTTATAGAAAATAGTAACATGAAAGTACATAAAATGTAGGTCTAAGTGCACCGCAAAAAAACCCAAAAACAAATCTGCTTGTGAAAAGAAAAATATGTATTTTTATGGCTATATTAGTTAAAAACCAAAACAAATTACCCAAATTTCAACAAAAATGCGCACTTTAAGTGGCCCTCCGGTGCACTGCAGTGGAGCAGCAGCAGCAGCAGTTAAATAATTTACTTGAACAATGCGTTTTCGATGGCCTTCCAGTTGATTTAACATGCACCGTTTATGTACATAAGTATGGTACATATGTATATGTATGCAACTATGTATGTATGTACCGACATCTGACAAACTCATTTTGCATATGTAAACATAATTTTACATGCGTTGACTGCTTGACAGCTGAATCTGTGCCACAATCAGGTATCGGGAATCAGGAATTCGTATCGCAATGCGTTTGACAGACAGAGAACAAAGCTGCAAGGGAAGTCAACTCATGACATGTCATATAATTGACAATTAGTCAATAAGTTCCATTTAGACGTCGTTAAAGTGAGCAAATTCAAATCTAAGATCCCAACATCGGAGGCTGGGATAACATCAGGACAACAGGAGAAGCCAAAGTCCTGTTTATTCCATTGACATGGACTCCTTCGGTACCCTGCTAAATAATTGAGAAAAGCAATCTTCAAGAAAACCTAAGATAACATTTTTATAATATTATTTAAAAAAAAATGCAATTTTTATGGGCTGTAAAATCCTTTAAAATGTAACATCTTTAGTTGGGCTGATCTGAAGATTACTCAAATATTGTAAGCTGTATTATAGCCTCACAGAATCCAACTTATCAGCACTTGTTCACTTTTCTTTTCATTTGGAATGGGCTTGAAGGGGGCATGGATTTCCAGTCGACTTGCTGCAATTGAGATGCACTCAGAGGGCTGTTGGGACTGAAGAAGTGTCGAGTGCAGCCTGCCATTCATTAGCTCATTCTTGGAGTTCAACCAATAACAATATCATGCAGCTCAGAGTAGGATTATTGCTTCTGCTTGACTGCCATCAATCGAAGCATATCATTCGCTAATGATTCATAATGCTTTTGAATAGTTGTTGTAATAGTAATTTGAGGCATTACTTATCGGCCTAGCCACCACCTAATTAGACCACTTGCAATCGAGCATTACAATCCCAATTAGCGAAGCGAAGCCCCAGTATGTTCGGGCAACTTTAATGGCCAACGATGTGGGTTGCTGTGTCTGTGCAAACAAGGCACAAGTGCATTGAGTGGGCTTCAAAATCATTGATACAGTTCAGACAGAGGAGGGATTATCACAGTCTTTGGAAACGGCAGGGTAGAATGGAGAAGACCACCCTTCCAGGGCGCTGGGGCATGCCAGCAGCCAACTGACGACATTAGTAAAACAATAATATGCAGCGTGATAGGAATCTTGTCGCCTTGTCTGATACAGCGAGGATACAGAGGGAGAGAGGGCAGCACACATTTCTCACGCACTGTCTGGGCTCTTGTGCTGCTGCCAAGAATGTAATAGACATGCAGATGCCTCCCCACGATTCCCCCAAAAATACGGATTCCCCTCTGGTTGTTAAATCGGAAGGAAGGAACAGATCTCGGCAATTCTAATGGCGTCTGACACTTTGAAATGTAAAATAGACTTTGGCTCTGGCTCTGACTCTGAATCTGACTTGGTGCCCGCGGTGGTTGGACCCAAACGGCAACCCAAAACCAGACGAGGCTCCGCCCACACACACAGGAATACAGAGGAGAGGGATACCCAAAACTCGAGTTGACTAATCAATACAAATGAAATTTGTCAGCTGAATGTGCAAAAGATGTCTGGAGAAAGTGGCATTAGGAGTCTCTACCATCCCCATCCCCATTCCCATTTCCATTTCCTCAGCTTCCACTTGCCAAGAAAGCGTGACACGCTCCCATCCGTACGGCAGAGAGGAGTCCTGCACTAGGAAAATATCTGTTAAGGTGGGAAACCCTGCTTCCACAGAGTGGACTAACGAAAACAAAAAACTCTCCAAGAATAGCGTGATATGCGCTCATTAATCTACCAAAAGTATTCGATTAATGGGAAATTTACTAACGATTTTTCCAATTTCAATATATTTTTTAGTAGCTATCGATCGTATCAAGCTCGCGTGATTCGCGTGACACGCTCTCATATCTATGCGAACAGCAAACAGCAAACGGCAACGGCAAACACATACAGATCCGGATCCAGAGTCGAGTCGTGTCGTGGCGCGTCGAAAGTCTGTTTAATCAAGCAGCAGACCGCATCTATAAATATATGACCATGCCTTCATCCGCCCGCCTGTGGCCACATCCGCTTACAGAGATCCACATACAACTACCAACGCACAGAAAGAGATAGACACAGAGGCAGACAGACAGTGAGACAGAGCGACACAGACACACAGATGCTTAATTAACTCGCGTGGCGAGAGAGCAAAAGAAGGAGTCGCCAAACCATTTCGCTTCGTTTCTTTGAGTCTTTCATTTTTTGGCGTTCTGCTCAACCCATTCCTATTCCTATTCCGCTTTCGTTTTCGTTTCTCGTTCTTGCCACAATGATATTCAATTTGGCCAACGAACCATTGAACCACTGGAACCACTCGAGCCACTGCTCCACCCTAGGCATGGCATGTCTCATTCCTTCCCCCTCCCACAAAAAATGTTGGGCAAAGTCAATGTCAAAATTGATGCTTCAATATGACCCCAGAAGTCAGAGTCACGACTACAGGAAATACCATGAGAAATGAAATGAAAATGAAAATGAAATGACTTTTGCCAGGGCAACCAGTGACTTGACAACAGGCGATGGGGAGGTTTCCTTGATATTGATATCGACAGCAGATGAAACTTTACTCCCAAACAAAACGAAAAAAAGAGAAACCAAGAGGCTACATGTCACAGGGGAGCCAAAAAAGAGGAACGAGTCCAGTTGTAAGTCATCTGGAAGCCATACTGTTGACTCTAATTCGGAGCTTCCATATTTATAATTCCATTTCCTAAGAATAGCAAAAACAATCCTCTGGCATCAATACTCTGGCTCTGACTGTGGCTCTGGCCACGGCTATGAATAACCAAGAAGATGCTTGAACTTTCCTGACAAGCCACAAACAAAACTTCGAACAGGTTGTTGGTCTTCTGGAAGAGGTCGAGGAGTCGTGTCAAATGCCACTCAATCGATTGTGTGTGCTCTTCCACTTCCACTTTAGTGGTTTTCCATCGTTAATTGTGTGTAAATGAATAAATATTTCACGAATAAATAAAAACAACAACAAAAAAAAGTACACATCATACTTAATTTAATAGCGCGAGGTGTTGGATTATTCAATTAATTCGTCTACCGCCGCCTTTCCATAGTCATTAGCACACACACCCACACACCCACACACACACACAGATACTCGACTCGCACTCGTTCGAGTGCATCTCAGTGCCTGCCAGCGATGGCCACAGCAATTATGCACACTTTTTATGTAGTGCATACATAGTGGATGCAGTTCTATCCTGATCCCGATCCGAAAAGATATTTGGAGGGGAACAAGTCCTTTGCTGAAGTAGTGGATGATTTGGTGTATCTAAGAGATACTCAGCTGCAATTGGGCTCTTCAGCTGTAAAATAGAGTGCTTATAGGATATGGAATAATATATCCCTATGCGAGCTTTAAGAGCATCTACCTTTCGGCGCTCCGAGATCCGTGTTTCATGCATTTTTTGCATGCATTAGTGTGCATGTGTCATCGTTGATCAACATTTCTGGTTTTGGTTTTGGTTTTGCTTCTGATTCTGATTCGGGTTCACAGCTCGGGGTGTTATCGGTTCGGTGTTCAGTGATTTATGTAATTTAATAATGAACCCCACCTCCCGTTCATTTTCGTCCCGACTAAGAGGCGTATACGCAATGCTCTGGTGGGCTATGCTACCCAAAGGCCAAATGCATGCCAAACGACGCGACGCGACGCAAGCACGGATTGACGGCGGTTGGGGGTTGTGGGTTGCTGTTTGCTGGTTGCGAGTTGCAGGTTGCTTGGCTGCCGTGTTGGCTCCCTGGCTGCCTGGCTGCCTGTCGGCCTGATGCTTCATGGCTCATGATGCCAGGCAGCAGGCACCAGGCAGACAAAGCAGTCAAAGCATGTTCCAGCTAAATTGTAAAACAGCCGCGTCCGCTGACGCCGCACAATGGCCCGGAGCATACAATTGAGCGAGGCGGCAACAATGGGCTCCCGGCCACGGGTCTACAGCATAATGTGAACTCAATTTGTATGGCATGCATATCTTGCTTTGCGACCTCGAACAAGGTGAGCAGCTGCACTAACTTTGGTCTGCATAATTGGATAAGATATCTGTGCTTTCATATTGCTTAGTTCTTTTGGACAATTTTTGGCTTGGTTAATGAACGACAGATTGCATATAAGGTCGTCGCTGGTGGAGGTATCCTTACTGCACTGATCGGCTAAAAAAAATATAGAACTTACCACAAGCATACACATATTCGTAGTACCCCTAAGCCTTAATTATTACGTAAAATCCCTAAATTCCTCATTATGTTTTTCATGTGCCTCAGAATGATTAGGAAATCAAGGTCTGGTTTTCCAACGAACCATCGAGGGTTCGTTGGTGATGGAATTTTTTGTTTGCCTTTTGACACAATCAGCCCTACTGTTTACACACCTGAGCTACGGCTACAGCTACAGCTACGGCCATGGCTATGGCTGCGGCAGGTGCACAAGCCTCAATCTGATTATCGCCTCGAGTGCTAGATGATGCTTGATGGAGTGGTGGCGTAGGTGGTGGTGTTGCGAATGGGGATGATGATGCTGATAGGGATGGAAATGGAAATGGGAGACGGATGGGAGATGTGGCTGAGGCAGGGACGTGAGGCACTCTCATATACATAGATGCCTGTGCACCTTTTGAGCCTCCACTTAAGCGCCATCGACCCCTCAAACGGTTCTGGGATGTTCGAAAATTATGCCATCAATAAATGGCAAAAGCGGGACTAAGGCCAACAGTGGGGAGGGGAGGGGCGGGACGAAGCGAGGCGAGGCGAGGAGAGGCAAGTGGCGGGCGAATGGGTTAAGATTCGTCTTTTATTACCAGGCTCTAGCATTTATGAAACTGCAGAGCATCACATAAATTTGCACAAAGCGCACATCAAATCAAATCGAATCGAATCGAATCAATTCAACGTCAGCAGATTTTATAAAATCATTCATCGACCGAACTGTAGCTGTAGCTGTAGCTAGAGACGGAGATGGAGACGGTGTGGAGTGTGGAGTCCGGTGCAAGCACTTTAATATCCCATTGCCCATCTGCCCACCAAATGGCGTCCGGCAAATATGTATAAAAAATGGCCATGGAAAATACAGAAAAAACTCAAACGAAACGAAATGGAGTGGACGGGGGCGGAGACGGGGACGGGGAAAGAGTGATAGGATAGCATTCGCACATATAATAAAACTTATTTCCATATTCCACTTGAATTCTTTACGTATACCCGCACCACCACCCCCTGGGTCCACGGCTTGTCTTTTGGCAATGGCCCTGTTCTTTGGGGGTAAGGGGTTGTAGTGGAGGGGCAGCAGCGGCAGGAGCTACTTTTCGTCCCTCGGAGTTTCTTGTTCGCAGAATTTTGCTGTTGCCACTTAGATTTTAGCATGTAGATAAGCAGAAAAGTATTTCCGCTCACTCGTGCACACTCGAAATCAGCGAGAGAGGATGCAATTTCTTTTCCCCCTTTCTTTGCTATCCTTTTTTTTCGGAACAGGCGTCTAGCCCGACGAGGGTTGGCCGAAAGGGTTTCCCCGAAAAGGTTCCCAAAAAGAGTTGAGTGATCTATTTATAGATCGGATTTGGATCGGTATCTAATACATAGATAATATATATATTAATTATTGTAATACCAAATGCTAATACCGAAAGTGCAAATGATTTTACGTTGTAAGTGAATGGATTATGGGATCATCTTTCAGTGGTTCAAGGTATTCAAATCTTTGTTTCAGCATGAATTGCTCGCATAAAGAGTTATCACTCCTTAGCACTGCCATTCCCATTCCCAGTCCCAGTCCCAGTCCTTCTTCATCTCTATCTTCTTCTTCATCTTAGTCTCAATTCAATTTTCTTTGTGGTCCTTCAGTGCATTTTTATTTTATATTTCTGCTCTTGTATATTTGTGTTGATAAATGTGCAAAGCTGCAATTTGCCAGCTAGTCCCCAATGGGATTTTAGTGAAAATTCGGGGAAAATCTCATCACTTCAATTCATCCTCAAGCGCACCTCGCACCGACCCGCAGCGCACCGCAGCACCTCACCTCGCACCGCAGAGCAGCACCGCACCCATAAGGAAGTCAGGAGGAAGCTGGAGATGCATTTGGGCGCTGGCATGTCTCGGCCGCATCCTTGGCGAGGCGCTTGCCATAACTGCATGCAATTTGGTAACAACCGCAATGCATATTTGCCCTTGCCACCATAGATACACACACAGAAACACACACACACAGAGACACATACAACTTTGCCTTGAGTGGCATTTTAGTGTTGCCATTTAAGCAATGGCAACGACTTGCTGCTGGTGCTCCCTTGCTCCCATCCAACCTTTCTTGCACCCAGCACTCCTCTGCTGCTCCGCTGCTCCGCTTCGTTTTCTCGCTTTGGTCCCATTTCTGCTGATACCAGGACCAGTTCCAGTACCAGTGCCAGTGCCAGTACGAGTACCAGCGATGGCATGGCGAAAGGCAAACGAAGCGAATCATTGTAGTGATATCCTGATATCCCACCACCACAGCACTGGCGCTCCCCACCTAACGTAGAGCTCTCTCCACCCCCTCAAGATAAACTGCTTTAGAATGACAGCCAGGGCATGCATATCCATAGTTTTTATTGCAGCTCCGGGGAGTCTCAGTCTCCGCCAACTAGTTGGCCCTGTCAGGTCTCGGCTCTGCTTTGCTTTGGAATGGCAAACGTCTTTCCCTGCCTGTAGATCAGATCAGTCCACCTCTTGGGGGTTGTCTCTGATTTGGATTTTAGATCGTTTCATTCATTAAATATCATAAGTGTCCCCTATGATCCTGTGAGCAATGTATAACCAAAAATAATATGAAAAGTAAGCACCATACATTTCTTTGGAACACCATTTGTTCAGGATGGTTTTAGACTTTAGTTTTCTAATTCTTGAAGCCTCACGAGGCAGCCCTCCCTCTGTGCTGGGCGAATTCCAAACTCAACATCCCGCAGTCACAATTTTCCATCGCCACAGGATGGGACTGTCTTCTGTAAAGGGTAACACGCAGGCCCTGACTCCGCAGGCCATCATCCAGGGCGTGTTTTATTATTTCAAGCTCAGCTGAGAATGCATTTTAGCTAAATTTGATGGCACTTCTCATTGTTTTCCCGACTCCAGACCAGAGCCAGGACCCCGTCTAAGTGCAACTGTCGCTGCTGCTGCTGGTGCTGCTGCAAGCTCTTGTTGTTGCATGTTTCATATTTCATAAAAATTAAGTAATACGCGGTCTACAAGGAGCCGTCGCAGTGGCAGTGCCAGTGGCAGTGGCAGCCAGGAGCAGAGCCAAGCCACTCACCAAGTCCGCCGCCAAGTGTCGGCTAGTTGAAGAGCCCCCAAGAGTGTGGCCTGGCAGTCGTAATGGAAAAACTGCCATTTCCGCCAGGCGCGCAGCTCATGCGTGCCTTTGAGGGACGGGTCGGAGGAGAATGGAGGAGTATGGGATTAGGATGGGATGCTCGGACCTGAATGCTTGGCTTATCTGCCCCCCCAACTGAAGGCTATGTCTAAGGCTAATGTCTACGACCACGACCAAGACCAAGGCCAGACGCAGGAGCAGAAGCAGAAGCAGAAGCGAAACGAAGAACCAGAGCCGTGTCATGCATTGGGGAAATGCAATATTTTATTTGAAACTGAAGCGAATTCTCACTCACCCACTCACACACTAGGGCACAGGGAGACACACACATAGACACACACACAGATACACACACACAGGATGCCCGAGCAGAGTGACGAGTGGTGTACACTTGGGGAATAAATCGAATACTCGAAAAGGGGGCAGGGAAAACACTTGCGGAAAAGTGGAAAACGTTTCTGCACAGCGCACTCTGAAGTGCCCCAATCATAATCTTTGCGTTTTTCGATGCTAAACGACATTTGTGCACATACATACATACATATGTATGTAAGATCCGGATCTGGTTTTTGTTTGCTTATATTTGGATCTTCCATCTTTGTTCTTTTACATACATTAAAGCGAAGATTACCCTTTGATTACCCTTGATTACCCTGATTACCCTTTAGACCATTCGTTTTACTTGTTCAGCCATTAATTAGTTAATTGTTTGTTTCGTTTATGCAATCCATAGATTTTATCAATCATCAATCTGTTTCTTCATTTGCCATACGCACATCTTTTCATTCATCTGTGCAGTCGTCCTCTTACCGGTCCCTTAATATTCTGTACATCCTGACAATCTTTCATCTGTCCATACACTCGATCCATTCGTTCACGTATTCGTCAGGTGATTCCTGCATGCCTCTGTGCTTCTTTTTGAAAAATATATTTATTACTTTATCATTCTATCTATCTGTTAAGTCATTTCTTATTCGTTCATCATTTGCTCATTTAAAAATGAGTGGCTTGGGTGGCTTGTAATCTGTCCGTTAAGGAGTTCTTCTGTGGTCTTTCATCCGCATTTCAGCTGACGTTCTGAAACCGATTCTTTGGATCCGAATCGTATCCAAATAAGGGTTCATTCCACAGGATTACAAGAGCTTCAGTGGGGTTTCTTTGAGTGCAGACCCTTCCATTCCATGGGCTGTAGGGCAGGGTCAGTGCCAGGGCCAGGGCCAGGGCCAGGAATAGGGCCAGGAGCAGGGCCATTGGCTTTAAGCAGCAAGTAATAACCAACTTATGTTGCTAACCGTATTTCTTTCGCTCCCATCAATTTTCTTTAGCCCGGCTGCAGTCCTTAGCTCCACCAAGCCCCCGTAGGCAACCACTCCACCGCTCCACCACTCCACAGCTCCACATCGTTCGCCCACTCATCGTTCATCCCGTTCGCCGGCTTCGTTTGCTCTCCTCCTTCGGCTGGACACTCGCTGCTGCATTGGCGAAATGAAATGAAATGAAATAAATCAAGCTGAAATGCAATTCGCAAAAGAAACACTCAGAGCCTCCCCTGGCCTGCTGTTCGCGCCATAAAATAATACCAGGGCACAGAGCAAGCAGAGCAGACGCGGCTCTCCAGGGGGAATCCGATTCCCGTCTTCAGACAGGATCCAGGACGAGGCGAAAAGCTTCGGGCTTAATGCGAAATGAAATGCTTTCACTTGAGCTTAACACGTGGTCCTGGCCCTGCACAACGGCCAGGACCTGAGAGGCTGCACTTCCAGGCAGTCTGGCACGCAGACAGTCAGTCAATCAATCAACCCATTGATCAGTCAACCAGTCAATCAGTCCTTCCCCGCCGACCAGCCCAACCGCAAAATTTGAAAGACATCGAACATTGCACAATTTTCCATTCCAATTGAAATTTCCTTTTGGCCGTGCAGTCTGACGGTCTCCTTTCGCTAATGAGTTTTCACTTAAACTGAAAAATTATAAATTGGAGGCTAAATAAACAACAATATAGGCAAAGGCACATACAAGTGAGCGGCAGATATTCCATGAAATAAAAAAAGATGAATTTCAATTTGAGTTTTGAACTGAAACTGCAATGAATTTCAATACGAAGACCATTGGCCAATGCCAATGCTTTACGAGCAGCAATCGAAAATCGTAAAAATGTATTTCGTTTTCCGTAGCTACGATTGACAATAATAATAAAATATGATTTGGCTATTAAAAGCAATCGAACGGAGAATATGCCACAAATGGCTGCCAATCAAAACAATGGGAAGGAGGGGAAGGCATCAAATGCAGATATTTAGATGGAGCGGAGATGAGTGAATGTTGAGCCCCAAAGATAAAGAGATTTGCGGACAAGAGAGACAAAGAAAGAGTGAGAAAGAGAGAGAGGGAGAATAGAAAAGATATAGAAGATACTTGCGATTGGTTTCTGATTAGAGGCAACTTGCTCGAAGTTAATTTAACAAATTGCCCCCGAGGACCTTTGGCAGTCGCTGACTGGCACCGTCGGAAAGGTGAACTCATCTCCTCGACGAGCAAACCCCGGCGAAACCCCAAAAATTCCAATTAAACAAATGCCAAACTTTTCCCACCGCCTCTCTCTCGCTCTCGCTCTCTCTCCCTTTGTCTGTCCCTCTTCAGGGCTCACACGCCCCTCCACAAAAAAAGGCAAAAGTCAACCAAGCGAAAAGCCAAAAACTTTTACACACATCTATTATAAGTATACACACATACATATATGTATATGTATGTGTATGGATGGATATGTTGGCAAACAAATTTTGGAAAAATAATTCATCAACAAATTTATTTAATAGAGAGAAAATATCTGTGGATTTTCCAATACAATTTGCAGCCGAAAAAAAGTAAAACCTAGTGAGCATGACGATTGATATGGAAATACGAGTCTCGTATCTGCCCGTGCATATGCTGCATGCTGGAAAAAAATTATATGTCAATTAACAAACCAAAATTTGTTTGGCCAATTAAAGTGGCCCAAGACAAACAGCCATCAACTCAATTAATTCCAACAATAATTGGCCCCAAGCGTCGAGCATTAAGGCAAAACAAGCAAATACTCGTACGACAAAAAAAAACAAGAAAAAAACACGCTATGTAAAAGAAAATATGTGAAAGAAAAACACACACATACACAGAGGAGAGATGGGATGTAGGAAGCAAAAATCTGTTTTGCGGTTGGTTTTTGCTCGTATGCGCATTCATATGCGCATTGCCACACATAATGCTATCGAAATCATCGCTTGGATGGGGCAGCATCGCAACAATGGGTATATGTATGTGTATTTATCTCTATGATGCTTCACCTAGGGATGGCAAATGCTATCCCTATTTGGTCATTAGATTTAAATATGTTCAAGTAGACACTTGATAACAATAGACCACTACACACACACACACGCATATATCACATATGTTAATGTGTGTACCTACTATTTCAAAGTATTTGTATAAAATACATTGAAACATATTTTCATCGAAATGTTCTGTGAAATACACATATTAGAGCTCGTTATGTATTACATTTTTGAATAATTATTGTACAACCAGAAACCCGTGTTTAAATCCAAATTAAAATCGATATTAAGAGAAAAATTCTTGTAAGCATTTGATATATGATATTCCATACGATATTTTGGTTGGCATCTCTGAGCAAGTGTGTGCTTGGCTATTAGATGCCCGGACACGAGCCAATGGTATGTAGGCCAGAGAAAACAGGCCCCTAAACAGGCCCAACTAAAGCCATTTAGAGGGATGTGAGAAGCAGGCCGAGACCACAAAGAGGCAGAGGCAGAGGCAGACCAACTCTCTTGATGGCCGTCATCAGCATGCCCACAAGGCTCGACTTGTCACGTCGCTGTCGCTGTCTCCGGCTCTTTCTCTTTCTCCACCCATTCTTACTCTGCCTCTGCCGCTGCCGCTGCCTCTATTCCTTGTTGCTTTGTCGCTCTGTCGGGAATGAGATTTCACCGTCTCGTTTTCCATCTATTTCCCAGTGTAATGACAGAGAGTTTCAGTTACCAACTGCAATCTGTAACAATGATATCTATTAATTATGGCAAAACTCCTACAAATTGAGTTTTATTTCATTTGAATTGGATTTTCATTTGCATATCACTCATCCGACAAGTGTCGCAGTAGCAGAAATACATACATATGTACATACATATGTACCTACATATATATTGCAAGTGGCAAATACCACACACTGAGAGAAGAGTGAATATACATACATATGTACTTCTTTCTCTCGTCCAGGCCCTCCTGCGCTCCGCTCCGCTGCCACCCACTCGCACTTGTGATTGAATCCTTTCACCGGCTTAGCCTTGAGGCTTTGTGTCCACTCGCATCACACTCGTTTGGTTCTGGTTCTGGTTCGGATTGCTCTCAGACTCACATCAAGATAGATGTGGGGAAATGGAGATGGCGGATGAGAATGGAAATGGGAATGGGAAAACGGAGATGGGGGAAGAGATGATTAAATTATCGTTGACTTTTGTTGGAGTTGTGGTTGGTCGTGGAGGGTGGGGGTTGGGTGGTGGGGGGAGCAGCTGCAACAGCTGCAACAGCTGCAGGCACTCTCCAACCAAAGACAAATCGGAGGGCGGGCAATCCAAAAGCTCTGTCTACGGTCCCCGGTCTTTGGTCCCCATTCGAAGGGGCAAACCGATTCCAATGCCAAATCAGATTAGCTTCGAGGGTGCGTTGTTGCCATATTCTTGGCATTATATGGCAATATTCTTTTTACGATTCGATTATGAGGATTATTGCTCGGAGTTGGCTTTATTCTACGGATTAGTGTGACAAATGCAGGGGCGCATTTGCATTCAGGCTCTTAAAATTATCAATGGAGGAGATAAGGAGCTTACACTAGTTTAAGTTTTCTAGAGATTTAGAGCGGAAAACTTTTAATATACATATGTGTATCGATAAATTGTTTACCTATGCTTGGGGGATGCTTTTGTGAAATCCTGAGGACATTCAACAGTTTTTATTTTTTGTCAAAAATGTGCGGGTAATCGGAGATTTTGGAATTCGTTCGGCTGCATATTTTCTATGTATTTTGGTTGTCGTTGTTGTGCTTTGAAGTAGCTGCCAGAGTTGCCACCATCATTATGCATGCAGAATGCACTTTCGCCTATCCTCTAGCTCTCTCTTTCTCTCTCTCTCTCTCTATTTCTCACACACATACATACACACCCCACTAAGACACTTGCATACGTAGATTCGTCTCGTTCTAGAGTTGCGCTAGAATTTCTCTTCTCTCCTTCACTCTTGGTTAAATCGGTGATAGATATTCTTTCTCTCTCTCTCTCTCTGTCTTTATATCTTCCTCTTCCTCTCTCTCTCTCTCTCTCTCTCTCTATCTATCTATCTACCTTTCTCTCTCTCTCTTCTGTCTGTCTTCTCTTCTTGTGCTTCATCCACAGGATGTGCCAGGCCTAAGCAATCGCATCTATCACATTGACTCCTTTATTCTGGAAGCTCCCAAGAGCGCGATATTCGTTGGATTACAAAACGATTTCATGTGCGATTACGCTTACAATCTGGAAGATCAATCGCCGGCCCACAGCGGTGCCAATCAATCAATGAATGAGCCAAGGATTGTCGGAGGAGCTGCTGTGGGTAGCCCACACTCCGACTTTGATTCGAATAGCAATTCCAGCACTCCCAAGCTGGAGGAACAGGGGCAGACCTGCGATGTGTACGAGTGCAACTACGATAGCGACTATCAGTGCCATGGCAGAGGGGCTGACAATGGACTGGAGGATGAGCAGGAGCACGAAGACGATCACGATCAGGATGATGAAGAGGATCAGGAGTACGACGATGGTATCGGTTTCAGCTGCGATAGCGACAGCATCACCATGCCCGACGACGATGAGTTCGTGCTCGTGACGGGCCCTTGCCTGGCAACGACTGGCAACTCGAGTCCATCCGGCAGCAGCTCGATGCAGTGCAGCAGCGGCACAGCGAATGGCACGGCCACCGCCAGTTCGTCCACATCGATGGAGCTGGACATCATACTGCCGGCCCTGACGCCGCCACCGCCGCCAGCGCTGGGCAAGCCCAAGTCGAGCACAAATCCTCTCAAGTTCCTTCACAAAATCATCTAAAACACTGAAATTTATTCGCTCTGCTCCTTGTCCTCCTCACGTCCCCTCTGTACGGCCGCCACCTGCTGAATTTCTATTTCTGTTTCTGATTCTGTATCTGGAACTGCCTTTAAAAATCTGTATCATTAAAATCAGGCTGGCAAAAATTCCAAAGAGTCCCTGCAGTCCCTGAAATCAAACCCCATTCGTCTGTCCACAGGCCATCGGTTTTTGTCCCTCCGGGATCCTGAATTCGTGCTGAGCTTACCGCAAATCAAAATTCAGAACAAAAACTCACCACATTCCTCATTTGATATTCTTGGGGTGGGGATGGGGGTGGCTGTGGGTGAGGGTGAGGGTGAGGGGACTGGTATATGAGTGTGTGCATGGACATTTCTTGCTCATTAATTTTAGCCTCTAATTATGACTAAAGAGTAGGACGAGTAATCATCTTTTTAGGGAATGTTCAATGCCACATTGCGAATCGATTATTTAACTATTCAGAATCAAGTAAACTAAATATACAATAAAATATACGTATATGCATTTTAGATAAAAGAAAGTAAGCATCACAGATTGATGTGCGAATTATAATCGAATCACAAGAATCAATATATTATAATATCATCAATGTAGATACAAATGTATGCTGGAAAATGTTTACGCGTTTTTTGTACTGATTTCTTAATTTAATTTTGACTGTAAACAGAATGTGAAACCAATTGAAACGCGTTTCATATTGCAATTGTTATCAATTCGAAAAGCTGAATATAATCACAGATGATTGAATTATAAATAATTCAATTTGTACTTACTTATCGTAGATACCAAAGTATTTTTATACAATACAATACAATACCATTTTTTTAAATCACATTCGAGAAAATCCAGTGAGAATTTAATAGCTGGTCTATGACCGATTGTAGAATGAAATCGTAGGGATTATGAAATTGTAATATTCAGTTCACCTTAAAAATTCGTTCCATCAGACAATCGAGTATTCAAAACGAATCAAAGTGAATAGTTAACCGTTTTAGCCGAACAAATTGCTGCCAAAACCAATATCGCACAAAAGCTATACACAAAAATATGAATATACATATATCTATATATAGTATATAGTAGGTATAGATACGTATAAATGTAGATATGCATAAATGTATCAATAGATTGAAGTTGAAAACAATTACATTTGGGCCCTGGTCAAAGTCATGCTGGAAACCAGAGACCCTACCCTCCTGGCGGTGGTGGGTGAAAGAGAGTGAATAAAAAGCTAACAATATTTATTCGGTTCGATTTCCTTCGCGATTTCCATTGAAAAGTTCTCAATTTGTTCCATTATTTTCTTTTGGTTGTCAAATGTTGGCTTACCGGGTATTGAGCGGCCGAATGAATGGCTGAATGAAGGAAATATTCTACAATAAACAGAGAAAAGCGAGAGAAACGGCGGAGGAGAAAGTAATTGGCAAATAAGAAGAGGGAAGATCTAGGGAGGAGGAAGGAAAGGTGCAGTAAATGTTTGCATTGTATTTCATTATGAATGCAATTCGAGGTGGTTTAAGGTAGTGGTTGTTGGTACAGGATGGTACAGGATGGTACAGGGTACAGGGTACCGGTGCCGGTATCCATTTTTATCTTGGATCAGCGTTGTTCTGCCTGAACGGAGCTCGGCCTTCATTATGATGTATTTACGTATTATCGCTTCCTTTTATGCAGGCTATCAGTGCTGCTCCTGCTCCTGCACCAGCTACCTTCCCCACCCCTTGACCATACCTCTTGGCCAGATTTTTTCTCTCTGCTCCCTGCACTCCTCCCCGCCGCCCTCCGGCTCTCACACAGAATCGACATATTAATGACTGCAAAGGAGAGAAAGCGAAGTACTCTGAGGGCCCGCCGCAGAAAGAGAACTGGCGGCATCAGGTGGCAACTGGCTTAATTGCTCTGCTAGACCCCGCAGCAGTACCACCAACCCAGACAACAACCCGCCCACCTCCTTCATAATCCATTGCAGGCAGGGGGTGGTGCCAGGTGCCGGGTGGCCGGGTGGCCTGGTTGTCGGGTGCCAGTTCCAGAGGGCTTTAAGGGAAATTATGGTACGCGCACTGCAGATACACTCATTTCTTGAATCGGAGCTTCGGCCAGGCAGCTTAAACCCGTCCTTGTCCTTGTCCTGGGCCCATCCATCGTCCTCGTCCCCATTACGGCCTCATCCCTTTGCCAAATTAATTAAAAATATTTATTGTTATGCTTATTATATTTGTTACCATTGTTCCCCTCTCTTTCTCTCTCTCTCTCTCTCTCTCTCTTGTTTCGCTTTTGTATAAATCCATTGGATCTTGCCCCTCAGGACCACATCCGGGAGTCGAAGGAGAGCAAACTGGACGAGATGGGGCGCAATTCGAAGGCTCGTTCGCGCGAGAACATATCAAGGTAAGGCATCAGCGGATTCCTACTCCGGCTCCAATTCCGATTCTGAGTACCATTCAGGATTCATTAAAGCTCAAAGTGTGAAAGAGGTCTCTCCCCAGCCCTTCTCCCACCATCGCGTATACGCAATGTGCGCTAATGAGGCAGACGACAGCTGGGAATCACTCGACGATGGCGGGCCCATGATTGTTTGATAATAACCCAGATGTGATGGACTGCAGCTGTGACTGACTGATACGACGAGGAGATCCATTACTCTTACATACAGACTAGGGATACATTCCAATGGGATTGGATGCCATAGTGTTTGTCCGTTTCAAATTTAGCAAAGCCGATTGGTTATATTTTGCTGAATCTTTTAAAAATATCACTTTTAACGAGTAGAATACGCCCTCTTGGGGATTCGCAAAATTGTGAACTTTTGTTAAATTCCTGGCCAGCAGAAAGTGCACAAAAAGCTACCCAATTTCACTCATAATTTTCCCAAATATTTGTTCCCTTTGAGCAGCGAACAGAACAGCAGCAGCAGCAACAGCAGCAACAGCAGAAGAGTGTCTTCAATAAAACCCATAATTTTCGGAATTTCTCTTCTCTTTCATCTCTCATTATTCGCACGACGGACGACAGGCAAAAGCATTCGCAGACCTCGCTGCAGATACTGGATGATGTTTCGAACCGCTACTATCGAGAGGCAGTGCCCATATCGACACAGTCGAGCAAAGCTGATTTCAAGGAAAAGGAGCACAGCATTCTGCGACGCCACCCGGACATGACCCAAACGAGTCTATGCGGCATTGGCGTTGGGGTTGGCATTGGCGACGATGGCGAGTCGAGCTCGACCACAACGGCTACGCACACGCACGAGATGATGACAAAGGCGGCCATGTCGGCGGCACCAGTTAATGCCTGCGATATGGGTTGTCAGACGAGGTGAGTGCCTGGGACTGGGACGGGGACAGGGACAGGGACACAGGACACGGGTGTATTCATACTCCTGCTCTTACTCGCACTCGCATGCACTCAATGGAGGAGTCGGGCACGTTCCTGGTCATCATCAGCATATGTGTAGTCAAATAGATGCCAGCAAATTGCAAAGTCAACGCTGGCCAAACACTAAAAACAATGACAATGTGGAGCTCGCTCTGGTTGTGGCTGACTCCCTGGCTCCCTGGCTGTGGCTCTGGCTATAGCCTTGGCTCGGGCTCTGGCTCTGGCTCTGACTCTGTTTGAAGGCAGGGATTGGCAGATTGGGATTAGGAGAGGGAACGAACCGTAACACACAAGAGCCAGAGTCCGGGCACAGGAGAGCGCTCCACCGAGCAGACGCCTGTCGCTTGTACAACACAAATCGATGCAAATATTTGTATTTGCATGCGTCTTTATTGGATATGGAGACAGGTTCTACCCGTTCTACCCATTCTACACGGGAATAAATGGGCACGCTCTGTGATGTAGTCTATTGGAAGGGGAGAGGAGGTTGGGGAAACTGACACAGTCACATGTAAGCGGAGTGGATGACAATCGGAACAGCGTGACACAATATCGACGTGCCCCGCGATGAAGATGATGCATGGCAATGGCACGGGCACTGGCACTGGGCAGAGATATTCGTATCAGCGAGTGAAATGTTCGCTCTGCCAGGAATCGCAGTTTGGGAACTGTCACAGAAATAAATCTATTGTGTTTGATGGAAATTGATCCCTGAAACGTACAGCGCGTATAAGAGGAATGGAGTGCTTACTGGATATCGATAGCAGTGTGTCATTTGTTTTGAGTTAGTCAGGGATACATTTACAATTTATTGCATTATATATTCAAGGTATTCATTAAAAGACAGATCAAGATCAAGATAAATAGTTACACAAGTGCTATGAATTCTTAACCATATTTTTATTCTTAGAGTTCTTAGAGGGTCAGAGGGTTTTATTTAGGATTTCTTTACACTGCCGCCCTTCACAGTTTGGTGTCACAGGTCAGATCTGGCGCATGGCTCCATGGTTACCATATCTGAGCGTGCCTGGAACGAGTTTTTAGACCATATGACCTCCCTCCCTCCCTCCCATATATATGTATGACGGATTCACTGCCGGTGATTGACACACGTCCATAGGCGTTTCCCTATACCCTACCATCCCCAACCATCCCCTACTATCCCTGGACATTCTGCAGATCCCATTCGTTTCGTGGCAGGCAAATATTAATTAGTTTCTCTTTCTCATATCCGTGCTCCACAGGGAATCACTGTTCGTCAATAGCCCCGGAATCGGGCCCGGAACGGGTTCTGGTATTGGCTTTGGTGTCGGAAGTGGCGGCGGCGGCGGAGGCATTGGCATTTCCACGCTAATGAGACAAAAGTCTAGCTCGTCCTCGCTGGGTGGTGGCAGCGTTGCGGGCGGTGTGATGCCACCGCCTCCACCACGCTTTTTCTCCACCTTCGGTTATGAGCCGGCGCCGCACGGCCAAGGATCACCCTCGCTGCCGCAGTCTACGCCGCCGCCGCCGGTGGTGGGGACACTTACACGACGCAGCATGCAGCATCAGCAACAGCAACACCAGCAGATGCAGCAGCAAATCCATCCCGAGTCGCTGGAGCTGGAGGAGCGACATAGCGGCCGCTCGCATTACGGCGGTCTCATGGTGACCCCGACCACCAAGCAGCCACAGGAGATCTGTCACCACCACCATCAGCACCAGCAGCACCAGCAGCAACAGCACCAGCAGCAGCAGCTGCAGCAGCAACAACAACAACAACAACATCACCCACAACTGCACCAGCAGCAACAGCAACAACATCAACAGCAACAGCGCATGCATCATGCACATCCTGCCCATCAGCATCCACCAAGCATTGCAGCGCGAATCCCAGCCATGGGCCAGCAGAAGGGACATGCGCAGGGCCAGGGACTAGCACAAGGCCAGGGAATGGTTCTGGGTCCGGGTCAGACAACGATTCTGACTGGCAAGCAGCAGCAGCAGCAGAAGAACGAGGAGTCCAAAGTATTCATCGACATACGGAATTCAGCGCCAGACGTGATTATCATGACGTCCCATTGACATTTAAGGATTGCCCGCCAATCAACAAGAACAACACCAGCAGTAAGAGAAACTGCAACAGCAACTGCAACAGCAACAACTACGAGCAACAGGAACAACAAGAGGAACCACGGGGAGGGGAGCAGCAACTGGACATTGGCCAACATATTAACCGCAGCGACGCTGATGACACAACACGGACACGGAGGCGGCAACTCGCAATCAGACGGGGGCAGGTCCTGGTCCTGTTCCTGTGCCTCCTCCTGCACACACATCCTGTTTGCATACTGTGGCACTTTATATTTTCCGTTCATTTTTTCATCCCGCTGTCCTTAAAGTCAGGTGAATGGGTTCTTTAAGTCGGTTCTTGAATGGATGCTTCAGGACCGCTTCAAAATTTTAATTCAATTTGGAACTGGTGTGGTTATAAACCGGAACCAGGTGAAATTTGTATTATTAAGAAATGTAATTTATTTGATTTTTTATGTCGAAATGACATCGGTGGCCATAAGAATTGTTTCGTCAATGGTTTGGAATTGGTACAAGAATTAGTTGCGAATAAGTTAAGAGAAGTATCTTCATAGGTTATTGCTTACTAGTCGACTCTATGATGGTTCTTAATCTGATATTAATCTAAGACCTTAGTTTCAGCTTTAATTGGATTTTCAACGGTTCAGAATCGGTATAATGTAAGTTCAAAATTGTGAAAACCATCCATAATAAGCTATAACTTGGCTGAGTCGGTGTATTCATTTGCTTTTGAATCGGTTTAGGCAACAGGGTCGTAGAATGTCACGCTTCCGGGGCATTGCAAGTATTTCCCTATCAATTGGGATCTGTCTGAATTGAGTTACGAATTGAATAGAATCTGAGTAGAAATCTGTACAGGCTTAGGGCAGAACTGAACTATCAAGCCGCAAACGGCAATGGCCGCAATGAGAAGGAGAGGAGGAGAAAGGGAAGGACAGTGTAGGCGCGCGCGCGCTGATTGGGAGACAGCTGGACGACAAATGGAAGATGTGTTAGTCCGTTGGCCAGGCCCAGCCCCTTTGCAATTGAATTTCCGGCTAGAGCTGTTCCCGATGTTGGCGGCGGACCGCGGTCGAAGGTAACATGGTTGGGCAGAAGACGCACGGAAGTTGTCTATGGAAAACAATGAGGATGCGGCAAAAACGAGTACACATAGCGATACACACACGATAGTGGAGGTGGGTGCTGAGTGGGCACTGAATGGCGCTGGGGAAAGCAGTCACTAAACAGACAACGTTGACAACGTGGCGTATGAGCAACATGTCCTGGAACATTGTTATCGGACTCCATCGGACTGCCATCTCTGCACCGTTTGCGACATGTCCATGAACCTGGTCCTGGGTGCTGGGTCCTGGGTCCCTCCGCCTTTTGCAACTCCGCCAGGAACAGAACAGAAACTTCTTCATTTACATGCATTACGTACGTGGTTCGTTTCCACGAGGAGGATGTCGCGACCAGAGATTCCATCCATCACAGGGACGTGCTCTCTCAGTCGGTATCTCTGTCTCTGCCTGTGTTTCTGTGTCGGTGTCGGCCTCGGTCTGGTTATGGTTCTGCCACCGGTCCTAGTCCTGGTCCTGGTCCTTGTCCTTGTCCTTTTCCCGGTCCTCAGACTCGGACTCGGTCTCGGACTGTGACCTGCAACTCCTGACATGAGCAGCGAAGCAATTTGCGTGAAAATAGTTTTTAAGTGATTTCGAAGCGTCCCTTTCTCCTTTCCCTTTCCCTTTCCCTCCCGCTCTCGCTCCATGTCGCTTTTAGTTTTCCCCATGTCCTTTGCCACGCTAAATGATTTTATGAAATTAATTTGTGTCCTCTGCTGCGACGAGTACATCAAAAGCCAACCACATCTGTGGTTTAAGGCTACACCATCCAGCAGTATGTTACCTCATCTGGCATCCAAATCCTTTTCAATTAGATAAATTAGCTGGCCACAGATTTCTGGCCACTTGATGTGTGCCCCAGAGAACTTTCTTTTTTCTCCTCCCATGCCACCCGTGCCCCCCCTGGCCCCCCGTGCTGGTTGTGTCAATTCCGGAGACATGTCGGGTGGGGTGGGCTCTCGAATCTGTCAGTCCACAATTAGCATGGTCACCGTAATGTGGTGGACGGGGGGCTGGTTGGTGGTTGGTGTTTGGGGCTTTGGGCCAGTGGGGTCTAAGTGCGGGATGAGCCCCGTGGTTTGAGTGGTTTCGATGGTGTAAATATTGTCACAGCTGTGCGGAAGGGACGCCCTATGCACGGAGCCAGAGACAAAGGATAGGGATGGCGGGAGCTGGGCAAAAAATAAAGATGACAATGACAATGAGTGGGCGGGGATTTGGGAGGTGGAAAATCCATTTGATTGATTGAATTTAAAGAGCAGCGACAGCTACGTGCCATGTCGGGGAGGTGGAACAGCGACGGATGGTTGATGATGATGATGAGGATGCTGATGCTGGATGCTGATTCTGATTCTGGTCGGTGATTGAGATGACGGTACCGATGGTGCAGCATTGCAATTTCCTTTCTCTTTGCGAAAGTTCAAATCATTAGATTGATTATAAACCTTTATCAACCTGAGAAGGGAACCAGCTAACTGGAAGGAAAGCTGAATGGCCATCGCAAAATTCATTCATTCATGGAAATGCCAAGAAATTCTCCGAAAACTTTCCCAAATGAACAGCCGCCAAAATGTATCCGTATCTCTTCTGTTGTGTCAACAATAAACCAACTTTTGCCATCAGATTCATTCGTTAGCCATAATTCATTGCCAAAGCCGACATTCGAAGGTCTTCCCTGTTGCTCCAATTGTACATACACTGAAAAACAAACTAGTTCATTCAGCCATACCTTTTTTTTGTTTAGCTTTTTGTATACATATGTATATGTATTGTAACTATTGTAATTGTTGAATGATTTTTGTATTTGTGTTGTTATAACCTGAGAACCCCATAGAACACTTTTTCTAGCTACAATTTAAGAACGGAATCTAGCGATTTTACTAAAGAAATGTTGAAAATAAGAAGTAAAAAACTACCAAAAAATACAAAAAAAATGGAAAAAATGAGAATGGAAAAGTGGAAAAACTATTTGTACTATAAGTCAGCATTGCGTAGATTAAGTAAATGTATAATATTTTTTTATAAATAAATATATACATAAATACTAAAAGTATCAAAGGAAAAACTACAGAGAACAAAAGAGGAATATTGCAAACATTTTCGGTGTGTTTTGTTTTATTTTTAGTTTTGTTTAAATGACTGCAAATTGTAATTGTAAATTGTCGAGCGACAAAAAAAAGTTATACGCATAAGAACATTAAAATAAATACTAAACGAAGAACAAAAAAACAAAAGAACAATGGTAAATGGAAAAGCATACATAGATTAAAATATGGTATATGTGGTATATGGTGGATATGGCGTGTATGTGTGTGCGTAACTACAAGTACGAGTATCTATGTGTTTGAGTGTGTAAACTAAATCGAAATGCGATCGAATAAAATTTCATCTGTGGACATGTAGAACAATGGCGTTGGGGTTATCTCTTGGGAGTGGGACTGGGAGTGGGAGTGGGAGGGGGAGTATCCGCCTGAAAGTTTGCCTCCTCTGCAGAGGCCAGTGGCTGGCCAGCCCTAAGGTATGCAATGCAGTGCAAGAGATTCGCATTTGCATGGCAGGCAGGGAGCAAAACCAGAGAAGCGGAAGCATTGCGTTGCGCCTGTTCGATTGACCCAATTAGGTGGGAAACACAACACAATTTGGCCGACCGAGCCGAAGGCGTCACAATCAAGCTCGAATCGAATCGAATTCACATAATTCTCGATTTGGAGCCGTTCCTCCTCGGCGCTGACAGCTATCTCTGCGGCTCTGCGGAGAGTCAGTCGCTGCCAAATGCAAATTTGTAGCACGCATCGCATCGCATCGCTCTTTGTTGGCCATAAATTTATGCACTCGGCTGATACGCTGATTTGTGGCAGCGGCAGCGTCAGCGCCAGCCCGTGTGAATGGCCCCCGAACCGATCCGTTCATATAAAAGTAAACCGGGAATCAATGTGGGACAGCAGTCAACACCCAACATGGCTTCAGGTCAGATCCAATCGCCGCGGATCCATTTGCTGTCCCCAGTGCTGCTGCTCCTCTTCCTGGGCGTAGCCCTAAGCCAGAGAGCACCGGTCCGTGTCCCGCCTGTGGAGCTGCAAACGCCCAACTTCGATGGCGAGAGCTTCGAGCGGTTCGAGGATGCCACCAACAACAACAACAACGGCAACAACAACGAAAGCGGCGAAATAAAGGAGCGGCTAAAACAGATGCTGGGAGAACAGCTGGCCAACGCCTTTGCCCCCCTGGCCACGACACCCTTCTCGCAGTTTAGCCAGCGCAGGCCGGGCATTGTGGCACCCACCTCGGGGCACAGGCCAGGGCTCAATTTTCATCCGACGACTCGGATTCCGGCGAGGAAGAGCTGTCACAGGAGCAAGAGGAGGATGAAAGCTCGTCCAGTGAAGAGGAGCCTGGTTCGGAGCCGGTTGGAGCTCCACCACCTCAGCTGCAGCCGCAGCCACAGCCACAGCCGCAACCTCAGCCAGCTGCAGAGACAGAGGCGGAGGCAGAGGAAGAGGAGGATAACGATGAGGGCGTAGAGGATTACAATCCGTGGCGTGATAATTTCTACGACCTCAACGAAGATGGCAGCTACATCTTTGGGTGAGTAGTCCAGTAGAGATGGGATGCTCTTTGGAAACACGAAAAACCCTCAGTTTCCGCCACAATTGTTCTCCTAATTTGATTAATGGACACTCACATGGAAACCACAAATCATCCAGAAACAAAAGACAAGCACAATCTTGCGAAGCCTCAAGTTTGTTTAATTGATAATCAATTAATTGTGGATTCTTGCCAAGGTTTTCCCTTCAGTTTATTGATAATCGCTATTCGCCCCAGGTACTCCCTGCCCCATGGCGTTCGTCGCTGGGAGCGCGGATTCTACTCGGAGGAGCAGCATAGCCGCGTGGTTGAGGGCTTCTACGTGCAGCCGCGCCTTCTGGGCCATGACACGCGCTACGAGCTGCGCTGCTATCGCTCCGACACCAATGGCTATCAGCCCCTGCCAGGTGAGTAGAATTGGTAGGTTAAACCTAAAGGTGGGACTAATGCTGGACCCACATTTCAGTGAGTACCTGAGGCGGGCGCCGAGCGTCCGTCGCGACGAGCAGCCCCAGGTCGATTGCTTTAAGAATCATCGATAGCCATCGATAGCCGAAAGGGGATAACACACGTTGATCGTGCTGGAAATATTTCAAATACAAAATTTTTTTTGTGCACGTCTGTAAATAAAAAATGATTTTAATTTAAAGAAGCTGTTCGGCATCTAGAAGGATGATAGCACAAAATAGCCGCCATTTTACTTAAAACAAAAAACATGGCCAACAGGAAATCATTTCAAGTTGAGGGCTAAGTACAATCGCTTAAGAATCCCTAGGTACAGTCATCACTTCCTTGTTGACGCCGCTGTTTATCCTGCTCCTTCCTGTCGACCGCTACTGTTTCAGCTACAGTTTTTGCTTCTGTTTATGGCTCTCTGACTCTCTCTCTCTCTCGCTCTTGTTGTGTTCTGAGCTCTGTTTCAAGTTTAATTCAAATGGCATTTCAAAATACTTTTTATTTGTTTTTATTGTCTTTTATTTTGCTCTCCACACACCTCCATCTCGACCATCTATGTATGTATGTACCTTACCACCTTCTGCTCTTTCTCTCACTCTTTTGGCAACAAACGAGATTTGTGTCAATGTGTGTGTGTGTGTGTGTGTGTTTTTTGTTTGTTTGTTTGTGTGGTGTGGTGTGGCTTTTGTGGCGTCCCTGACGTGGTGTGGTATTCCCACAGTTTTCAATTTTTGGCGATTTGTTGCGGCACTTAACGGTTGTTTGTTAGCTGTCATTGTTGTTGCTGATGAAGCGCCTTTTGCTTCTATCTGCCCTCTCTTTTCCTGTGTTTCAGTCCTTCTTCAATACCCAGTAATCGCTGGGTACCCAGGGTATATACATATGTATGTAAGTATATATATATATATATTTAATAGATTTTAGTATAATTTTATTCAGAATTAAGAAACTATTTTCTGCTGTTTCGCAACGAAACTTGTCTGAGAAATCACACTTTCTTCTGCCTTGAGTAGGGGTATCTTTTAGTCGCGCTTTTCATACTTGTTTTTTTTTGGTTTTGGTTTTGGTTTTTGTTCTTGTTCTTGTTTTGGTTGATTTCGCGAATCTCCCAAGACGGACGTGAAATTTCGGGCAAATTGTTTGGACCAAGCCAGCAAAAGGGGTTGCCCACAATCCACATCCGTTTGTCCCAAGTCCACGTCCCAACACCCATCCCCGTCCTCCATCCCCCGAAACTTTCTTGGCTTTTGCTTAAATACGAATTTGCCTAAATCAACAAAGAGCAGAGCAGAGAAACGGAACAGGGTTAGAGAATCAGAGAATCAGAGACAAAAGAGAGAGTTATAGAGAGGGAAAAGTTCTCATTTGGCGCGTCTTCTTTGCATTTGAAAAGTAAAAAGATACAAAATTTCATTGTAGTACATCATATTGTCCCGTCTATTTGCATATCTTGCGCGTGGCTTTATAGCCCAAAACTTGAGCCATACATACACACATATATACATACATATGTATATATACGGAGTATGTATGTATCTACGAAATAGTCAAACACAGCGAGTGGGAGTGGGAGTGGAAGTGGAAGTGGGAGGAGAGAACAGAAAACAGGTTCATTTAGCTCACGTTTTTGAACTTTTAGCGAATGATCGTTGTTGCTGTTTCAGTTTTTGTTGCTGTTGCTGGCATGAGTCAGTTCTCCCTCGTGTGTGACCCAAGAAAAATACACTAGACTGCAAGGTTCGGTACTGAAATTGTTAAAGATTCAGTAATTAAAGATTAAAGACAATCCTAGGTAATGCTGCTAACATTTTGTATCTCGTTAGCTCGGACAGTTGTTGAATATTTGTTTTCTTAGGTAAGCAATTTCACTTGGGGAAAATATGTTACACCTAGAGAAAAATGCCCTGATATTCGAATACACTCGGACTAAAACATTAACGGGAGTGGAAATTATAAAAAGGAGGTTTTTTTCACCTAAATTTTACCATTGATATACAAGTATTTGATCTACATATATATAATATTTAATATTTGATAAATTATATTTATTTATTTTTAAGTTAAATTTTTATATTGAGTTAAAAGTATTTTGACTCTGAGTGCTCTTAGGTTGGAAAACTTCGGATATTCAGTGTTCTTTCACCGATTTAAAGTATCTTAAACCATGACTATCAATTCGCATTCGGACTCTATTCGGACTGCCTGCTCGTGGCACTAGCCCCTGCCCCATTTAAAGCTTCGTTGTGCCACACTCCGACTGAGATTTGAACTATTTGCGAGACACACGGGCTACTCGTAGTTCTGGCTGTCGACTGAGTAATGGCAAATTTTCCGCAGAGACAGCAGAAAGTGCTGTTTGGCCAGTTGAAAATCATGAAGTAATCAACTTAAAGTGAAACTTTTCAACAAACTTTGGGAGCCGCAGAGCCGCAGAACGGACAAAGATGGGCAGATACACAGATACACAGCTACACAGCTACAGAGATACTATCAGACACAGAGATACATGGGCGCAGATACAAACTTGCCTATAATTGAGCAATTTACACCACAACAAGAGGGATGAGGGGGGGGATGGAGTTCTTGGGTCCGTCTGAATGGCGGATCTAGTAGAAAAGTTTGCCTCGCGCCATCAAACAGTGCTGGAATGTGATATAAATGCTGAGATTATGTAACCGAAATACTTTTCAATCGAAATCGAGCAATATAAATTCATGGCTTAGACACTTGAAAATGCCAGCGATGGGTGGGCCATGGGCCATCCATGGGCCCACGGATGAGGACTGTGGTCTGTTCTCAGCTCGGTTTGGGGCCTGGGTTGTTTGGCTATTGGGGAAATGGGAAATGAAATATTGTGAACACACGCAGAGAGACGACCCAGGGGCGTACACACACACATACATAGAGAGAGAGAACGAGAAGAGGGCAAAGGAGACACAGACACTGACACAGTTGGAGCGAGAGCTGAGTTTGCCATTTTTTGGTTGGGATCTAAACAATATTTTATACTTATGTGGGTAAAAATATTTATTAGTTTGTTGTTTCGCATCCCTCTTCCGCGTTCCCCTTTCCCGTTCCCCATTCCCCTTCCCCTTCCCCCTTCCCAAAATGCAGTCGTCGCCCATTTGAACAGCTTTTTACGAGTACGTATACGGTACGAATGTATATGATGATGCCTCTGCCTCCTTCGGCTCTGGCATTTACATTTACATGAGAAATATCTTAAATCGATGGCATGCCAGCGCATGGCATGCCATTAAAAGGCAAATAAATGCGTTGCAAGGCCTCGATAAGATCGCAGATCAGAATCTGGCGGGATCTGAGCACCATTAGCGGCCACTCAAATAGTGGGGCGAGAAAGGAGTTAGGATGAAGGAGGAGATGCAGATACAGATACAGATGGAACAGATGCGAAATGTTTCCGAATAAATTTGTACACTTGTTCATAATTACGCGGTCAAATTGACGGAGTGGAGAATTTAATCTGCCTAAGTGACGCCCCGCCGGAGGCCCGCGACTTCAGCTGTTTAACCCTGACGCGGCCGATGCGGGATCTTTCAGCCACCCACATGCAAATGAGGACAACGACGACAGTCGTATAGAATTTCATTTCGAATTGATCCACAATAAGCCGAGTCTGCGATCAATCAATCAATCAATCAAACGTCTGAGGAATTTCCTTAATGAATCGTCAATTAATTACTGCTTTATTTTAATTGTTTCGCTTTGCTTTTATTATTCATTGCTTGTAAGATCATTTGTCATCAATTATTATTATCAATCACACATAAACCTATCAATCATGCCATAATAAGAAGGGATAAGGGATATTTATGCATAATTGTTTGCGATTAATTTCTTTAATGTTCTATTATTCTATATTCAGGACAAAAAATCATTTGGAATACCTTTTTATCCGTGATTCAAAATAAATGTGATCTAATCTTTGGAACACTAAAGGTTGAATTAGGAAAAAATCCATCAATCAAACCCAGTCAACATATGAAAACGTAATTCTCAAATCGAATGGAATGAAAATATTATTATCTTATTTTCCACAAATTAGATATTTCCATTCAAAGGAAAATAGACAAAAGATTGAAAGGAAATTTCCTTTATAGCGCTGACAGTCGTCCCATTCTTCTCGCTTATTGAGCAATCATGCGGCTGTCAAATCAAAATCCGAATCGAAATCGAAATCACTGAGAAACAAAAACATAAATATCTTCCACAGACGAAGAAGTCCTTTGGCCATGTCTGGACGTGTGTCTGGCATTTATCGCACACCCCACTACTTGAGGGTTAAACAATTAAGAGAATGTCGGAATGAGGAGAGAAATGGTGACCGCCTACGCTGCTGCAATCACCGAATCGATGACCAACACAAACCAGCAACAGAAAAGAACCGAACCAAAACCAAAACCAGAGAGACTGAAGAAGGCAATGAAGATGGGCCATGTCGATAGCAATGTGGAACGTTGGCAGTGGCGGTGACGGTGATGCGGCTGGTCAATGAACCATGTCGATGGCTGACTCGACGCGACTCGACTCGACATGACTTGGATGGGTGACCCAGCATCTGGGTCTGACACACTTTGCGCCTGCCACGCCGCCAGGCGGCGCAACAACAAACAAACAGTCCAGTCCCACAAACAAACGGAGTAAACAGCCTGTTCTGCCGAAAAGAACCCAGGGAACACATGGCACGGGGCAGCAGGGAGCAGGAGCAGTTCCGAAGGATTCGACAATCCCAAATGCTGTCAAAATCACAAAGGCGTCGTGACGCCTCACAAACAGAAACAGAAGACTTCTTTTTTTCGGTGGCAAGGGGGTGTGATGGACTTATGGACCGATGGACCGATGGCGTTTTTTCGGTTTTGGAACAGCTGGAGGGGACGGAAGCGGTGGCGGGTGGCGGGTGGCGGGTCCCGTTGCATTGGCAAATCATTGCCTTTGACGTGTGAGAGAAAGAGAAGTTTATTACGTGTATTCTTTGGCTCCATGACCATGTTGCCCTTCCTTCCTCCTTCATTTTTCTTTGTGGAGATGGGGAGGGAGGGAGGGAGGAAGGGAGAGAGAGCTTTGCACATTTTTCATCTTTAGTGCCAAAAGGCTTCACTCGAGTGGTCGGTCGTCTGCTCTTTTCGGGGGTATATATAAGGCCCCGGTCGGACTTCACTGCCACACAATCAATTACAACATTTCGAAGTCTCAACGACATGTTCTCGGCTCAAAGGATCTATCCACTCGACCAGAGCCTGAAGCTCTGCTGCCTGATGGGGCTTCTGGTGGTCCTCCTCCTAAATCCCGTTGATGCACGCCATACCCGACGGCCCAGACGTACAACCACGCCCCGAACTCCACGCCCCACAACGTTGCTGCCGGTGCCAGTGCAGGAGTCGGTGCCGGACCGACATCACCATCTGCACCACTGGCCGCCACTGTTGCCTCCACCGCATGCACCGTCAGTGCCCCATATACCCCCTCCTCCGGCCACAGCAGTGGCGATGCCCCAACTGGTGGACAGCTTCGATCACCGCTCCGTGGATGGAGAATACGAGTTCAGGTAAGAGCTATAGAGAAAAGAAGTGCTGCCAAGTATCTGCTAATCCTTTTCCATTCTACAGATACCAACTGGATAATGGAAACACTCGCTACGAAAGGGCCTACTGGCTGCCAGTGGGCAACAAGCTGGTGCTGGCCCGGAAGGGCTACTACTCGTTCCCGCTGCCCAACCACCAGTTCTCCACCGTCTTCTATAGGGCCGATCATCTGGGCTATCATGTGGATATGAGTAAGTTCCGTCCCTGCGCTCCATCTTGGTCTTCTTGTGTGTGACGATGCGTAAAATTTTATGCCCCAAAAACGCAGACACATTATCCGGGAAGCAGCCGTTGTTGCCACGCAACCTTGAAGTGCCCCAGGCGGGGGCACGGACTGAAGCAGGGACAGCAAAGACTGGTTCGGCTAAACGAAATTCAATAAGCATGCCAGACCGTAACGAGCAGGAGCAGAAGCAGAAGCAGGAGCCGGAGGAGCAGAAGCAGAAGCAGGAGCAGGAGCCGGAGGACCAGAGCAAGGACCAGGAGGTGGAGTTGCCTGCAACTGGAGTCAGAGTTGACTCTGGCAAGGACGAGGAGGAGGGTCCAACCGAGCTGGTTCCAAATGTATGTGTTCTCCTAAACATTGCATGCCACGTTCCTTACCATTGCCATTGCCATTTCCATTCGCATTCCCCCTTTCGCCGCAGGCACTAAACCAAGTCGAAACCGAAACCGAACCATCAACTGTGGCCAACGACATTTTGGCAACTGAAGCAGCAGTCGACAACCATGATGATGATGAGAATGATGCTGATGCCGATGTTGATGATGATCAAGAGGCTGTTGGAGGCGACTCTAGCTGAAGGCCTGGCCCGGAGAAGGAGGATACTCGTACTGTGGCATATGGAGGAACAGCAATACACAATCTCGGCGCTCCACTTGCTGCAAAATCAAATTGAAAACAATTGTTGCTGTCCTCTCCCCAGAGACCCGAGTCCGACACAGTTGAGTGGGCCTGGCCCAAAGTATTTCTCCCCTGGAGCGGCACAAGTCATCCTGAATGGCGAATGTGTCTAGATTTCTTAACTGACAGCCAAATCTACATCTGCATCTGCACCTCTATCTGCATACATATTTTTTTTGATAGCTCTTAATAAAATAAAATATAAACAAAAACACGAAAACATATTCAACCTGAGAGATACGCTACCCAAATCGTTTGACCTGCAAGAAAGTAATTATATAATACATTACTTGCCTCTTAAGTCAGGGAGTGTCCTATGTCTAGAAGTCCCCAGTTTCCCTGCGAAGAACCCTCAAATTCCAAGGACAGCAAGTACCCACTTAGTAGTGTAATTTGAACAGCGATTCGTGTTAAAAGTTGACAAATCTATTGATGTTCGATACCCCTAATTTGCATACCTCAAGGATCCTCACTCTTTGGATCACGTGTAATCCCCATAATTACATCATGTTCAGAGGAATGTGACACCCGCCCACAGATCTATTGAAGCGATGAATCAAATAGTTTCGAGGTGTCCCAGACATCTACTGAGAGGCGGTGCCTGCCCCCCCATTTGATGGCCAAAAGATGAGACATTATGAGGAGAATGACAAAAACACATTTGTGCCTCAATCTGCCGGCTGCCAACTGGCTTTTGTCCTGTCCTGGCTTGCTGCTCTGCTTCTATGATGCCAGGCTGCCTGGCTGCCTGCTTGCTGCTTGCTGCTGTGTTTCTTGCTTTGCTGGTTTCAATTTAAATGGTTTCTGTAAGAACGCCCCGATTGGGTGGGTGACCCGTTATGTGAACAGGCGACGGCAATGCCAGGAGATTTGTCGGCGGCAAATCGGTGAGCATTCATAAAACTCCAGCTCCATCTCTTTCACCATCCTTTTGCCGGTTGCATGTAAGACATGGCTGCTTACCTTCACATATACACACACACACACACACACACACACACACACACACCCACACACATACACACATGCACACATATGCTCGTAAAATGCAGGACCGACCAGAGTCTGGGGCAGGATAACTGCAGCTATTCATTTCGCTACTAATCCAATGCGGGCCAGGGATTCCTTTTCGCTGCCATCATCTCCTCCCCCTGTTGCCCCCCATCCCCTTTTGTGTGTGTGTGTATGTGTGTGTGTATTTACGAGTCAGCCATGCCCATGTAATGAATGGCAAGACCAGGAGGTCCTGCCGGCGACTGAGTGTGAATGAATTGAGTGTGCAAATGGCTGAATGAATGGACGAATGTGAATGCGAATCCGAATCCGAATGCGAATGCGAATCCGAATGCGGGCAGGAGTCAACCCAAAGATGCTTTGTCGGTGGTTCTAATTGCGGCTCTGCCCTGGCCAGAGCTGTCAGCATTCTCTGATCCAGCCAGAGGTCGGGTCTATGTCTCTATTCTTCCCAGGACTATCTGATCGATAGCTCTTGACATTATAGACACTTTTTTCCCAAGGATTTCTGTGAATCCACTGATCGACTGCCATCTCCGTGACTGCCCATCTCCGCCTATTGTCTGTCACGCTGTCATCTCCGATTCCTACCTAACCTTGGATGCAATTTTTTTCCTTTTCCTTTGGCTCCGCTCTTTCAGTTTTTCCCTTCTCTTTTTTTGTACTCGTGCTTTGTATTTTATGCTCCGTGCCTGCATCAAAGTTGTTTGCCCCACACGAAGCTTCACAAAAGACCGGGCACCGGGCCCCGGGTCCCGGGCCACAGAATGGGGAGAAAATCTTCTGGCAATGGCAATGACTGCGATTGGAATTGGGAATGAAGATTGAATAGACTTTGCACTGGATTCACTTTTCATTTTTTGCAGCAACTTTCACTAGAGCTGCTCCCCCGGTCCCCGGTCTGCTCTTTGGTCGCATTAGCATTTTTGGAATGGCGCCGCCAGACAGGGATCCCATCTAAAAATACCCGAAAAGATCCCTCAAAAGTTCCACTCAACCAAATATGTTAAAATGATGGATTAGATTGATGAATGAACTAGCCCCAAAAGCGAGTATGTTTTACATTTCAATCGAGAAGAGACCCAGAGACCCCCTCCAGCTCCCTCAAGCTTCCTCCAGCTCATGTGGCGGCGCATGACCCTGCCCCTGCCTGTCACTTGAGGCTTGAGTATCGAGAATCTCGAATTTGATTTGAACACTTGTGGCTATTTATACGAACGAGCAAAGAGCCGTTCGGGTCATCGATGACCCTCGTCCACTTGATTACTTATGTAAATATTTATGGGCCGAGGTGGTCCATAAGTGCACACACAATCGCCTAACCCTTGGCCCCATCATCATTTGGCTATTTGCGCAAATTAATTTATCTTCATCGAGCACCCAAAAGCAGAGCAGCAAAGCACATATGTACGCATACTCGTAAGCAGAGATTCCCGACAATAAAGCCCCTAGAGAGAGACAGAGACAGAGAGAGATTGAGAGAGAGAGAGAGAAAAATCCGACCCATGTCTGGTTTCGGCTTCCTCGCTTCATAAATAAATAAATAAATAAAGAAGGAAATAAATAAGTAAATTGAGTAATGGCCATAATTGACGTGTCCGATAAAAAATTCAAAGCGCCGACACACAAATTGAATGCCAGTCTGCCAGCCTTTCGGCCACAAGTGGAATGGATCTCGATGTGAAGAGCGTCGGACGTGCGATTAGCCCCCGAAAGCAAACCCAAATCGAATCCAAAAACGGATCCACAGCCAAATCCAAGCCAAATAACAGAAAAGCAAACGTTGACCCAATGCAGGATGGTATCGTGAATGCCGCTGAGTGAATGACTTGAGTCTGGGACTGCGTCTGCGATTGCGTCTGCGAGTGCTGGGTGTGTGAGTGACTGCGGCATTTTCCAGATTTATATCGGGTTATCAAACCACACACACACACACGCACAGACACAGCACAATAAAAACCAAAGAACAGCAACAACATCGAAATACTCTTACCATACAACAAAAAAAAAGCCACAAAGCAAAGCAAAACTAAAAAGCGGCTAAGACATTTGTGGGTTTTTAGTAAACTGGGCACATACTCATACCATCCTCCGCCAGACGGGTCAATGCGGGCCGTTGCTACCGCACGGGGTACGGATAGGGTTATGGGAAGGGGAAGGGGTAGGGGAGGAGGGTAGGAGGGTGTATTTTTCACTTAGCGTCTGAAATTTCGGGGGCACTATATCTACACTGAAACAAATCAGAGGTGGCGGCCTAGTTACTTGTAGTCTAAACAAAACTGAAACCTCATAGATTTAATATTGTACCCATATTTCTTCTAAGCTTATAAATAAAAAATAATAAATAAAAAAAAAATGTATACATAAATAATTTTTGAATAAATAAATAGATAAATTGAATATATATGGAATATATGTATTTATTTTATTCTTGATCATCCTCAAAAGCAGATTCAATATAGTTATTATTCGTATTCCCAATTCTATGCAATCTATTCGCTATATCTCCAAATTTGCTACTTTTATGAATAACAACTACATATGTATATAAACAATAATAGTCGCATAGTTCTTTCTTTTCTGACGACAATTCTGAGACCCTGAAGAGTAATAATACTATTTTCATAGCTTTTTTTAAATGATTTTAATTAATTTTGAATTATTATTATGTGATTTTTTGAAGGAAATTATAGAAAATATTTTAATAATATATGGAAACTTGGATTTATTTTAGTTAATTCTGTATTGCCTACATAGATATTCCATATAGATGTTTATATATTCAGATATGTGTATGTGGTTTGCGTATGTTTAGAAATCATAGTTTTTATAAATTTTCTCAAAAAGTGTCGATTAATTAGATAATTAATTATACCATACATTTACCTGGGGGCCGCACGAGCAGCAGTTTTATAACAAGGCTTAAGAACTAAACAATTATTCACATTTTGTCTTCAAAGTTTTTCGCTCAGTGTATACAACCCTGTCTCTCTGGCATATGGGAACACCCACATACCGACCAGGGCTCCAACAGTGAGTCGAAGTAATAGAGAGAGAGAGAGAGAGAGTGAGAGGACGTGGGCGAGATGGGGGAGCAGTATAGAGGGAACCGACATACATACATATGTATGTATTTATGATTATGCATGGGACTATTAGGCAAAGCATAAACATTTCCTATTTCAGTTTATCAAAAACAAGACTCAATCTAATCTTGAGATTAATAATGCGCTTTGCGTAAATATCAATTGTAGCCGGGGACACACAGAGATACACAGATACAGACACACACACACACACACACACACACACACACACACACACACACACACACACACACACACGTGGAATGTAAGTAAGTCAACGAGGTGGTCGCTTTTGGGGGAAGGAGGGCTGGGCTGGGTGCAAAAATGTAGATTTAATGGAGACCTCAGCTGCAATTCGGACTTGGTCAGCAATGCCGGTCGTAAGAGAGTGGTCTGGGGGGTGGGGGCTGGGCAACAGGCAGTGAAATGGCGGCATACATGCCTTGGTGTCTGCCCCTTTTTACGGTTAGAATTTTATTGACTTGGATTAGTTTTGTCTGTCTTTGTCTGTCTGTCTGTCTGTGTCTGTGTGTAGCTCTGTTTTGGGGCTTCGGTGCGCTCTGGTAGAGTCCAGTCTGGCATCCGTAAGATACATATTAGTGGGACATGGCACATGGTGCATTCTTGCAACATTGGACCATGCCTGTGCTCTGGTCGAAATATCTCCATACTTTCGGTAATTGAGAATTGTGCATTTCGCCCTGGCTTAGCCGCCTAATAAATTTATGCAAATTCCGAGATACATTTCTGTGTGTATGAGGGTGTTGCTTAAAATGCAAATATGCATACTATTCCTTTGGGAATTGAGAGATATGCATATATTTTGGATATTTTTAAACTATATTAAGCCATGCCGAATACCGTTAGTAGTTGTGTCCCGTTACATATGGCCATAAGGGACACTCTAATGCACACACATGTCTCTGTGTATAGGTAGCTGCTTATCTTTATCTGTGGCAAGTTTACCCCTATTCCTGCTCGGCTTACCGCAACCCCCGCTCCCGCCACCGCCCCCGCCCCCGTCCCCCCTGCTTTTTTTGCTCGGGCACTCAGCATGCGGATTTTATAATTTATGCAAGACACCAAACAAACTCTGCTTAAGTCTTACAAATTGTTTTGAGATGCTCGGCATATCATATAAAAAAACAAAAACAACAACAAAAAACCAAGCCAAAAACAGCAACAGCAACAGCAAATCTGTATCTGTATCTGAGTTTTGAAGAGCACCGCAAAAAAGACGGCGAGAGAGTGAGTGAGAGAGCGAGAGAGAGAGAGAGAGATATAGACGTGATTTGATGGGAATTATTCCATTGCCGAGACAGTCGGAATCAGAGCGCCGGCAACAGGCAGGCAACAGACAGACAGACAGTCAAAGCCACAAAAAAAAGGAAGGAAAAAAACTGTGCAAAGTGCTCCAGACCAAAGGTAGTACTCTCAGTGGGGCACGAGGGACAAGGGGACAGGGGGTGGGTGGTGGCCTACCCAGTGGGGTCTACAGCAAGTTGTATCTCGGGATGTCATGTCACGTAGGCAGCAGGCAGGCAGCGGGCAGGCATCGCTACATGGACCATTCATACAAATTTTGTTTATAAGCCACTTTTGTACATTATTTGTGTGTAACTTGGCTCGTACCCATCCCCCTCACTTCCCCTTCCCGGCGACCGCACCACGGTCTTCTGTCCGTTCTGTTCCGTGTGTTTATCTTCAGATGTATCTGTATCTTCATCTGTGTGCGTGCGATTTCTTCTTCTTCTTTTCTGCCATGCGATTTTTTTCGGGGCAATTCATTCGCGCTGCCACTGCCACAGCCACAGCCGCTGCCGTGTTTGTTGTTGGGAATTCACTTGCGCGCAATCGACAGCACCGTCCGTCCACAGTGCACAGTGGTCCAAAGGCGCCAAAAAATGCATTTGGCACCGGCTAAGACTCGAGAGACTATAACATCTTGGGAAGCATAAGGTAAGCTGGGCATCCATTATCATATATTGGCTGGTATCCAGCAAATATCATTTAAATCGATCTGCTTGATCCAGAAATCAATCGCTTGCATCGAATATCAGCAAGAATTATTTGCTATCGATACCAGTAGTATTTCTCATCAATTGCTTGCATTATGACAGGTTTTTGTGGAAGTTTCTTCTGATTCTCGTCCCACTGTTCGACTGGAGATGTGCTGAGAGCCGAAGCACGTCGTCGTCAACTCAATGCTGAGAACACAACACAAAAACCATGACACCTACAAAGTAAGGCTGGCGGCTCGTCTCGTCTCCTCTTGGCCTGGCTGCTCCTGCTGCAGTTTGTGCTCCTGCTGCTGGTGCTGTTTCTGTTTCTGTTGCTGGGGAGCCAAGAGCAGCATCAGCAGCATCAGCACCATCAGCACCATCTGAGCACCAGGAGGTTGCAGTAATCGGCCCGAAAATAACCAACACACAGCGGCGACCTGGGGGTAATGACAAACAGCGCTGTTGTCCCAGCCATTTAGCATCCAGGCAGGGGACAAGCTGCTCTGCCCTGCCCTGCCCTGCCCTGGCAGACAGTGCGCCAAGAACTGCTTCCTGTCACGACTGCCCAGCGGCCTTTTTGGCCATTTTCCTTGTTGGCTCTTGATTCCCCTTCGGACATTGTCTTTGTCATCGACATACAAAACAAATGACCTTGCTGATGAGTCTGAGGCTCCTCCCACATGCCACATCTCCTTCAGATGGGTAGGGTAGGGTAGGGTAGGGGCGCAACAAGTTCGGCAAACATTTTTGCACTTTTTCGTACATATTTTAATTTGGGCATTGGACTGGCATTGTCTTTTGTTTCGTTGGAATGAATGCTTTGTCACTTCCAGAGATAAAATACGTTTAAAAATAAATCAGTTTATGCCAGGATGTTGCCACTTTGCCAGGTTTAGCACGAGCGTTTTGGTGGCATTTCTCTTTCTGTGACACTCTGCTTGACTGACTGACTGGCTGGCTGACTGGCTGACTGACTGACAGAGTGCCTGACTCACTGACTGAATGAGAGAGTGAGTGACTCGTCCGACTGTGACTGCAATTGTCACTGCGCTGTCAGTGCGGTCTGGCCATAAATCTACTCCGCAGCACCCCAGTACCAGAGTGCCACAGCACCACTCCACACAGCAACTCAGGGCAGCCATAACTAAAAAATTAATAATAAATAAATTTCATAAAAATGAATAAGTTTCGGGATGGGATGGGATGGAATGGAATGGAATGGGGGAGAAACATGTTTAATGCATTGGCGCGACCTTTGAGGTGTGGGCAAATTAATTAAACGGCGATAACTCCGTGTCGACACATTGACGGCTGCCCCGAGAGCAGCGCCAAAAGCCGGTGGCCGGTGGCCGGTGGCAGGGGGCAGGCACATCAACGTGGAAGATACTCGCAGGTTTGGATGGCCTGGCTCTGGGCCCAGGCTCAATTGCACATCATTAACTTTGGCCGACTGACCAAGTAGTGCCTCCCCCCCCATCCCCTCTCTCTGCCACTAACTCTCCTTGCTGGTATCAGCAATTGGCCCGCGGGGCAGCCATCAGGCAGGCAGGCAGGCAGCAGGAGCCAGGCAAGTCTCAGTTCTCAGTTCTCAGGTCCCAGGCCTGCCTGTTCACTAAATCGCTGCACATTAAATGCAATTAAGAAATGATTGAAATCATAAATTAGCCCTAATTGGCCACAGGGCGCCCTGCCTCCTCCCTCCATCGTCTCGCTGCCGCTCTCATCGTCCACTGGATGCCTCATTGCCACTGCCACTGCTGCCAGCTTGATCGGCACAATTCATTCCATAGGCAGGCACCATAGGGAGCTCCTCCAGCTCCTGCTCCTGCTCTTGGTCCTGGCCCTGGTCCTGTTCCAGCTGGTGCATCTGCTCTACAGAGAAGCCGCTGCCGCTCACTCGCTGAGCGAGCTGTGCGCTGACAGGCGGCACGTACTTGTTGGCCAAATTGTACGGTGCACAAATTGCAGTATTTTTAGCCACTATTGCCAGGCACAGTGGAACAAAATGCGATGAAAATTTCATTGATATCAGATCTTAACTATTACAATACGGCTGTTTACTGGCTGATCATCTGAACGTCCAAAGACATCACAGAAGTATATATTCAATATATATCTTCTATCTGTAATAAATATAAATGAAATTGCCCCACTGCCCAAAAGCCCAAAAGATAATAGCCAATTTTGTTGGCTGTCTTTTCGGGCAGCGTTTTTGTGGAACTGAACTGAACTGAGTACTGACCATACCCAAAAAAAAAAACCCAATCACCCAAAAAAAGCCCCAGCAATCGACTAACCACCAATCGATTATCTCCGCCATATCAATTGCCAGGCAGGGACTCCCTGGCCAAACGCTTGAGGCTTCTACTTGGGCCCAGTGTGCGAGTCCCTGGGAGCCGGGAGAACCGATTCGCCACTTGGCGGCGGTGCGAACAGCCCCCAAAGCAAACACACACTCAGCAGAGACAGAGAGAGAGAGAGAGAGAGAGAGAGAAGAAAAAAGGAGAGCCAAAAGGGGCGCAACCAAATTGGCCAGTTAGCAACCTGTCCGGGCCGGCTCTGCTACGCCCCTGCCCCTCCCCCTCCCCAGATAAGCATGTGTGTAAGTAGATGAAATTAAGATTTTTTTTTATGATTAAGCGTTGAGAATTTTTGACGGCAATGCCTCCTCCGACAGATGTACGTACATACCTCCCTCTACCTCTCCCCCTACCTCTCCCTCTCCTTCTCTCTGTACTCTTCGCCATTGGCTCCGTCTGTGGATATCGGTCTGGAGCTGAGCTGGAGCTGTAGCTGGGACTGGGACTGCGACTGAGTCTGAAGCTCTCATGAGTTGTAGCCGACGTTGTCGCTGGCTTCGCTGCTGCGGATGTTGCTGCTGTTGCTGCTGCTGCCTCAGTCGCTGCTGTCGTTGACTATAAAAAGCCAAAGTTACGCAGTTTCCGAATTAAACTGTTAACAAAACAACACGCGACAGCACACGCACCCACATTCCCCAACCAAACACACACACACACACTCACACACACCACACACATAAAACCCCATCCTTTCCTCCATCTGTCAACCAAATAAAACACTCCTCACTCCTGCACACACTCTACCACACTCGTTTTGCCCCACTCAAACACTCATTCACACATGGAAATGGCCCATTCTTGTAGTGTGATCCTCCTGCTCTCCGTGTCCGTCCTCCTGCTGCAGTGCCTCAGTCTGAGTTCCGCTGCCATTGCGGAACCCCAGAACCCTTGGAGAGGCAGGCGGATCACAGGGGCGTGCGACTGCTGATCGCTTCGACAATCGCTATCCGGATGGCAGCTACGAGTACCGATTCGAGCTGGATGATGGAACGGCGCGCTACGAGCGGGGATACTTTGCCATGATTGACAAGGTCAAGACCCTGATGGTGGTCGGATACTACTCCTATCGCATGACGGATGGCCGATACATCACCGTCTTCTACAATGCCGATCAGTTTGGATACCGTCAGAATCAATGTGAGTATAGAAGAATAGTCGAATATGAGTTTTTTTTAAGTGCCATTGGATGTTGTTAGGGAATGTTTCTCAAAGTGCTCCGAGAGGTTTTCAAATATAAATGCCAGATATTCTTTGATGTACAATTTCGCAAGATAATGAGTTCAACAGAATAGATATAACAAGTGATTGGATGATTAAAAGCATGATTAAGCATCATAGTAATAGAAGATATAGGGACTCAGAATTGTCTGTCTCAGTATTGTCTCAGTATAAAAGATAAGAAGAGAATTCTGTGTTGAAAAGTACAATAGCAAAAGCATATTTGGCATTCAATTGAAATTTGTTTCCCCTTTAACTTCTCTACGAATATTAATACCTATTTATTTTAATTAGCAATAAATTCAATCCATCTTCCGTTCCTCTCTCAGCGATCACACCTCAGGTGTATCCGAATCTGCCGCGTTCCATTGAGTTGCCAATGGCCAGCAGCGGGACGCCCGACCTCCGCTCCCAATCCCGGCAGGAGTCTGCCTACAGCTCTACCTCCAGCTCCAGCTCCAGCCACAGCCACAGCTCTCCGTCTGAGAGCACCACCACGCCCAGGGGGGCCCCGGCGAGTCGCAGGGGAGGGCGCTTCTGAGGCCGGGTCCAAGTAATTACAGGCTCCCCTCATTATTAATATTCCTACCTCTTCTTCATCTCGCTCCGAGCCCTGACTACTGATATTATATTATTTTGATTTTTAATTTTTTTTTTATATATTTTTTGCGTTCATTGAGCGCGAATTAAAAAATAATAAAAATTTATTAAGGCAAAGCTGCGGAAATTATGAATTTATTATTGAAGATGTTTCCAGTGGTTTGTGCGCCTCTTGGGGTATTTTATGGGTCCCAGGCAGTGGGTTACGGTTACAGGGTCCCCCAGTCACGCCTCTCCGCTTCGGTTCTCACTTCCCCTCTGGGATGAAAAGATTTCGCGAATTTTCGAAAGTCGCCATCGCCGTCGCCGTCGCCCGACAATTTGGCAATAAATTTACCGCAAAGCGATTCGGGCAATAAAACATACAAGTGCATACCCTCCCCTCCTGCCCCCCGCCTCTCGTTCGCAGGGGCGGGCCGCGCCCTTGGTGTACATATTGTGCATATATTGTACATATCGAATGTCTGGTCATATTTTTGCATTTTAACACAATTTTCAGAGGGATTTTCTGGCCAAAGGCAATTAAGGATCGAAAACGAAACCAAAAGTGAAACGAAACGAGACCAGGACCAGGAGGAACGATGGGGAATGGGAATGGATGTGGATTTGGGAAGTGGGAATGGAATACCAAATCCCGATCCGAAAAGTGTGTGAAGGTTCGTCATAAATTTATAAAGTGCGGACAGTGGGACGATTGGTTACGCAGGAAACGAGGATGCGACGCGAAGCCAGACACCAAACGGGTTCAATGATCCACCTCCGACTTGCTCGCATATTTTCTTTCCCTTTAGCCTCCGACTACTAAGTCATAAAACATAAAAGCCCATAAAGAACCAACCTGAGATCCGATTGCATTCGATTTCAATGTGCTTAATTGCAAAGCCACCAAAAGGTATTTCGAGGCATAAAAATTAATTGAGAAAGAGTTGCTTAATCACGAATCCGTCAAGACAACTATCATATAAGTCTTATAAGACCAGACCAGTCTACTGTACACATTTTATAGTATATTTGAAAAAATCAAAACAAATTTCGACACATTCTGCGAACAGCAGGGGTACAACGGGCACTAAAATTGTACGAGTAAGCACCACATACCACACACACAATCTAGATCTTCCAATCCTTATCCAATGTCTGACTAGATTCTGTGGTGTGCAGGGGTATGAGGCGGTTCAGCTGCTCCGAGGACGAGTTCTGCACCCCTAAGGAGTTCAGAATCCCCAAGGAGCTGGCCTTGGCAGAGGCTTTGACTTTCGGGTTCATTTCGTCCTTGCTCATCAGGCGGAACAGCAGCCAGTCGAGTGCCCCCGGCTTGCCTTCAGCCAACTTTTTGAGATCGCCCGTCTTCAGACAGAGGCCCATCCTCTTCAGTTCGCGAAAGGAGAACACCTGCCAGTTCTGCAGACGCCGATTGAAGCTGCTGGCCGAAGTATAGAACTCCAGCTTAAGCGACGGGTACTTCTTCTGGAGGATCTTGGCCACGGGGCGCACATCGGAGTACGTGTCGCGCAGTGACCGCGGGTTCAGGGTGATGCCCTCGACCTCCAGCCATTTCTCAAGGCGAGCGTGCTCGCGGTCGTTCAGCTTACGAATGCCCTGCATTGCCCTCGAAGTACTCTCAATTTGATTTTGCTTCAGCTAATTTTCGGGAACGAATTTGGTTTGCAGATTTTGGTGGATAAAATAATTTTGGGTATTGTATTTGCGAAGTCTATTGCACGAATTATAAAATAATTTTTAAAATGTGTATCGGTTGAAGGTCGAAACTGGTATGAAATAACTCAGTTTTCAAAACAAGTTACAGAATGTTCTCAGAAGACTCGAATATTGTAGTTTCTAGTAGGATTTCTTTGACTACTAAACCACGAACGGATGAAATATAGAAGCTGGAAATGTGGTCCAAAGGAAAAATTGAATTAAAAGGAAATTGCAGAAGCGAGAACTTGGCTGCCATAAAGGCAACACTTCTTGGTGACGATGGAAGAGATTGTTCTGTGAGGCGGAGGCGTTAAACAGGCGTGGCTAGAGACGCAAGGGTGCTGGTGGCACGGCCTTGGTCTCTTGACGCGATGACTTGCCACTGAGTCGACTGAGTCGCAAAGGGTTGTTCTCCTCAAAAGTAAGAAAAATAAGGGGGAACGGATGTGGAAATGAAAATGAAAAGGAGCAGGACAAGTGGGTGGGGGTGCCCTTGGGTCTAAGTCATTTTTTTACTATATTATGGCACTGTAAATTGAAGAACTAGTTATGTGCCTTGGATCTATATTTCTGATGAAATATCTATATATTTTAAAGTACATAAAATGCGTTCTTTAGGAAGATTGGCCAAAGCCAAAGTGAAAGTTTTAAATTTGATGATAAATGCACTTTATCGTCGATTTAACATTCCGAGAGTGATTACACAAGATACACAATAAAAAACTTTGACAAGTACTAAAAGCGCCTTTTCAGCTCAGCACGAAGTTACGCCCCCATCCCCATTCGCCCCTGGATATTCAACCACCCAAAAAACCCCACTGGATCCAGATCCAGATCCAGAGACCGAAAGACAGACACATGTATCCGAGGTAGTTAAAATTATCAATGAAACTTTACAATCACAGTTAAAAGAGGAAAAGCGGAGAAGAGAAAAAGAGAAAAGAAGAAGCTGATGCGGAAGCGGAAGAGCAGGAAAATGGATTGGGTTTTCTGGTTGTGTGGGGGAGGGCGGTACAACAGAGAGCAACAGGGCGACAGAAATGGGGAATGGAGGGGCTGAGAGGGGCGAAAGAAAAGAATAAAACCAAATACAGAGAAAAAGTTAACTGAACTGCAACTTTGTTAACTTTGCCGCTTATTAAAGAGATGAGCGAGGGGCTGGGGGGACGAGAACCAATACCACTCGTAGAAAAAGAAAAGCCCCCCGGAAAATACTGCCAGATTCGAAGTTCGAGCAGTTGGAAAAATGCTCGTATTCGTCCTTGTACTCGAGCTTCGACTGGCTTAAAGACACCCAAAAAACTTTAAATATGTTTGAGTGTGTGTGTGTGTTTTGCGGCACAGGCAAATCAATGTCAATGCCAGGGCTGCTGTTCCCATTGCCCCCCATGTACCTCCATTAAATTCACATCACCCACAAACAAAAATCTTAAAGGTTATTCTCTGTACATGCAAAGCGTTTTTTTGCTGTTGTCCTTGTGGCTGGCTGAAATATAATCAAAAGGCAATAAATATTGCAAATGTGACAAAGCAGGCAAAGTTTAACTAGGACAGGGACCTCAACCTCAACGCCTCCCCCACACCACAGCTCGGGAAATGGCTGGAAAATGTTTGCCTGCCGCCGCGGCAACAGCAGCAAACAGCCAAAACAGCGACACAAAAAATGTAAACCAGAGCTAAAGGATGGCCGAGCAAACAGAGGGGGAGGAGGACGAGGTGGAGGTGGCGGGGGACACCGAAAAAGGACCAAGAAGCCAGGACAAACTTGGAACTGACCAAGGCATTGGATACCCTTGAAAAGCCATCAGAGTCCTAGTCCGAGCGAGTGGACTTAAGCACTTTGGAATATATTTAGGATTAACTTCTCGAAGGTACGAATATGTACATATGTATATCTGGAACCTAATCTTAATCTCTTTATTACAAGATAATCACATGTATAGCATGTGATTATGGCCGACAGAAAGCGGATCTATTATCCGTCCAACGCTTATTAGAATTATGTGATTGTAAGATAAACATTCTTAGCTGTTTATTTAACACATTTTTGATTTTATTTCCACTTAAATTGTAATTCATTTGTAATCCCAATCGTTGCAACTTGCAATCGTTCGTAAATTTGCCTTCATTTATCTTATAATTCAAATAAAGTACAGGATTAAGTGCATGTACAAGATTTTATGCAATTAATTGTGGCTTATATATGACCAATTATTTCCTTGCCCTGAATATTGCTTTTTACTGCAATTAATTTAAATGTAAATCAGATTTGGGGTTGCACCCCCCAAATAGACAAAATAGAAAATCCAAAATTATTCCGTATTTCAGACTGCCCAAAATGGAGGAGATTTTGTTTCTCCTTCAAAATAATAATAAATAATCATGACCCTATCCCTGTCTGCTGTCTGCATCCGAGTTCAAATGTCAGAATAGTTCACGTGGCAACACTTAATGGACGGGCGGACGAGCGGCTCAGCGCAGCTCTCAATGCTGAAATCTTTGGGTCTGTGGGACAAGCTCGTGCTCATTATTCGAGTACCTTTGGCAAGGGTATAGAGGGGCTAAGCTCTGTGGCTACCGCTCAGCCAGGGCAATGCGGTGGGGGGGAAGGGTTGAGGGTGGGGGTGAAAAAAAATTAAATATAAAATGCAAAAATGGCTTTTAAGCAGCGAAAGTCGCGTTTAGTTGTGCGGCCATGGGTCGGGTGCGGTGTGGCACGGTACGGTACGGCTCGGTTTGGCCCGGTCCGGTCCGGTCCCTAGGGAGGCAGAACACATGCCAGGTGGTATGTGGGCAGGATGTGCTAAAAGGACATTGCTGTTGTTCGTCTGGGTAGGGTTGGGGGGGTCGTGTGTGTGCAGTTCATCAGCGACCGCAGCAAAAGGCAGAGATCCAGCAAACAGAAAAAGGACACTCTGTCCTGCCAGTTAACCATCACAAAAAAATTAAATAAAATAAAATAAATAACTGGAAGAAATACGAGGCGAAAAAGGAGGAAAACGAAAATTATCATAGGGCTGGCTTAGCCCGGCCAAATGAAGCACGGACCTTTGTTCATTAAAAATAGAACTACGGAAATGACGAGTGCGGCACGTGAAATGTATTCAAATATTGGCACCAGCTCCTTCTGAGCTGAGTGGTGTGGAATAAAGCGAGAAATAAGTGGCAAAATCCTGTCCCACTTGAGTACCGAAACGAAACCGTTACGTGCGCAGCCCTGAGCAAATTATGAACTGCAAGCAAATTGCATTCTTTTGGGGGCATTTCTTTTCGTTTGTTTTCCGACTGGCACCTCTAATGAAATTGCCCAGCGCCCTCAAGTTGAGCTCAAGTCGGAGGGAGTAACTAACTAACTAGCTAACCGCCTACCCCCGGCTGTCCCTCCCCCATGTGCCACTCCTTTGTTTATGCCAGTGGAAATTCATTATTTTAGCCTGCACGCCGCAAATTATGCGATGAACTTTTTCACTGCCGCTCGGCCCGACTCACATCTGTAATTTCTGTGGTTGCAAGTGGAATGAGCAAGATTAAATTGTACGAGAATTTCGCACGAATTTCATGCACGGAATTAACATTTCAAATTGAATGAGCCATCGCTTTGATAGTCTCTCTGGTTTCGCTAATTGCGCCCCGGGTACATGCGCTTTCCATGATTGTTTGTCACTTGGTTTTTGGGGTGGGGGTGCCCCGGTTCTCCGACGTTGGGACTACATTGTGTGACGGACTTATCACGTCTGTGTATTTATAAAATTAGTATTTAGTCTCATGTTAGGTCAAGAGTGTTCCATACTCTGTGTTTAATGCTTTGTTTTAACATCGGATTACAGATTAGTGCAGCTTTACCCTCCTATCATTACATTACCATCCCCCCGGTAGAAAATCTCTGCTAGTTCTGGCCACTGTTTCCATTTATGGACTGATCACAGAGCATGCTCCGACAATTCAGAGACATCCGGACCAGCTCCGATGATAAATACAGGCCCACCAATTATTCCAAAGCTACCATCAGAAATCAGACAAAAAAAAACGGCAATGCCATAAAAAAGCAAAGGGAATTTCCAACCACATAACAACTGTAGAATACATTTAAATTTTTAACGAAAATCCACTAAGAGCATTTCACACAAAAACCGAACCGAACCCAACCCACCCCCTCCCATCCCATACCATCCAACACTCGGTAGTTGGCAGCTCTAGGAAGGATTTACAGGTTAGGCAGAGGACCTACATACATACGTATGTATATGTACATACATATGGATGTATGTGGAGGAGTAAAAAAAATAAATGTAAGTATAATAAAAATTCGCTTTTTTTTGCTGTGCAACGAAATCCCGCAAACAGGCGTCGGGCGCAAAACATGTTTCCCACACGGCATTCTTATGGTATTTAGGGTATACTGTATTCGGGGAGAAGAAATCATTAATGACCGATAGTTAATTAATTATTTGTAATATTCGAACAACCCATGCATGGGAATGTGTCGAAACCATATCTGCCTGATAGTAACTACAGAAAGGCCTTCTTCGATTCGATTCGATTCAATTCGATTCCTTTGGCCCATGTGAGTCCGACTGTTTCCAGCACACAAATGATGGTCCTTAAGTCTAAAGACTCACCGCCATCAGAGGGTATCACCCTGAGCAGGAGCACTTGTTGTGGTCCTGTGGTGGGGCTGTTACCAGCTAAATCTTTGCATTCCCTTGCAGATTTAAAACCGTTGACTGAAGGCAAATCAATGGAATGAAGGTAATTTTTGTATATCGAAGAAATCCCGGCTTATTCCTAGAATAAAAATTCCCATTCATCGAGTATTCTGTTCAAATCCTCAGCTGATACTTGCCTTCCGCCCCCACAAATCTTTCAAGTGAATCTTGGGTAGCAGGTATTCCCATAGTCGTAATCCCCGGACCGGGGCATTGTTAATTGTGAACATGAAGCTATTTGTTAATTCAATGAATTTATTTAACTGGTAGAGAAAAGACCCCGAAACGAAATGGGGCACCGAACATTGGCCAGGCCATGTTTCAGCACACACACACGCGCACACACAATCAAGGACGTGCAGGCAGATACTCACGCACATTGATGAACACATTACAAGATATTTTGCATATTTTATGGGTTCGAGGAGAGACGAAGAGAATACATATGTATGTATGAGTATATCTGTACATGTATCCATATGTATGAGTAGCAAAGGAGTGCAGGAGTTCAGCAGTGTCGGAGTGCAGGGAGTGCAGGAGGGGAAATGAAGTCAGCTCGTGTAAAAATCTGTTTTTATGATTAATTGCCGTTCCAGTGAAAAATGAACAACGACAACGAGGAGGCAGGCGGCAGGCGGCACACGCAGAGCCTGTCCGTTGGCCTGGCCTGGCCTGGCCTGGCCGTTTCTGCATTTCAATTTGTATTTTCCCAGCAATTTCATTTGCACACCATTTTCATTGTCCCTCTCCCCCCAGTACCCCCCAGTCGCCACCAGTCCACCCCGGTCCTTCTCCTCGTTGCCAGACTTTACATTTCTCGCATTCACACTTGGCATCCGTCTGTCCCGTCCGTCCGTTTTGTGTGGCTTTCTGTCAGACAGCTGGCCAGCTCAGCTCTAGTTTTTTTGTGTTTTCTGCCCGGATTGAAAGTTTTATTTGCCCGATTTAATGGTGATCCCCATCATATATAATTATACGATATTTAATCCCTGCCCGAGAGAAGGCGTAACAGCATATTGCGCTCCCCCTTGGCCCTCTGTTTTTTAGCCTGGCCAAACGATTTAAGTTTTCCGCACTCTCTGCGGGGAAAAGTTGTGCATTTCGTATTGGCAACTCCGTAAGCCTGGACGACCAGAACGTAAGGAATCCGACTGGACAGACTCATCCTGAACATCCTGACAAAAATCGAAGGTACTATTCACAGAAACGCAATCCGATTTCCTTCAAGATTCGAGTGTTTGTATATTTTGAAACATATTTTGTTGCTGTCTTTTTCTACTGGAAATTGGCGCGTTTATCTGGCATTACATTGGTGCACAGTCGTTTCATATTGCTTTCATATTTTGCCTTCATGGCTGACGAACATAGGAGCAAGGCTCTCTCTCTCTCTTTTCCAGCCGCCTCTTCCTCGACTTCCTATACCCTTGCAGAGACCATTTTGAATTCTTTATATTGCTTGGCAGCATCCACAGCTGATTAAATATACCCAAGAGTTGTCCATTCGTTTAGTGTTAAAAGTTTAGTCTTTCGAAACTACATTAGAACCTGGCCAATCTGCAAGGGTATAAAGTACTTCGGTCTAAAAAGACATTGACATTTGTTTTTGTTCTACCTCCTGCATTGCTTGGTCGCCACTGCCACAGTGCCACTGCAACTGCCACTGCCACTGCCACCTTCTTCTTCATCCGCTGTCGACTGCTGCTCCAACTACGAGTATTGCTTCGCCTCCTATTGCTGCAGCGACTGCCGCAGCCGCAGCCTCTACCGCTGCTTCCGTTTCCTTTTGCTTCACTGTGCTTCTCTAGGCAGAATGAGGCGCAGAAGGCAGTGGCAGTAGCAGTGGCAGTGGCCAGAGACGATTGGAGAAGTTGATGGGATGGGATGGGGAGTGGGGTCGGGTCGGGTCGGGTCGGGTGAAGCAACTGCAACTGGCATTTTTGGCGTTCCCGGCACGCGCTCACTAATTTTATTCCTTCATAAAAACCAAAGGCACAAAGCGATGGCAAATGGCTGAGTAGTGGGAGTAGAAGCCAAGGCAGTGTGCAGAGGAGGGACCGGGACCCACATCGGAACAGTGGAAAGACCCAAAGCAGAGCTGCCACCCGCCACCCGCCCCAGAGCAGGAGCAGTTCTGCACGTAGCGCTTCATCTCTCTGGCTGCGCGCATCCATTGGCCCCGTTATTGGGCGGCCCACCTTTACGGGAGGCATGGGTCTCGCTATCAAACTAGCAAAGTTCATTAAAGTGATAATTACAAAGGCCGTAAAGCGAACGACGGACGACCAAGACGACACGAAACGGATATACGAGCTGACAGTAACAACCAGCAACAGCAGCAGCAGTTGGAGCAGACGTAGGAGCAGCAGCAATAAGAGCCGGAAAAGGGTTGCCCTCGGAGACTCTTAAATAATTGCACATAAATGGGCAACGACATGGGATACTACCCTCTCCATCCATCGTGCTCTCCCACCCACCCGCTCTCCCACTCTCTCCGACTAAAATTCGTTGTTTAATTTACAGTAAATGGAGCACAACCGTTCCATCTGACGTATTTAGAAAATGTCTACTTTCCATTCTGAAATTAGCAACAAAAATCATCAAATACAAGTATGTATGTACATATCTGCGTGTTCTAGAAAACGTTAACATGTAAAAGGGTTTCCCTTGAGAATTTGGAGAAGGACTCTTTCATATTTATATTTAAATTTAAATTAAATTTTATTATATTTATTTTAAGGTCTAAGATATTTATATTGAATGCAAGCCATCTATTACTATGAATTTCATGAATTAAAGTAGCCACATGCAACCATGTCAGCAGAGTTGCCAGACGTTTAATTTGGCAACAATTTTGAAGTAAAGTCCATCTACTTTCTACTCCTTCACAAGCGCAAGAAGCTCAGTCACCTCCGCATCAGTCCAAATGGATCTTCATGATTCTTCGTGTTTCGTCTTCACTTTGCCCAATTTATTTAATTTTTCTCCAAGCGTTGCCAGCTAGTTTGTAGATTTCACGCGATGAGCCTGAATTCATAGTCAGTCAACTTTCGTGTGTCACCGAGTACATGAAATGGTTTTTACACACGTTTTTAGATCCCAAGTAGGCCTAGAATAATTTTGTGGGGCATTTGCTTGTTCATTTCCAATTTTATTTCATTCTCAGCCAGAGAGTCGGCAGGAAAACATCAATAATTTGGTACCTAGTTTTCCAACTATACAAAAAAACGAAAGTCCAACTATACAAAATGGGAAGGTAAGTAGGCCGCAAATCTCTCGTCTAATCGATTCCCCTGACATTTTTTTCGATACAGAGCCAAACGCGATTCGCCGAAATCGGGGTCGGTCAAACTACCTTCTCAACCCATAGAATACCAGATCATTATGACAATGCTGAAGGGGTTAGACACGCAGGATCGCTCCAAGCCGAAGAGAAAGTCTATGGGCCGAAAGCCTGGAGGACACTCGAGCACCAAGGACCGCAGTTCAGGTACCGATCGCGTAAAGCACAACAAGAAGTCCGACAAACGCCGCAAGACCACCAAGAAGATCTGCCCAAGTTGTTCTCGAGTTATGCCGAACCCAGATACATAAACAGACATAGAGACAGACATCAAAATTTTTGTCTTGCTTCAATGATACATATGTACATACATGATATTTGGATATAGTTAAAAAAAATAAAACTCTTTGGACGAAATTTGTATTCTATATCAGATATATTCTCTATGGTTTCTTTCATTAAAAGTAGAAGTAAATTGCTTTTTTCTAGCTTTCATATCCAGTGGTCCAGAGCTATTGCTTCATATTTTCGGATACAAATGGATCACCCAAGAGCACTTTTCCCCAATTGGAGTTGTCCGACTTATTCACTGTGGACCCAAAATGATTAGACTTTTATTTATTGCGGGTTGTTTGAGGTCTTCTTTACATCAATTTAATTAGGATCCCAAAAAGTAAATACAAGCACTGGTATGCCACAGAATTTGACTAATAATCCATAGGAATCATCATTTAAATACATATTCAGGGGCAATGATTGGAATCGAGGGACATACTATATACATAGTACATAAAATAGAAGCAAACAAGACTTTAAATAATCATAACCCGAGACCCGAAAAACTTTGCACAGCTGCCAACAGGCTGACGCCCAAGGACCAGGAAAACTTTGCGGCATAAACAACAAACAACGAGTGCTACGAATGGCGGGGAGGAATGGGGAAGAAATCGGACCAGGGGACGAGTGTGGCAAGAAGCGGGTTGAAAGCCATAAACTACAATTGAAAGAAACAACAAAGGCAGCAGCATCCGAAAGGCAGCAGCATCCGAAGAAGAGGCGGAGGCAGAGGCTGCGGAATCGGGCACAAAGCAAAAAGTATATAAATAAATAAATACATATGCAAAAATGCGAAAAGGATTGGGCAACAGAACAGTGAGATACTCGCACTTTGATATGCATCTAAATGGCATCATCAGGAGCAGCATCATCGCCATCCAATTCTCGGGCGGAACGGGGACGCGGACGGGCACGGGCACGGGCACTGGAACGGGGACCCTCGGGGCGCCAAATGTGACAGCAGAAACAAGAACAACAAGCATATTCCAAAGATGGCAATCAGCATCGGTGCGATTGAGAAAGAAACAGCAAATAGAATAATACTCAAACGGAAAAAAAACAAAAATCCAAAGCGGAATCCAGGACATTCAAAGGGGAAGCAAGGAGCATGAAGCATGAAGCGATTTTGGAGTCCAGCAATCATAACTCCGGCATACCAAAGTCCGTATACTCTTGAAGATCTACAGATTTCATCTAAAGATCACGTATTTGTGTGCGAATTTTCTTCTTTATTGTATCTTTATTATATAGTGGTTCTATCCATCATAGAGATCCGATTTTCATTCTTTAGGGAATCATTCTCAACGTCTTTATGTGGAACACCAAGTCTCTTCTAGTTTTAATAAAATATAAGCTTCGAAAACTGAATGGAATCCCCTTTACATCAAAATTTGTACAGATCGTTTTTATGACAGATGGTTCCAATGGAAACTACTTTTTTGTCAGAGTAACCAGAGATGCAGAGTTCTAGCAAATTATCTCCAACATAGATAGAGGACATACAATTTAACCAAAATTAAAATACCTTCAGGAAGGGCATGAAATCGGTGGGAAAACAAAAACAACAACACAATCATAGAGCCATAAGAGCCAGCAAATCATTCTGCGGGCATTACATTTTATTTCGCTATTCGAAATGCCGTAGCCAAAAGTGAACAGTGGGTTGAATATTAAATGAAATGTAACAAAATTTGCAAGCCAAAGGGTAGAAACCGTAAGGCGATAATCCGACCAAAGGATACCTTCAGTTGAACATCATTTTATTTATTTAATTATCGCATACCTAATGGTATACCTCTCTCTAAGAATGTAGTAAATTAAACTCGTTTAAAAAACGATATATGCAATAATATTTATATTAGAAGTCCTTTTGTATTATTTGTATAATAATTGTCTTTTATCCTATTTTGTTTGACTATTTAGTTATCCGTAAAGTTAAAAACGATTCCACAACGATTCCATATTTAAAGCTTATTTGTATTTCACAAAAAGAAGAAAAATTTAAAAAAAAAAACAAAAAAATTATGAATACACATATACTCTTAATGAAGTTCCGACCACTGTGCAGTGCGCATTTTAGAATCCTTCTCATCCTTGCTCACATATTGGACGGTTTTGTGGCTTTGTAATGCAAATGTTTGGGCAACCCTGGCTGATGATAGTTTTGCTCAACTGAAGAGGGGAAAAGGAAATAGACAATGACAATGACGGTTGATTTTCGGGGAGCCACAGCCACCCCCCGGACGACCACCAACTAACTTACTCTTATAGACGTTATAGCCACGCTCATCGGCAACGAAGTACTGCGTTTGTATCAGATTACGTCGCCCTGCGATGGGCACAGAGTTGTAGCCTTCCTGCACATTGATCAGCTGTTCGCCCACGCGTTTCGTGTACAGTTTCTTATAGTTCACAAGGCCGTTGCTCAACACTAATCTGTAGAATCGAAATATATATTTTGTATAATTACAAATTGTGGAATGTGTTGTACGTACTTGTACTCTTCGGTTCCATTGGGATGTATGACGTGATAATTTTCAACAACATAAGTGGGGATTGGTGTGGTCGTACCGGTGGGATCTATGGGCCTGGGACGTGCAGTGGTTGCAGATATTGATGGTGGGGCTGGTACTGGGGCCGCTTCATCCAAGAAATAATCAAGATTTTCCTCTTCAAAGTCCATTTGCGGAAATACAACCAATTGATCCTCATACAATGGCCAGATTTGTTCAATAGATGGTGTTGTTGTCGTTGTTGTTGGTGCTGTGGTAGTGGTACTGGTAGTGGGTGGTGATATGGTTGTAGTTGTGGTGGGTGGTGGTGCTGGTGTTGTTGTGGTTGTGGTGGTACTGTCCTCTAGCGGATTGAAGTCATCACCATCCTCAATGTCACTGGGCCAAACAACCAATTGTAATTCATAGATGGGCTGGCTATCGGAGGACTTCAAGTGACGCTGCAGCTGAACCGGCTTATTAGCCGTGCCACTTGCCCCAGACTCTGCCACAGCAGCCTGCGCATCCTGTCCCATGACCATTTCATCGTGGCAGCCTAACGAGTCCATTGTCGCCGCATCGAAAGTCAATTTGCAGTCGATGCGTTGCCTGTCCATCTCAAGTGTGGAGCTCAACTGGTTCTGGTGCTGGTTCTGGTTATGTCTCTGGCCCTTGTCCTCGTCCACGTCCACATTCACGTTCACATCCACCTCCTCGACTGGTGCTGCCTGGACAGGGCTCTTGGCCAGGATTAGTGTCGCCAGCATCATGGCCAGTGGCAGGACGAGCCATATTCTGTTTGATGTCATGACTGCGGGCACTTTTCTTTGCCGTCTCTCGCTGCCAAAAGGCTCAGACTTGTATTTATACGAATCGAAAATGCTTCACTCTGAAGCTCCGACGCTGTCGCTGACAGTGACTGCAACTGCAGCAGCAGCAGCAGCAGCAGCACCAGCAGCAGCATCGACTGCATCATCGATTTAATCAACAGCACTTTAGACACCAGAAACATTTTATTCTCTCATTGTTATAATACCGTTATGTGTGGCGGGGAGAAATGGGAACAGCGAACAGGCGAGCGAGAGAGAGAGAGAGCGGGGCCAACGGAATCAAAGAGGATCAAAATAAAGCTTCGCTTCTGCTTAACCCGTCCATGGGTCACTGGGTCTGGACATCCCCCACCAAAAAGTTCTACAAATCGAAACATTACTTACCAAAACCATGGTGTTCGCCGCGATTTTAGCGCTCTTTTAAAATGTTTCTTAAAATTTGTTTGGTAATTTTAAACAGAAATCCCTACTAAATGCTCTCTCCAGTAGAACAACATTCCGCCATTTGAATTGAAGTTCCGCCGAAGAATCTGTTCTACATTCCTCTACAATAAAAAGTTCCGAGATATATTTTGGAATTTTTAAAAGAAATATTTGATATCTAAAAAGGCTTTCATAATCGTATAAATATGACAAACTTGCAAACACTACTCTGTTTAAATTGAAGCTTTCATAATTATAACGAATAGATCTCAAAATCAAAATACTATTATTCGCAATAAATAGGTGATAGATATTTATAACTGATTGGTTCTGTGTATAATATTCTATATGTAAAATAAAATTTTAGTTTTTTTTTAAAAATCACAACATTACAAATCGATTTAAGGTTTACAACAAGCCATTGCTAGTTCAACTCGACTTACTATAAGGTTTAAACCTTATTATAAGCTATTAAATAAATAAAATATTTATATGTTAAATATTCTTAAATTTCTGCAACTTTATAATATGACAGCCACTCTTTCGACCGCTTGGCCTTTGCAAGGGTTAAAATGCATTTTACAATCCTGAAAGATGATGAAAATCACCCAATAAAGATGTGAGCGGCTCAGGTGCAGGATTGTTATAAAGTTTATAATTGTTTCATTGTCGGTGGATGTGGACGTGGTCTTCTTCGTGTCTTTTTGCTTTTTTGTGTTGACAAAAGTTTATTGGCTTCTTCTATATAGATGGGATATTATTGGATTGATACGATTGCTGGCAACAAATTTGATACTGACCGAGCACTTGTTCGCGCGAGACATCGTCCCAAAGACACTTACTGAAATTCCTTATGACCCTTCACCTTCTGTTGCCAGAACAAGTCCAGTCAAAGGAATTCATTATTTGTCCTATTTCATTCTAGTTCTTTATTTATTACTCTCCTCTTTTGATTACTTTTTTTTTGGTCATTTGAAGTACATCATTTATAATGAGATTTTCCAAGTTGAACAAAATACGAGTACTTGGTGGATGGTGGATGGTCCGATGGTCGATGGTGGCGTTGACGGTGATGGAGGGGCAAGTAGTGGTCGCAGCTACAGCGCGAATCGCGGAGCAGAGACTCTACCGTTGATGATGATGACGCAGCAGCGGCAGCGGCAGCGGGGGAGACGAGGATGAAGCTTTGATGCCCCGTTTTTTTTTGTTTTTTTTGAAGTGCAAGAGTGATTTGTATCAGAGAATAATACCTTATTATTATAGTGCTTAAACAATATTATCTGTATTATCCAATATCAAAAGCATTTGAGTATCTGTAGGGTCAAAGGACAACAAGCGATTTATTGGATTCATCCTACAAAATTGATATAATACTGTACCCAAAATTCCCAAAATTTGAAAGACGGGGTATCGCTTTAGTCGCATCAGACACCATGTTGTGATTTCTTCTGATTGCTCCTCTTCTTCTACTTTCTTCGTTTATCTGGCGCTTCTTCTTCGGCATCTTCTGCATCTTCGGCATCTTCTTGTGTGATTTTGTTACTGTCGTGTGTCATAAAAGATACTTTATTTTGTGAGATATTTTTAAAGCTTAAACCGGTTCAACGTCTTCACCCGTTAACCGCCTCGCCAACTGCATTTGAATCACTCGAGTGCCCCTGTGCCTCTCCGTGTGTCATGTCGTTGTGGTGTCTTTTTTTTGGTTTGATTTTTTCTGGTAATTTTCAAGGGCAGCAGCAATATCAATTTGCAACGAGATTTTTTAATTCAATTTCTATTTAATTGAAGGAAAGCCAAAGCGAAACTAACAAACAAAGCGAGTGGTGAGGGGCGTTGGGCGGGGGGTCTTTAATGTGCAATTTGTCAAAAACTTTTTTGATTTATGAGTCCACAACGACAGCGGCAGCGGCAGTGGCAGTAACAACAGCGATGGCATCGGGAACAGCAAGCGGCTGTCAAACAACTTGTCCCAGTCCATTTTCCACTGCCCTTTCCCCTCCCCCTCACCGTCCCCCTCCCCATCTCTGAGCAAAGAAAATTGAAATTCTCCCATACAAATTTCCATGTAAACGAAACATTTTCCCCCTTGTTGCTTCCTCTTCCCCCGGTTCCTGTTTCGTTATATTTTCTTCCTTCCTTGCTTTCCTTTCCTTTTCTTCTTTTTTCTTTCTTTTTTTGGGTACAAGTTTAATTTGATTTGATTTTTGGTGAATGCCGCTGGACATGGCCCCAAGGCAATTTGTCAAGGATATGTGCATATTTATGTAAATACAATCTGCACCCGATATTATGACATACTAAACATAGTACGCTGACCCATGAGTATGAGTAGCCTAATCCAATTCGAGTTTTTCTATTTTCAATCTTAAGAGATAGAAGCGTAAGCCAACAGTGAAATATTTCCTTAATAAATGCAATTAATTTATCAAAATTATATTGTGTTACTCGGTAAGTAATTAATTGAAGTCTGATCGGACTAGGCCGGATTAATGAACTAGTAAAGCAGTGCTGTCCTTTAATACGATGAAATATAATGTTTGTCCTCAATATCCAGATCGTTCTCCCATTTGTTGACAGTCTGTTGACAATCTTCCTCTACTTCAGAGGTATGTGTTTATGTTCCATTGTGTTTCAGCTGCTTAATTGCCATTTTTGAAGTGTCTGGCTAACTTTTGGTTCGACTTGTTAGGCATGGGGATTGCATTGAAAATCATCATATTTATCCTCTAATTAATTTGGCTTTGAAATTCATACATTTATAAATGTATCTCATTACCCAATTATTTCCTGAGTCCTATGCGATTGCACTAATGAAGCTCCGACAAAGCCCGTTGAAGGAGCAAAAGTCGTGAATGCAACAAAACAGCTCAGATTGTATTGCTTTTGGCTGCCACATGGCAGAGTGGCAGAGTGGCAGAGAGTGGCATTTGCAGAAGCTGAAACTGAAACTGAAGCACCTCAAAATAATGGGAGAAAGGATTTTGGGAAATGATAAGGAGAGGCTTGGGTTGCGTTTCGAGAGCCAGGAGCTGGAGCTGGAGAGGGTGCTGTCAGGTGCCTTCAGATTATCTAAATTTAGAACGCATACTTGTGGGGTGCAGGAATGGGGTTGAATTCGATAGGGTTGGCTAACAATGACGCATTTGAATACATAATTGTGCATTATTACGGCAGACTGATGTCTAAATCAGGACGAAAGCTTTGTGCTTGGAGGTTTATTGTTGCCACAATGATGTGGCATTTATTTTCAACTCAATTCGTGTATGCATCTCTAATCCCTGGCCCTTAGCTTAATAATGAAACCTCTTTCGGATCTCAGGATGGGCATTATAAATGCCCATATAATTGTTTATAAATATACAGATGCAAGAGTACAGTACTTGACCCACTTTTTGTGTGGAATCGGAATCAAGTTTTGAGCACTTAAATCCTTATTAAGAACAATTAAAATTCTGGCCAAAGCAGGTTCCATTAACCGCAGCCCAAAAACAGCAAAAAAACCAAAAGAATATCATAAAATCTTTTGAAATCTGTTACCGAAGAATTCATATATAAGAAGTTCCCGATTCCAGTTCGAGATCAAAGCAAACCAAAGCCAAATCAACTGAAGAACGCAGCACAGGAGATCGCAAAAGATCAAAAGAAAACTGAAAAATATACCGAATATATAGAAATACGTAGAACTGCATCATGGAGGGTGTATTGAGTTTGAAATTGACTATCCTGATGGCTATGATCTGTGTGGTCCTGGCACAGACTGCCACAACAAAGGAACCCCTGAGAACCACCACCGGGAAACCCATGAACGACATAAAGGAGGCCACAGACCGGCGCGATAAACGCCAATTGGTGAGTGAATTGGGTATATGCGAGGAGCACAAGGCTGAAACGTATCTGTCCGCCCAGGAAGAACGAAAATATGGCTGTCTGTCCGTAAAACTTTAACCTTCTGAAACGCTATGTGGGTCACATTTTACATTCCCACATACAAACATGCCTCGATTTCCGTAATACCATATATAAATAGTGAATATTCTTGTGGCATCCCTAGTACATCCCCTGGTTTGCTTCTGAATTGCAGGGCAGCAATGTGGGTGCCGCCAGCAGCAGCGGAGGCAATTTTCCCATCTTCTACGACGGGGTCAATGTGAATCCTCCCCTTCAGCCGCTGCCGCCACTCCAGCCCCTGCAGCCCCTGCCACCGCTCCAGCAACTGCAGCCCATCACCGTGGTGCAACCGGTATCCTCCAATGGCAACGTCCAGGGCCAGCCGCAGTCGGGCTGGTTGCCCAACTTCGGACAGAACTTCGGACAGAATCTGCCCATCATTGGCACCCTGGTGGGCGGTCTGCCCAATCTGATCAGCAGCCTGGGTCTGGGCAACCTCAACGGCGGCTTTGGCACTCTGGGAGGCATCAATCTGGGCAACCTGGGCCTGGGCGGCCTGACCCCAGTGGTGGCGACACCCGTACCCATCAGTCCCAGCAATCAGCAATGCCCGCTCACCCAGAAGCTCAGCTGTCGCTGCGAGCCCCTCATCCAGGTGCCCGGGCTGAAGCCCAGCTCCCAGCTCCGTGGACCCCAGTCGCACTCGCAGTCCCAGTCGCAGCTGGTGCAGATCCTCAGGCAGAATGTGCGCCGCAACGATGATGGGTCGCAGGAGTTGCGCGTCATCCTCAGCAGCGGGCATGTGGTCTATCAACGTACGGCCAAGGATCTCGGCCAGAGCGGCTACTTTGCCATGAAGATCCAGACGGGGCGGTACTTCAACATTTACTACAGCGTCAGCGACAAGGAGTACACGGTGAGGGCTGACGTGAAGGATGCGCCACCCAGCTCCGATTTCGATGAGGAGCTCAGTGGCCAGATCTGAGAAACGTGCAGCGGATTTGCGATGATTATTGAGTGGGAAAGTGAGAGGAAACGAACCATTGACAAATGGGTATAGCATTTGAATGTCACCATTCATCACCGTCTTGGGCGGTGGCAATCTTTCTTCTGAATCGACAATGCTCCACATTCTACTTTTTTCAAAGGTATATAAATCATACTATATATTTGTTCTTTTTTTTTGACAACTAAAACTATAAACTAGCCGAAAATAAAATACACAACAATGAAACACATTTGTGGAAATTGTACCGCTGGGGATTGAAGTGGCAAAGACAAACATTTATGGGCGAGGAGCATAAAGTTGTCTGGATGTTGTTTTTTATTGCCGCAGCTGGTTTTTGGTGGGTGGGGAACTCTGGAGGGAACCCCTTCAGCTGCTACCAGTCCGAGGCCAGGCTTATCTGCCTTGAGTTGTCTTTAAAAGAAACAAGACTTTGGAAAAAGACTTCTTAATATGTAATTACAACATCCTGGCAGGGCAGGGCAGGGCAGGGCAGGGCATGGCAGGGCAAAGATGGGCAGCGAAAAGGAGTTGGAGTCCTTTTCCTGGCTGCCACTGCCACTGTCACCAGTTGATGCTTCTGTTGGATGGTGAAAAGACAGTGGCTCGAAGACCTCAATCTGCGAATGGCCAAATGGAAATCAAGCAGTAAAATGCAATGTCCTCTCTGTCCTGCCCCGCCCTGCCCTGCCCTGCCGCACGCATCCTCCGTCCATTCGCTCCTCGTTTCAGTTAAGAGCTTTGCCGAGCGGATGCAGCTCGAACGAGGATAAGTTCTGCAATGAGCCGGGAACAGGATGACCGGGAAATGGAAACTGCAGGATACTGCTCGGAACAGCATGAAAGCCAGCAAAGCGATATAAAATTAAAAGTTCGCCTTTGTACTTCTGTTTTCTGTTCGTGGAGGAAAAACATTTGATCCTGACCATGGGAACCATTTGATAAGAAGCCGCACCCCGAGGGTTGTATTCATCTATTCAATTCCAAGAAAATGTCTTATTCGCAAACCTTTATGGCCCTTTGCATTTAATGAAAGCAGATGCACACATTTTTTGTCAAATTATTTATCACAGGCCAACGTTAGTTAATATCTCAAAACATTTAGTGGGAAACGAACCAAAGTTGCTTTGATGTGTCGAAATATGGTTCGAAATATGAACGGGGCCAGCGGCGCAGAGTTCTTTGAAATGAAAAGAGAATTAAAGTGTTGCAGAGACTTCAGTCTAGGACAGTAAATACGTACCTCATGTTCTGGCACTTGCAACAATTATCCAACGGTCGCCCACCGACCGAAAACCTTGCAAATACTCCACATGGTGGGAGGCACCTCCTCCTGGAAGAAAACATTGAACAGCACCCAGTCGATGGCTCCAGTCCGGCCTTCGGCCAGCTTCTGGAGATCGCTTCCGCTTAGCCGCAGACCCAGTTTCTTGAGCACTCGTACCGAGAAGACCTCCCAGTTCTGAAGTCGGCGAGAAAAGCTGAAGACGGGGGGATACAGCTCGAGCATGATGTGCGGGTAGATCTTCTTGACGATCGCCGCCACGGGCCGCACGTCGGAGTATTTGTCCCGACGCGAACGCCAGTTCAGGAGGATGCCCTCGGTCCGCAGCCATTGGTCAAGTTTGCGACGCTGGCGCTTCGATAGCTCTCGAATGGTACCCATCACGAATGGCGCTTGTGTTCTGTAATTTTCCAGCAACTAATATTCTTTAAAACATCTTAGATTTAGACGAAATGACTTAAATAAACTCGATTTTCTTTCGCACAAACTAATACAATTTTTTTGAATATTTTTAAATTATTTTACTTTTTTTTGTGACTTTCTGAATTTTTTGATTTCTGAATCGATGTTTGTCCTTTGGAAGTTGAAATTGTTGTGAGTTTTTCAGAGAAAACCGGAGAAAAGGCAAACACTGTCATAGAATCTAGTATGGAAGGGAATTCCTGTGTAAGCTATGTTTTGTTTTTCTCAATGAACCCCCCAGCCCCCAGTGGGTAGACGCGTCGAGGCAGCTATCGAGGAATTCGATGATCTCTGAAATCAGATTCTCCCGAGATTCACCCCTTAATCACTGTGCTCTTTATGGGCACACTCTCTTAAATATTGCATGCCCCAAGCGATGGCCGTGGCTCTGGTCTGGTCTGGCCTGGTAACCGCTTCCTCAACTAATTCACCCATCTGTGGCATCAGTGGCATATGAAAGCTGCTGTTGTTGTTGCTGTGGATGGACAGGGGAGGTCAGGGCGGGGTTTAGGGGCGAAGCACAACCGCAATGCTCTATGTGCACACGAAAGTTTTTCACAAATCATAAATGGGCCCAGGACACAGGCCACGGGACACGGGACACAAGACCGGACGGGACGGGACGGAATGGAACTGAACTGAACTGAACGGAACGGAACCCTGCACTCTGCAATCGTCAAACCCTTAACTTTTAAAACTCCCCTTAAACTTCCGCACACAGCACCCCCTCCCTCCCCCTTCCCCTTTCCCTTCCTCTTCCCACCGACATACTCCTCTTTTCTGACAACCCACTTCCGCCTCATTGGTTATGCCAATTGGGGGAAAATTCCCAGGCAGCAACAATTGAAATTGCCGGACTCGTTGTCGGGGGAGTTTGCCATTTGATGGAACTTTAAGCTGCAGCTCTGACTCCCCACCCCGCTCCCTATGGCCAGCGGTAATTACATATTACCAGATGACTGCCATTAAATGGCCCCCAATGCCACTGCCACTACCAGTACCAGTACCCAGTACCACGTTGGGGGCTTAAAGCTGGAAGCGCACAGAAGTATCTTTAAGTGGCGAAGAGCTGCAGCACGCATCATTAAATCGACTGAATGCTCCACATTTGGTTCGGTTTGCCGACTGCAGGACTGGGGTGGGACTGCATCCATTAGCAGATATGACCAGACGGGGCCATAGACCCAGACCCGTCGCAACCGCAGACCAACGTGAGTGACCAGCGAGGCTCGTGACTAGACAGTGTCCGACGGGTCTTGCAACACCATATCCAGCTCACACTGGATGACCTATGGCAACGCGACAGCCTGCCGCTGAATGCGTCTCCTCCGAAAAACTGCCGCATTGTGTGGCCAAAAAGTGAAACCGCAACTGGACCTGGGCCTGGCCCGGAACATGGCCCAGGTCCGAGGGTCCAAAACCAGGAGCTGCCATAGAGCCATAGAACCAATTGGCAACGGATGCGAATCGAGAGCGGAAAGCGTGGCAGGTAGCTAGCTGGCGTTGTTGCAGTTGCAGTTGCACGAAGAAGAGGGGCAAATCAGTGGGTTGGACGCAGCAAGAGCAACGGGTACCATGGAAGTGATTAAAATGTATTAGCCAGAATTAAGTTGGCTACGCAGTGAAAGCGAGACAGAGGGAATGCCAGACACACAGATACACAGTTACAGAGAGAGAGGTAGACAGAGTCCTCCATTCAAAGGGTAAGAGAGAGGGAGAGACTTAGACCGAGCCAGTGCATTGGTTTTGGCCCATTTCATCAGCACAAACCGCACGACGGCGGACGGACGACGGACATACGTGAATGTGTCGAAAAGCTTGCATAACATTGTGCTGCTTATGGTTATGGCTAACGGATGCTTTGAGGTTTACTTTGGTTAGACTAAGTGAATAGTTTGGGACTAATGAGAGTAACGTTCAACAGGATTGAGGGACGGGACCCCAAGCTGAAAATTATTTACCCAAAAGCGTTTAAGGTACCCAAAGCGATACACAATACCCATGCCCATAATTCATCATTTCTATGACGTATGATGTATGTATTTTCGAGAGCTTATTGCGATATGTTTCCCCACCATAATTGATGCTTTTAGCCATGTTTCTTCTTGCTTTTTTCATGATATATTTATTTAATATTTAAAACTCTGTACATTTGCATGTTCTGGGAGTCTGGAGTACATCTGGAACTCTATCCATGTCGCTCATATCTCCACGATATTCGGGTTTAATTATTGTATCAGCGAACTCAGAAAAGTCTGCCTGGGGGTCGATGATATTCCTGATAAGAGGGGGTAGAATCCGTTCAATCCGGTTCTTGGGAAAGTGTTGATTGAAGCGGATCCAGCGGTACTTGAGAAATACTTTGTTTCGGCAATTGTTTTTCGACAGAAAATGGATTCAACATTGTGCTTACATTTATTGTATTTTGGAATTCTTGTGCAGTCGTAAACTGAAGAATGTTTATGTTCAACATATTCCACAGTTCAATACTATGATGTGGTAGTGCCCTCCAACATTTAAAGAACCCAAGTATCTTTTGCCGCACTATTTCCAGGGACTATTCAGAGATGTCATCGCCGAAGCCATCAAGCTCTGTTTGCAGTCGGGCTGAGTGCCAGCCCCACCACCTCCAACCACATGGACACCATCGACCGATACTGATGGACACCTAGCAGACGGCAGACTCCTGACAGCAGACAGAGTCCCTGGGCAGTCCTTGGCTCTCACACTCACACTATTGCCTGATGCCTCCACTGTGAACAGTGCACTGTCTTATGACAATGCCCTTAGAGCATCTCAGCAATCAATGCTCTTTGAAAATCGCCTCCATCTAGTATTCTATGGCAACCTGCTGTCGAATATTTCGAAAACGGGCTGCTCATAAATTCACAACACTTTCAACTTCCGTAGAACAAACAACGTAGAAAAAAAAAAAACAACTTTTCCCTAACTTTTTAAGTAAATAAAATTTTCGTTATTTTAGAACTTTTCCACGAAAGTAAAAATTTTAAGTCTGTAACGCCATGGGTAGCATTCGTCAGCTGTCTGGAGAGGAGCGTATACTCGTTGATAGATGGCTGAATAGGGAGGGCATCGTCCTGAACTCGCGCTCGCGCCGCGACATATACTCCGATGTGCGTCCCGTTGCGGAGATCCTCAAGAGGACCTATCCCGAAATAGAGCTCGAGTGCTATCCCCCCGTGAGCAGCTTTGAACGTCGCCTCCAGAACTGGCAGATCTTCTCGTTTCGGGTGCTTCTGAAGCTGGGCCTGCGTCTCCACAACCAAGATCTCAAACAGCTGGCCGAAGGCAAGCCAGGAGCCGTCGACTGGATCTTCTTCAATGCTTTTTCGCTGGCGGAAGTTCTTCCCAAAATACGCAGCTGTTCCAAGGCCCGCTCCGTGGGCGGTGGATCCACGAACCACCAAACGAACAAATGGCGTTATATTTGAATGTTGGGTAGGTATTTCTTTGTTCAAATTCAGGGATATTGCCATTTTAAAGTTCGTAATGTCTTCTCTTCCTTCAAAAGGTATTTGTTGAGTATTTAATGTACCGCAAATGGGTCTTTTTTCGGTCATTCCGTTGGGGATACATGTATATTTCTTGGGCCTCCATTAAGAACACCCTATCATCGCCCTTTCATCGCCCTTTCACAGACAGCAGTGAAAAGCAGACACAGTTGGACCAGGCGGGTGGAACACTTTGGGAGATACGCAGAGCGTATCTAGACAGCCAAAGCAGTTTCTTGAGGGAAGCCACTCGATTGAGGATACCATCTGTGTGGGACCATTCATGTTCAGGAGCTCCTGGAAGTCCGGACTACACCTGGATGTCCATCGCTGCAATGCACTTTGCCCAACGGTCCTCCTGAAGCTCCTTTCAGATAAATAAATTCGCCCACTGAAAGCAGATACAGAGGTTTATTTACTATTGTTGGGAATACAATAGGCGACTTTTGTAGCCTCTTTCAGTCTGTTGGCAATATCTTTTTTTCAATCAATTACGAATTTCAGTGACCTGTTGTTTGCTCCTGAAACTCCTACTGAAATCCGTTACAAGCTTGACCGTTAAATTAATGTTTGAAATCCACTGGCGTCATCTGTGGGAATCAGAGGAAAACTACCGTTATAAGCGCCCCCTAGAAAAGACTGCTAATGCTGCCAGACTAGCAGAGTTCATTGAACTATTTAAATCGATTCTTCTTGGAGATGCGCCATTCATATGGCTTACAGCCAGAGGCCAACATTAATTTTGGGGATAGTCTGTAAGGTTTTTTTAATTCCGAAAACTACCCAGTTATTCTTGCCTGAATCTGGGATGTTCCCAAGCCGCACGTTTCTATGCGATATTTTAGCCGATAGTTTTCAATTGCAACCCTAAAAAATAATGAATGGCAATAAAAAAAGTTCGCGCCTAAATATAAATATAAATCGTATTTCGAACTTCAAACCGTTAAACCCCAAAAAAGAAACGAAAATACACCATAAACAATACCAAATGGAGAGAGTGGAAAGGGAAGGTCGTAAGTTTAATAAATATATGTATTAATTTGGATTTTTGTATGATTATAATTTTGCAGCCATTAAATTGCATAATAAATTACAGGTAAGCACTAGGAAACATGCACAAAATACGGACACATGTTTATTACAAACCGTCCTATAATGTATGTAACTAATATCCTTGGCACTGTGAAACTAGGTAAAAACAGGAGATAAATGCGGTTGTTAATGCCATTGAGTAGCTTTAAATCACTTAAGGGCAGATATATACATAAGTATACCAACAGTTCCCAACAACAATCACAATTCGAAATAAAGTAAGGTAACCGTCGAATTCGTTCCTCTTATCGCACAGAAATATCGATGTGGTACCGATCAAAAAGCAGTGGGTGAGGTTCGTAGGTGCCTTTTAATGTTGCTGGGAGGTTTTGCCTTGTTGGCCATACCTTTCTCACCGTGCCGGCAGCATGTTTTCTATCAACATGCTCCAGCAACATGCAAGTAAAAAACGGGCACACTGGCGAAGAAAACGGAAAACTGGTCTCACAAATTTGTCGCTGCCTGTCAGCTGTTTCGTGCCCCGACTTTATAAATACACCTAGCGTGCGGACGTGTACTCCTCGCATTCTGCAACATACGTGTAATTTTTTTTGTCGCACGCACAATTTGCAAAACAGTAAAATCTACGAGTGCGCGAATCCAAGCGGCGTTCAGTGCAGCTGCAGTGCACGTGTGGTTGTGCGTTCGTGTTCAAGTGTGAGTGAGTGAAGACTATGCAGATCTGAAACGGTGGTTCTCGCCGAGTAAAGGAGGAGGAGGACAAAGAGTAAGAGCACAACAAAATACAACAAGTGCAAACAACGCGCGGACTTCTTCTGACACGAAACAACACAAACAACAACAACAAGAGCCGTTGGCGGTAGAGAGTTAGAGTGTGGGTGATTCCGGCGGCGACGGCGACGACGACGTGGGAACAGGGGCAGCAGGCGCGTTGTTGTTGCTAGAACATTGATAGCGATATGATTAATGAATAAATCGCGGCACACAGCCTAACGGCGTTTCGAGTAAATATATTGTACATTTAATACTAATGAACACAGCCCATATCCCCCGCCCCTGGCCCCCCGTCACCCCCACCAATCAAGTCATATATTTTAGGCGTTTCGTTTCTCCTTTTCGCTGGGATGGGGAATTGGAATGTAATGTGGAATGGTAAGGGCAGAGGAACTGGCGTTGGTCTTTCGAATTCGTTCTCTTCTGCCATTTCCATTTGCCATTCCTGCTGCTGCTGGTGTGCTGCTGCTTCTGCTGCTGCTTCTGCTGCTGCTGCTGCTGCTGCGGTTTTTGTGTCGCTTCGCTTTCTGCCGCCTGCAGGCCGCATAATGAGAGTGCTTCAATTTCAATGCATTTCGCTCTCGCGCGCGCTCTTTTCTGCCTTCTTTTTGTTGCTGCTGCTGTTGCTGTTGGTGTTCTGGTGTGTTCTGTTCCTGTGGCAAGCGGCAGTCACATGCATGTGCATGAGAATCTCCAGCTGTGGCGCCGAGGAGTGTCTCCACTCCATGTTTGGAAGGGAGTTTGCGATTTGGAATTGCAGGCCTGCCCTGAAAGGGGGGGGGCGCTTCATTTGTTCGTCCTTTCCTCCACCCACTCACACTCACACACACACACACACACACACACACACACTTCCATTTCTCCCCTCTCTGCCAGTCCTTGGGCTACATTTTCGTTTTATTTTGTCAAAGTTTGTTGCACTTTTCGCATCCTGTCAACCCAGCCCACCCAACACCCCACACCCAACACCCCATACCCAATCCTACCTCTCGCACATAGTACACCCGTTCTGTATTTCGTTTCCTCCTTCCTTACCCGCCCCTCCTCGTCTCCCTGTCCCTGTCCCCCTCCCAGCAGCAACAATTAGTCGCAGCTGCAAAAGAAGGGCACCAAGGCAGCGCAGCGACGCTGGCGGCAGACAAAAGCCGCCTTGCCATCTTCCAGCCCTCTTTCTCTTTCTCTCTCTCTCTCTCTCTCTCTCTGCTTTCCCTCTCTAGCGCTGTCTCTGTCTTAACATTTGATACCCTCTCAGCGGATATGATGATTTTTGCAATGTTTAGAAGGGTCTTGGAAGGTTATTACTTTACGATGTAGATGTAGATGTAGATGTAGATCACCTACAAATGCTTAGGGTATTAGATGATGCGACCCCTCCCCAGGAGTGGCTGGTCTTCACTGCTTATTTATGTACACATTTCACTTGGCACTTGTTATATTTATACGCTCCGAACACTTGCACATGCCACACCTCCCCTCCCCTTCCCTCCCCTCCCCTCCCCTCCCCTCTCCTCTCCTCTCCGTGTGTGTGTGTGTGGCATCATCAGTATGCCAGTTGTCACTTCATCGTTTTAAATGCGCTTCATGGTTTTCAATTTCGGAAAACAAGTGGCCCAAAAGAGCTGCAGAAGTGCCCATATTACATGCCACAGCCGAAGCAGAGAAGAAGTGCAACCCCTCCCACCCACCCATCGCCCCCATGCCCAACTGGCAGACAAATGAAATTAGTCTCCCCAGCAACTGAGAAAGAGGGGAGAGAGAGAAAGAAAGGAAGGACAGAACGGAACAGAAGGGAACGGAACGGAACGGATGGTGAGAAGCAGTTGGATATCAAACTCAATAAAATTCCACTAAATGCAAATTTCGAATGCATCCATTCGAACAAATACACCCACCATCTCCATGCCACCTCCCCACCCCACCCGTCTTTTCTGCCCCGTTCCGCTAGCCCTGGCAACAGCCTGAAAACAAGAAAAGAAGAAAAATAATAACTCCAATCCGAAAGTTCCGGCCAATTCTTTGAGACGCTGTAAAATCATTATTCGTCACGCCTGGCAATGCTTGAGGGACGCGTCGCGGTCAAGGGCGTAAACATGTTCTCAGAGAAAAGAAACAGAGAGAGAGAGAGAGAGAGAGAGAGAGAGAGAGAGAGAAAGATACAGGTAGAAATGCGAATGCATTCCAGACTTATTGACCGATCCGATATATCATATTCATAGAGTAGACTCATCCTTTAGGAGTTTCAGTCTCCTTTGGTTTCTCTCCCTTTCCAACCCCAACCTTTGACCTACCTGTTGATTGCCACACTCGCAATCCTTTCCGCCCACAGCCCCCCCCCCCCCACAGACCTCGAACAAACAAAACATAAATTAATTGCGGATTGTGGTAAACATTGCGCATTTATCATCATTCCATTCATATTAACGTGGCTATCAGCGTTTTTCATCATTCACTCAAATGGCGGCCCATTACGGGGGCCGCCGGAAAAGCATATAAAACGAAATGAAATTAATATCAAAAATTAAGGGGAATACTTACGGGAATATGTATATGCAAATGGCAGACACGCTACGTTGACTGCTTGTGCCACCAACACAAAAAAAACAAAAGAAAAAACAACAATAAAACCCAAAACAAAAAAAACACCAAAAAGAGAGAGAACCATTTTGATGGCCTCCAAAAGACCTAGCCATGGTCTCCCCTTCTCCCCAAGCAATTGCACAAATTGCCTCAAAGTGAGAGAAGGGGAAGAGAGAGGGGAAGAGAGAAGGGAAGAGAGAGAGAGCGGGACAGGCGCGAAGGAAATGCAAAGGAAACTCCTTGGCTCCATTAAAAGTTGGCCCATTTGACATCGGTTTCAGCGTTATTCTCACCATTGCCCCGCCCCCACCGGCTAGCCCCCAAAAAGGAGAAGTTTTAATGGCCTTTCCTTGAGTCCGTCAGTACTTAAGGCCCCCTTCCCCTCCCCTCCCCTTTATGCACCCTCCCTGCAGTCGTGGCTCGAAATTCTGTCTTTTTCGGAACACGTAAGCACACTCTCTGCTCTCTCTCTCTCTCTCTCTCTCTGTGGCCGAACGAGTTAAAATTGCAAATTAAAATGAAACAAAAAAACACACAGAAAAAGTGTAAAAAAAATTCAGCACGCTTATCAATTTATGGCATTCGCTCTGTAACGCCCCGTACCGCCTCCGCACGCCCTGCACGGACGTTCGTCACATGGTCACATGCACCGCCTGCCGCCTGCTGCCTGCCACCCCTTTGCCACCCAGCAGAAACTTTGTTGCCAATTTGCATACAATGCAGTTTTTTGCAGTTAACATTTCCCACTTGACAGTTTGTTACAGTTTTGTGCATCTTGTTATTTATACTTATTTTGATTTTTTCATCCGCACGACGCGACGTTTAGTACTCCGTAAAGCACAAAATATATAACTTGAAACATTGTAGTGCCATCTATACTTTTAAAATTATCTGTGTATGTCCTATATGTACATATGTATGTCACTGCCTGCCGACAGTTTTCTTTAGGACCATCTAGATTATGTGCCATGAACCAACCCAGTCCCTGGGTATCCCCACAGTCGCATCTCGCATCTCGCATCTGGCATCTTCTCGTCGTGTGCGAGTGCGAGTGCCCCACCACGCAGTGTCCGTCCGTCTTCGGCACACATTTAGCTGCAAAGTTTGTTGCACAATTTCAAAGTCAATTCATTCATTCGATTGTTTATTCCGTCGGCTAGCGGCGGTTGAAGCCTACTTCCACAATCGATTCCACATCCAAAAGCTTTCTTTCTCTCTCTCTCTCTCTCTCTGTCTCTCTTTCTGTCACTTTTGTTGCTTTAATCGCGCAATAATTTGGGTTCAATGACTTGAAGCATTTGTTTTATATCGTATCGCATCTTTCGCTGCTCTCTGGGGGGTGTTAATTACTTATTCTTTTTGTTGTTTGTTGTTTGTTGTTCTTGTTTTAATTGTCACTTTTTTTATATCGGGGCAGATCGAACACAGTGCAGGGCAGGGGGGCCACGCTTTTCGCTCCAGACTGACTGACTGACTGACAGCTGGCTGGCTGATACATAACTGCTTTGATTGGTCTGCGGAGCGTACGTGTCGTCGGTAATAGGCAGCTTTTAAGCTTTTTTCGTTGGCCCTAATGATGCTATAAGCCCTGTCCGCTGGTTCATTAGTTCCTGGAGCATGTAATGACAGAACAAAGACAGGTGGCGGGAGGGGGCCCGGATCTGTCACTCTTGAAGGATCAAAGAATATCCGCACCATTCATCCCCACTTGTGACTGCCATGCAATCCTATAGCCATATGTACATACATATGTATGTATGTATGCATGTGTGTATGCGGAGTACAAGGGTTTTATACCCGTTTTTGTTAAATATTAATAGGAAATGGATGTGCAAATGGAAATGTCACATCTACTCGTACTCGAAGTTCAATGTACCATTCCCATTCCAATTCCAATTCCCAATCCAATTCCACAGCTGTACAAAGTCTTCGTCATTTCTCATTTTCGTATTTATTTATACAGAAGTTGACATAACACAAATTGAATTATAACATTTCTCTCCTCTTTCTCTTTCTCTTTGCCGCATCTTTCTTTCCTGTTTGCCACTGCAGCCACATTCCGTGTATAATGCGATCAGACGTTAAGTTTTAATTAACACTATTTGCTCCACACCCCACCCCACCCCACCCGATCTCTGGCCGATGGATTGGGCGGGGGCGGGGGGGGGGTGGCTCTAAGCCACGTTCAAGTCCCATGTACGAGCCCTGCAGAGGGTATTACATAATATTATATGATTTGTTGGCAGTGCAGTGGAGGAAGAGCGTGGCAGGCCCAGGCCCATGGCTTTTCCCTCTGTTGCAGCATCACTAGGATAATCAGCAGGATATCTGTAGGATAATAGTATAGGGATAATATAGGGATAGATCGGTGAATCATTTTACTGTAAACCTATTAAAAGATTACAAATTAAAACTAATTATTATTGCTTTAGGCAAATTATATAATTTAATTCTTTATTTTGATGCTCGACTCGAGTTTATCCAGCAATAAAATGAAAAATGTAGAGGAATAGAGCACATTTCCAGGGTATTCTAAGATTCATTGGAATGTTGTGGCACTTCTTTCGCTTCTCCGTTCTCCGCTCTCCGCTCTCCGTTCTCCGTTCTCCCCTTCTCTGTTTTCCATCATCCAGTCTCGCGTTGCGCTTCAGTGTGCAAATATGCTGGGGGATATTCGCTTCATTGCATCCGTTGCCCCACCGTTACGTGGCGTGGCGTGGCGTGGCGTGGCGTTGGGAAGGGCGAATCCCAAATCCCTGTCGCCGGGCCCCCGTCGTGGGTTTAGATAACGCCCCAGAACCTAGAACCTAGAACCGTTGCCTCCCCTCCTCCTACCCTCATGGCTCCACTGCTGCTGCATATTGTCTGAAGTAATTTATAATATCATGACGTGACGTGGCTCGTGCTCGTGCCACTGCCGCTGCCGCTGCCGCCTTCTGCTTTTGCCTGATAAATGAGCCAAATGTCGCCGAGGAGTCAGTTGGCTAAATAATAAACTCTCTGCCTCTCTCTCTCTCTCTCTCTCTCTCTCTCTCTCTCTCTCTAGGGCCATGCCGTTTCAGCCACGTTTTGAGCTGAAAAATAGAATGCCTGGGCTTTGACTATGGCCTTCCCTTCCCTTCCCCTTCCCAATTGCCCCCCTCCCTCTTACCCTCTCACTGTGCTTAAGCCTCACGGATTTTGTTTTTTGTTTTTTTTTTTGCTTGTTTTTGCGCGCTTTAGTTTTTAGAATTTTCCATCAAATCATCAACACTTCCTGCAAAAAGCGTGGCTCAACATTATTTATGCAGATTTTTCCCCCCTCCCCACTCATTGTCTGTCTCTCTCGCTCTGACTCACTTTGGGGCAGAGGAATGATGTGGCAGACAATGGGACATGGAAGACACGAGACGCATGGAGGCGCAACAAGCGTGTGAACTAGCGCCAGGCTATGTGAACAGAGTGGGACAGTGGGACAAAAGTCAATGGAAAATCGCCATCTAAAATTGTAATGCTCTTTCGCCAACATGGCATGCAGTATGGGATGAATGGACCCACATTGCCACACTTTAAATTGGCAATATACCATACAAATATCCAATTTTCCCTCGGCGTCTACAATTTCCCCAGAGAACTGTCCGACATTTCATCTTTGATCTTTGATTTTGTTGTAGTTTTCTAGCATTTCTTCAAATATTTTGCACTTAAGCGACTTGGAATTAAACTTGTCCAATGAATGGAAAAGGCATGCAATATTCTGTGGCAAATCAATTAAACAACAATTTGTGCATACAAAGATTGCATTTGCATTTGCATGCTGCTGTTGCTGTTGCTGTTGCTGGAGCGACCACTTCCTTACCACTATGCAAAAGCAGAGCGGAGCAGTGGAGCAGTGGAGGAGCAGAGTGGAGTGGCCGAAACAAAATGCCATTAAGCTTAAGTTGAGCATAACACGAAAGAACAAAAGCAGCTGAGAACCGAGAGAACAGTTTGTGGAGAAAGCGAGAAACGGAAAAGAAAAACATCTCCATGCCATGGATACTAGGAGTATTATAATAAAAAGCAAAGTCCCATCAAATAAAGTGGGGAGAAGCTCTTCTCCCTCCCCGCGGCCTCATATGCATAAACAATTTAATGTGACTGTGTGGCTGGCGGGGATGTTGGATGAGATGTTGGATCCAGAGCAGAGAGCTCTCCAGCTCGCGCCGCCCCTCTCACTCTTGTTTGGCAATACAATAAAATTTACACGCTTATTAATTTTTACAAGACTTTAACCGACACTTGGGCTCACACAGGAACGAAAACAACAACTGTGGGCAGGAAATGTGGACCAATCTCTGTGTGTGTGTGTGTGTGTGTGTGTGTGTTTACCCTTTTGCCAGCAAACACACATCCACATCCACACCCACACCCACATACTCCTCCTCCTGCGTGTGGCACCTCTTCAAACAAAAATTCAACTTACTTTTCGGTATTTTTCCCTATTTGAAAGAGCAGTCGGGGTGGGGTGGAGCGGGGAGGAGCGAAAGTAGTGGGGGTAGTGGGTGGACCAGGCCCTGGTTGTGCCTGAAAAGGGGTTGGTTGCTCTAGTAACTGGAAAAAAAAAAAAAATACTTTCAACTGTTCGGGGCCCTTCTGGGTAAATATATAAGCCGCATTTTGGCATGCAAAATATGGCCAAAAGGAATTTCTGTTAATATCAAAACTTTTCGACATACGAGCGCAAAATTGAAGAGACTGCGATAGAAGGGGGAAGAGAAGGGAATGGGAGAAAGTCAAACAGGGAAAATGGGAAGCGGAAGGGCAAAGAACCAAAGAGAAACGGAAGCAAACCCTTGAGGGGTTCACTGTCATATGTGGAAAGCAAATTTTTGCATTCCCAGACACACACACACACACACACACACACGCCAAGCCAACTCCTTGGAATGACCAACAAGTTGGCATGGATCAGATGCCAGGAAGCAGAGAGACAACAGACAGACAGGGAGGCGCTCAGACATGCACACACACACGCACACAAGGAAGCAGTGGGAATGCTTTGTGTCGAGGCTCACGGAAGTCGACATGAAGATACCCCGCCACTCAGTAAACGAGTCCCACTGGAAGAGAGAGAGAGAGAGAGCTGGACACTCTTATTGCTCTAAATACTCGGTTCTTGAATACAATTTTAGTGATATTAAATAGATATTACTTTGATTAAAATGTAATATTTAATATTAATGTGAAATACTTTCAAGTATTTAAATTATATTCATTGTTTATATTTAATATAAATTTAAAAGAAATTTCTCTTTACAATTTCCACTCTCGGTGCAAATATTTCAAGTCTTCTTTCCGTGATTCCCTGTGCCTAATATACCCCTGTCCTAATCCCAGCCCCTTCGTGGGTATAAAAACTGAATGTTTAATTGAGAATAACAGGAGCGTACCCCCTAGCCTCTCCCCCTCCTCTCCTCTCCGCTCCTGTGGTCCTACAGGGCTAAAGGTGAATCATTCCGAGAGATGAAAGGAGTGAAAGGAGTCAAAGGGCGGGGTTTGAGGTTGAGGGACGACCGCAGATGACGACAAATTGCAAGCTTTCTTTGCAAAGTTTCTCGTGTCCGGAACAGAGTTTTGAGGTTAAGAAAATTGCATGCGAGTAACGGAACGAACACTCACACACGCCCAAAAACCCCACGAGAGAGAGAGAGAGAGAGATGATTTGTGCAGAGTTTTTCATTCTGGCGGGGGGAAGGCTTTGTCTTGTTTCTCTGTCGGCAAATCATCAGAAATTCGTTACAGAAGGCTAAAAATGCTAAATGAATTAAGATCGGGTGGAAAAACTTTAATTCTAGTGTATGTAATTACGTAAACTGTGTGAGGCAAAAGGAATGCCGTCCATGTCCCAAAAGTCTCACTGGGAGAGAGAAGTCTGGCAGGTATCCTGGCAGGTATCGCTTCTGTGTCTAGTTTGATTTCTGGGCCTGGAACTGGTCAATGGTCAAACTTCTCCATGCACTCAAGGATGTGTTTTATGGGATAACATTCGTATGCGAGGGCCTGGCCTGGCCTGTGGGGTGGTCTGCCCTTGGAGAAGAAATCATCGCAGGCAACTCTTTATCTCTGTCACTCGTGCGTCTCTCGTCTGCCTCTCGCACTCTATCTTTTGATGTTGTAACTGGAAAAGTTCTGTATTTAAGGGAATTATGCTTGAGCATCTGACACGTCGGCCGCACTCTCAAGAGTTGCCAGGGACTTGGCAGTTGGCAGTTGTGAAGTGCTGCTGCCCCAGCTACAGATCCCATCTGCCACTGCCAGTGCCACTTGCACTGCCACTAGCAGCGCTCCTCAAGAGGAGGCAAGTGAAGCCCCCGTGACGAATGTCCCCTCAGAATGGTACGAGATGCACTCGACAGGGTACAGTTCAGCTTCCCCACGGATTGCGAAGGATTTCTGAATGGCAAAGATATGTTTTATAGCGCATTTTGTGGATTATACATCCCATGTTGAGTGGTCTCGTGTATCCGTTTATTTATGGGAACATTTGTGCAAAGCCCATCCATTAGGAGTCTCCACTGTACTGGGGCTGCACTTAGACCTGGGGAAACAGCTGGTAAATGTCTTGTGTCTAAGGAGCTTATGCAGCAGCTCCCCTCCCCCATCCATCCACCCATTCCCAGGAGCCACGTTCCCATGTGGCAGTGTGGTGGCAGCAGTAGATTTCTAATCAAATATTGTAGTACCACAAATGACAAAAGAAAGAAGAGTAATGTGCGGCTGTTTACGTTTTCTACGCCTCTGTTTGCTGTCCTCTGTTTCTCCTTTCTTCTTCTGTTTTGGGATTATTGATAATGAATGTTCGATCATCTGTTTGCAGGTATGACGGGGGAAATAACCGAAAACTGGAGCTATTACCTGTATATATCGCTGACACTGGTCCCAGTCTATCTGGCATTTCGGCTCATCAAGACCCTCGGCTGGCAGCTCTTTGTCAACAACTGAACAAACACACAGGACTCACAGCCAGTGTGTGGCATCCACTGCTGCATTCGGGGCAAACAAAAGAAAACCAGCAAAGGTGCGTAGTCACTCGATGTTTCCACAGTCCACATTCCAGATGCAGTCCGGCAGTCCGGCAGTCGATGGTCGAGCGTTGAACGTTGAACGGTTTCGAGTGCAGCAGCAGCAGCAGCACCCAGGGAGTCGACTCGGGGATTCAGTGGCGAGGACTAAACAGTCAACCAAACGGTACATCAAGCAGAAGGATGAAAAAAATCTACATATATTCATATATTTTGAGATTATAACAACACAATTTTATTTACTTAAAAACAAAAATGAATAATTCACGAATGTCAAAAATAGACAAGAAAATAAATTGAAAAAAAAACAAGTCTAAAAATCAATCAATACAAAAAAAACTATAACAAAATTCAAATGAATAATTGATAAAAATAAACCAAAATAAATGTAAAAAAAAGGGATTAAAATAAAATAAATCTGAGCAAAAAAAAACACATGCAATCATCGTACAATGGTGTTTCCTCGGTTTCTTTATAGTATCTTTGAATTGTATCTTAAGATTGTATCTCACCAAAACAACAACAAAACAACAAATATTCATAGACTCTTCCACCTGTGGCATATGTACATAAGTCTTCAAGAACCGCACATCCCCTTACTGTTCGCCACGATTGTAGGGTATATAAAAAGCTCTACGCAAACAATAATTCTCTTTCACTTAAAAACTATTTAAATATGCTTTTTTTTCGTTTTGTGCTGGTTTTTTGCAGGTGAAATACAACAAAATAAATTATAACAAAATGCAATAAAGAAAAGTGGCAGCGAAACAGAAGTAGAAGCAGAAAGAAACCAAGAGGTAGAGCGAGAGTGAAGAGAGTGAGGGAGAGCGATAAACAAGAGGAGGCCAGTTGCTGGGATTTGTTTGGCCAAGAAGCAGCCGCTGCCTTGGCCAAAAGAAGCAAACAAAGGGCGAGGCAATGCCAAGCAATCAACGTCATAAACAGGAGCAGAAGCAGAAGCAGCAGGAACAGGAACAGGACCAGGACCACAGCGGCAGCCATAGACGCAGTCATTGCGGTGGCACAACAGAGGAGCAGCAACAGCAACAACAACAACAACAACAACTGGAGAAACGCAGTCAGCATCAAAACCAGAAACATCTGCTCTAGGGCTCCCCTTTTGCCGCAAAAACCCAGGACTACTACTCCAGCAACGCCAGCAACGCCAGCAGCGCCATCTCCTTCTAGAGAGCAAACAGTGAAGCAGAAAGAGCGAAAGCAAAGCAAAGCCAGAACCATAGCCATAGTCAAAGCAAAACAACTCGCTTTGAGGACTGGACTGGGTACGCTGTTCGGCTCCTGTACATGCCTCAAGAAAACCAATTTACATATTTAAGCTTTGGGCAAACGAACGAGGAGGAGGCGGATAAAGCCAACTAGAAGACCACTCACTCGTCAATAAAAAGGCGACCAGGACGAGGACGAGGGGTGTAAGAAGAAGCAACACCGCTCACTGCTCAACGCTCCCTCGCCCCCAACCATAGCCAAGGAGTCAGGCACCAGGCACCAAACACCAGGCCCCAAGTGGCAGACGGCTGGAGTCGTCAGGGGCAATTCAAATCAAAAAGCAGTTAGCTTCAACACCTTCCAAGTCGAAATAGAAATAGAAAGAGAGTGGTAGTGGTAGTGGCCAGGATGCGATTGCCGTATCGTAATAAAAAGGTCACCCTGTGGGTGCTCTTTGGCATCATTGTCATCACGATGTTCCTATTCAAATTCACCGAACTGCGCCCCACCTGCCTCTTCAGGGTGGATGCCTCCACCAATGAGCTGTCCTCCCAAATGGTCCGCGCTGAGGTATGTACCCAAATCTCGGAGAAACCCCCACCCCCGCCCACCACATCGTATCCAAACACACACACACTCCCCCATCCCTCCAGAAAACATCTTCGCATCCTCATGGGCATCCACACTCAACGTGCGTTTCGAGTGTGTAAGAAAGTTTTCGGAAAAAGAAAGTTTTCTTCCTGCTACTCGTACGAGCAGCTAGATAATGGGAAACCCAAAAAGAGAGAGAGAGAGAGAGAGAGGAAGAGAGGAAGAGGGAGGCATCTTCCTTGCAGGTGTAGGAACAAACTTTTGTGGCATTTACATATCAAACATTTGTTCGCCTAAGGACTTTGCTTATTTGATAATTTAATCAATTTGATGGCAACTCCAGAACGAAATTAGTTTCAAATTGAAAACATCTACCTTTAGTGAGTGAAATTTGTGTGAGAATTAAAGCAAAACACGATATCAAGGAGTGCCGGAGTATCTATCATGCGGTTGATAACAATTACGAGTAAAATGTAGTCGTAAAACCCAACAAAGAAGAGCAGCAACTTTCTTAACCAACAGATTAAAAACTTGTTTAATTAATTATGAGTTTAAGGACAAAACAATCTATTTTGTTTTATGGTCCTTTGTTAGCCATTCGCATATGGGACATTTGTACAGTAAAAGCAATGAATGATTGGCGAATGATGGCCCCAGTGGAAGGGAGAGGGATATTAATTCAGCTGTGATCCCAGTTTGACCCCCGATGGACGTTTATAGCATCCGCGAATGATTCGGTTATGCGAGGCAGAATCGATGTAATTGCATATTCAACTGCAAATACACTCCCGTGACGCACTGTGGCTTGGTCCCGGCTAGGTCCCGGGGGGACTTGCAATGATAAATCAAAGAGAAAAATACTCGTGGTAATCATATAGGAATCGTAGAAATAGTAGAACCGAAAGCAGGATAACTAATTTCATGTTGGCTGAACATACAGGGCGATGTGGAGTGGTAAGGGGAGGAGGCCCCATTCCATTTTGCGAGGAAAGAGAGTGGCCATCCATCCATTCATCCCCCCAACTGACCGACCGACCTACCGACCGCACACGCAGACCAAAGCAAAAGTCATTGAGGGAATTTAACTGGTTATCGGATGACCGAACACTATTTTGTAAACATTAGTCCAAACCAAAATGGTCCTCATTGGACGTTGAATACTGTAGGAAGGGAGTCAGGGAGGAACGGATGGGAAATGGAAAAGGCAGAAGAGGAGGAGGAGGAGGATGGGGATGAGGTGGAGGTGGAGGAAAAGCCATTGATTAGCATTGGGAATATCGAAGGCCATAAGGAGCTTAGAACCGGACCAGGGACCCGAGACCAGAGACCAGAAACCAGAGCCATGCCATGACTCGCACACGAAAGACAATACCGATTGAGATGTGTGTGCTGAGATAGACAAAATTTTACTTTTCCACTTCCATTGCCTCACAGAACATTAGCACATCTTTTGGCTTTGACCCAGATAGACAGAGGTGGAATTTAGTTTCCTGGCATTTCTGGTCTGTCCGGTCCGTAATTAAGGGAACAATGAAGCGATGATGCCCTCTGATGTTTGCCTTCTGGTGTGGGAACTCCGTTCCACTTGAATTATCTTTGAAATTGAATTTTGATATGTTTGATGAGTGCAAATTCGAAAATGTTGTAACTTGCAATGTGCACGCATCGATTTCCTGATCAAATATCCTTGCTGGTAGCCAACTGGCATACACTCAGAGAAACAAGCACTAAGATTCGAACATTAGAGACATGGACCTATATTTTATACCAGCTGATCAGGCAAACCCTTTCTCGTTCTGGTTCTGGACTCATGCTTGAATTTAAGCTCATGATCGGCACTTTCGGATGAGCGGAATATTCAATATATGGCACGACGCTTGTCTGCGTTTGTCTCGGACCTCTTGAAGAGGGGAAGTTTCATTTTTAATCGTTCCGTTTATTTATTTTGTTCTCTGAGTGTACGCACATGCTCGCCCTTATGTATGCATCGCGTATTTGCGATGTAAAACACGAATTAATTGCCTAATTAAAGTTGAAATCAAAATTAGCAAAACATACATATAAATGTTCCTTAATTTAATCAAATGAATGACACATACCACAGATACAGATATATGTAGATACAGATACATAAAAATACTAACAGATACAGATACGACTATGATATCAACAAGCAGACAGTGGAGTGGAGTGCTTTCCCCTTCAGTTTATTTTGTTTATCATTTGCCAATGTTTATTTGATTAGATAGGAGCCCTCGAAAGCCCAAAGCTATCACAGATATCGGTGCCCCCGTGGCAGAAAACCCAAACTCATTTATAATCGATAAAGGAACACCGATCGATTTCCCATTACGAATCGCGATAACCCACGATAGAGAGTGGAGCGTAGAAGGGGTAGAAATGGGGATGGTTCCACGAGGCAAGACCTTTAACTTTTATTGACAGTTTGAGTTCTATTTTTAGTAATTTCCATCACATTATGGCCCGTCCCCGACCCGACCCGTCCCTTCCCTTCCCCCTCACCAACCTCGGAGACATTTTCCAGATATTCTTCTGTCATTTTCCTCCTATTTTTTGACGCTAATGCCTACGAAGGCGTTAACACCTGTGCTAACTCAAGCATCAAACCAGTCCTCCCTCGCCCACCCCGCCGTCCTTCCTCCCTCATCATCATCATCAGCCTCTGAGCCACGTAATTTTTCTCTCGCCTGCCTGCCACATTTTCTCTAATTTCATTTTTTCTCTCTCCCCCAACACGGACGGACGGACGCCCACGCCACGCCACGCCACGCCACGCCACGCCACGCCACGCCATGCCATGCCACACCGATGCCCGTGCAGAAATACGTCACGGATGACAATCAGCGCGTTTATTCATATAACCGGGAGATGCCTTTAATATTCATAGGCGGCGTGCCCAGATCTGGTACGACGCTGATGCGCGCCATGCTGGATGCCCATCCTGATGTGCGGTGAGTATTTCTGTCCCTCACAGAATCCTTCCATGTGCAGAACATTGACATCGGTAACCGGATAATATTTACGCGAAGGACACGACGATACCCTTGACAACGGCCTCGGGAACTGTTCAATTAGTGTGGAGTCCTGGCCTGAACCTACTTCCTCCGAGCATCAGATGTCAACGAGTGTGCGTTCTGTAGCACTCAAAAGGGAGCCTTAAACTTGCAAAAACAAAGGGAAAATTCTTGCTCTATCTTTGCCCTTTTCAAGTATACCAAATTGTAGCACATTTTCTTGGGCTCCTTCTCTATTGTTGGCCCCACAGGGAAAATATTGTAATTTTTAATATTTACATTTTTTCTACCGGTTTCCCGTCGGGTTTCCTGTGTGGCCCTGCGCCTTTGCCTCCACCAAGATTCCATGGCCACGATTCAATATATTCCGTGTCGCCCTGTGGCAATTTCTCCTTCTGCCGCGGAGGCAGCAGGCAGGCAGCAGTTCCTCCTCGCTCTCTCTGTTCCTGTCGGGGAATTTCCCCCCCTGCGCCTCACAATACTTCCTCGTATTGCCATAATTTCTTAAGTTTCCCTTTACGCATGAGTAATTAGCCACGAAAATTGTGCAATCTGAAAATGTAAAGGCCAAAAGCAGAGCAGTGCAAATAAACGAGGCTTCGGCCTCAGCTTCAGCCTCAGCCTCCTGTTGCCTTAATTTTTTTTAGCCGTTTTTTTTTTTATTAACAATTTGCCTTTCTGCAGTCCCCAGTCCTTTGCCCAGGGTGGGCCTCATGCCCATCCATGGTCTATCCCGGATAGGAGATGTCCGTTGACAGGGAGTTCGGGCTGGCTTTTTCTGATGGCTGCACAGCACAATTTCCGCTATTTAAAAACCTACTGCCCCCGCCCTTCCCTCACCTCACGGAAGAGATGTGGGATGGGGCTGGGGATGGGGATGTGGGGAAACGCGATGTGGAGGGGCGATTTTAGTTACGAAATAGGTTCAGCGAGCGCCAGGTTGAGGCCAGCACTTTGTCCCTTTGTTCGTTCCAAAAATTCTGTAAAGTTTTCGCAAGCTTCTCGTGTGTGTTTCTGCTTCTGAGTGTGGGTGTGTCTGTGTGGGTGTGTGTGGGTGTGTGTGCGAGAGGCAGACTGACAGTCGGCTTCCTCTCTCTAACGCTAAAGCTCAGATTAAATCTAGTATCTGGTCTGCACTTGTAGCATTTAGCATTTCAGCATTTGGACTTGGCTTCAACTCAATTAGTGTGAGTCCTCGGTAAGCCCCAGGAATAATTTGTGGGATTTCAGTGTGGCACGCGGGGCATCGGGCACGGGGCTTACGGTTGATGTTGATGTTGATGTTGAGGCGTGAACACACACAAAATGCGTTTTGTGGCCCATCCGATTTGACTGTATAATCTCTTAATTCCTTAACTTTTGAGTGCGCAATACTAATGAAAGATGTTTGCTTGCACAGACTTAATGGATAACTAATTCTTGTCTTGAACAGAAAGTACTTGGCAGAAGGAAAGGCTTTGCGGTCCTTCAGAGCAGAGCGACGCAGCTGGTGGACTGCTGCAATCAATGAGCCAGTGCGATATTTATGATAATTTACGCAATCAGCGTACCAGTTTTTTGTGCATGCTCTGAACTTGATTACTAGCTTTGGTTCGTGGTTCGTGGCTCGTGGTTGCTGGCTTCTGCCACTGGGATTCGGTCTGGGTCTGGGTCTGAGACTGGGACTGGGACTGGGACTGGGGATCAAACAATTCGTTTGAAGCCCTTCATAGTTGAGTGAGCTTTGAGCAGCCCAAAAGGAGACCAGCAACAGAGGAGCTGCGGGTTAAAAATTGGGAGCCAAATGAGAGTTATGCATCAGACATCCAAACCAGCAACCCATCAGCCCAGTAGGATGGGGGGGGTTGGGGGTATCCCATTTCATTTTGTCGATTGCATTAGGAGGTGGTTTTTCGGTATGGTTTTCCCTTGTTCCTCCTGCTGGGCTTCATCCTGTTGTTGGCAGACGGTATCATGAGCAAGTCCTAACCGCCACACGATACGATACGATGCATATGTATATGTATATGTATGCAACCTGCTGCTGCTGCTGTTGCTGCTGTTGCTGCTGCTGCTGCTTCCACTTCCACTTCTATTTCCACTTACTTTGTGTTTGTTCTCTCTCTCTATTCTTCTTCTCTCCCTCCTACCGTGTCGTGCACCCGTGCTTTGTGTGCTTGGGTACGGTATAGCTGCGGGCAGGAAACGCGCGTCATTCCACGCATCCTGCAATTGCGCTCGCACTGGCTAAAGTCCGAGAAGGAGTCGCTCCGGCTGCAGGAGGCTGGCATCACCAAAGAGGTCATGAACAGTGCCATAGCGCAGTTCTGTCTGGAAATCATTGCTAAGCATGGCGAGCCGGCGCCCCGTTTATGTAACAAGGATCCGCTGACGCTGAAAATGGGCTCCTATGTCATCGAGCTCTTTCCGAACGTAAGCATAATCCCCCATCCATCCATCCATCCATCCATCCATCCATCCCCTACCCCCGAAACCCACCCTAACCAGAGAGCGGAATCTTACGTCAGCCCTGCTCCTTTGCTGCCAGGCTCTCATGCTCCCATCCTGTATCCTGCTGTGATACAATTTCCTCCGCCATCCTTTCTACATTTTCCTCCTCTTTGCAGGCTAAATTCCTGTTCATGGTACGCGACGGCCGGGCGACAGTTCATTCGATTATATCGCGCAAGGTGACAATCACCGGGTTCGATTTGAGCAGCTACCGCCAGTGTATGCAGAAATGGAATCACGCCATTGAGGTGATGCACGAACAGTGCCGGGATATCGGCAAGGACCGCTGCATGATGGTGAGTACAAGGAGTCCCGGTCCCGATACAGGTCCCGGTACCAGTACCGGTCCCGGTCCCCACGTGACAAGCCAATCAATGATGGAGGACCGTAACTGGTTCCATCCGCAAAGGAAATCACAAAAGAGTCTTCTCACACACATACATGTGCATACATTTTCATTTGAATGCCTTCAAGAGTCAAACATGAACATTCAGTAGCTCTGAAAAGATTTTAATTTTCTCTCCAAAAATGAAATATTTTGATTAGAATATTTCTTCTTGTTGGGATCTACCATTAAACATTTTTGTAATCCATTTATTCTTAGACCTTTTTCTGTGTATACATATCTCAAAATGGTTTCATTATTTCTGTTCAGGTCTACTATGAACAGCTGGTGCTGCATCCAGAGGAGTGGATGCGCAAGATATTGCAATTCTTGGATGTGCCATGGAACGATGCGGTCCTGCATCACGAGGAGTTCATCAACAAGCCGAATGGGGTGCCGCTCTCCAAGTGAGTTGTTTGCCAGCCGATAAGAGAGACTTGCGACCACATTGTATCTGTAAACCCTAACCATTTTTATTGTCGCATTAGAGTGGAGCGTTCATCGGATCAGGTTATCAAGCCGGTGAATCTGGAGGCGCTTTCCAAATGGGTTGGCCAGATACCGGGCGACGTGGTGCGCGATATGGCCGATATAGCGCCCATGCTGTCCGTGCTCGGCTATGATCCGTATGCGAATCCGCCGGACTATGGTAAGCCAGATGCATGGGTGCAGGACAACACGTCGAAGGTAAGGTGCAGCCCGCACACAAAAACAACAGCAAAACAGCAAACACACACACGAAAACAGGCTTCAAAACGATGGAAAGGATTTCATGTCCTGTCCATCTCCCGCTTGGCACGAAACGCATTTTAAGTCCTTGCACTGTCACGCTCTCTATCTCTCTCTCTCTATCTCTCTGTCATCCTGTTATGGCAGCCCTCTCCCTTGGGAAGAGGCAGAGGAAGAGCTACTTTCTGTTTGCCTCCCCCTGCTGGCTGTGCTCCTCCATGCATGCTCTTGTTATCTTTCACCTTTTCCTTTTTCCCACTCCCACCACCGCCATGTCATTGGCATATTTTGCACTCCTTTAGCCCCCTCCCCCCCCACACACACTATAGGGTTGTGGGGGGCAGGGAGAGAGGCGCAGACATACGCCTTGCATCACACGTTTTGCAACACTCTTTATTTGTTTTCTTTTCTTTCTTTTATCCTTCTACTCGATTTCGTTTTCTGTGTGTGCCATTTGTGTTTTGTTTTGTTTTGTTTGTTATGTGTTTTGCACTTTGCCTTTGCCATTGCCTTTACCTTTTGTTATTTTTGTTCTTGCGGTTGCTGGTTGCACCCCTGCAATTTCCCTGCTTATTTTCTTTTGCCTTTTTTTATTATTATGTACATACATATATCCCTATTTTTTCAGCTACTTTGATTCTTGTTCCTATGCCAACGATATATCGTACTTATTTGTTGTTTTTGCTCTTCTTATTGGTTCTTGCTTATTGCTTACGTAGAGCCCAGAGCTTTCGATATCAATACGGAGAAGAACCATCCACATACCCGTGGGAAGGCCACGGAAACGGGGAGCCAGGTAGAGGGTACAGCAGAAAGGAATATGATGACTATGACTATGTTAATGCTGATGATGATGATGATGATGATGATGATGATGATGTGAGGTGGAGAGACCTCTGGAGTGGATAGAATGCTGCGGCGGGTGTAGAAGGCGCGCAAGGTTCCTGGAGCAAGTTTTGAAGACTCGCGTATATTGGGTTTCAAAAGAATCTTCGAGCAGGAAGCGTGAAAATTATAATTCCTTCAAATTAGAGGCTTACTGAAACTACATACAACTATTTTATTATTACCATATTGTACTCCCAAGTGAAGCTCAAGTGAACGCCCCCAAGTTCCCACCAGACAGTGAGAAGAGAACAGGTGGGGTACGAGCAGAATTGAAGATGCAAGTGGGAGTACATACAAAGACTTAAATAGAGATAGTAATTTGGTTCTTAATTCGATGTCTAGTATGTTGTAATTTTAATGACAGGCAAATAATAAACTGAAGACATTAATTCGCATCAATTCCTAGAAGTCAAAGTGAAGGTATATTGACAAGACAAGACAAGACACAACAGACACACGACTATCGCCAGGCACAGACGGACAGACAGACAGACGGACAGACAGACATTGCTGAACAAGTAAATAAAACCCATCCGGCAGAAGCAGCAAAAGCAGCAGAAAAGAGCACAGGCTTTTTGTTTATTCATCCCATAAAAAAATGATGTGTCAGCAATGTTTAAATACCATTTTGCATTAAGTTTCAATCTCAAACGCTTGGCAATCTCTATTCGTCCATACATTCGTCCATGCGTCCACATTTTGCTCCAGTGGCTTTTGGTTATCAATTACAGCCTCCTGAGGTCACAGTTCAATTGCGCTGTGGGCCAATGCTGCTGTCATATTACGCATATTCGCATTCGTATTGGTAGTGTGGGGGCGGGTATAGACACGGGCTCCTCCTTTGTCATCTGCCATCTGCCATGACGGAGTGGCATGTTCATTCGGATGATGATTCGGCCACAGATGTTGCCCGCGGGTGTTCGCCTTTCCCACAAGATTTAATTGCAATTTTTGGTTGGCCACGGAGGAACTTGAAGCTGACCAGCGGTGGAGCAGTGGGTGTGGATGTGGATGTGGGTGCCCTCTAGCCTACATCTGCCCCATCCTCCCACTCTCTGGCGCTCGCTCTCCGACTCTCTGTCTGTTTGCCAGTGCATCCTGCTGAGTTATGTCCTGCGCAGCGACGCGTTAAATTAGCTGCTAATTAATTAGTCCACTCGACTCGAGTTGAGTTAACTTAAGTTGAGTTATTTCCTCTTTTTTTTCTCTTGTTTTTTTGCATATTTGTTTGTCCAAAGAGTGTCTCATAAATTAAAATTGCATCAGTGTCAGCGCCAGACCGATGATGATAGTTGCAGCCACAGGACTCTGGACTCTGGTCGCTGGACTCTGGTGTCTGGTCTCTGAGACTATATCTCGGGAGCACATTTAACTGAATGCAACACTCTGGTTGGGGGGCTGCAGTCTGGGCCGCATAGATAGACAGACAGAACCGGGAGCTAAACGGAATGGAGGTCCTGGACCTAGATAGTCGGGACTAAACCGTTCAGTTTGGGATGTGCATGTGTAGCCATACATATACACCGGGACTGCACTTTTCAACTCGATTTGCTTTCACCTTTCACTGACATTCTGTCGGGTATCCTATTTTTTTGTTTTTAATTTTTCCCTGAATTTTTGTGTTTTTTTGTTTCGCTGTCACGGCGGCAATTTCTGTTTGACAGTTGAAATTGCAATGTTTCCACGCTGTTGGCAGCGGGGAGCCGTGACCAGGGGGGTGCAACACATCAGACAGCTTATGGCATAAGTGGCAATTTATACATGCATGCCACCACCAACAGAGAGCGACAGTGGCAGGAACGAGCGGACAGGTTAACGGACAGACGGACGGATGGATGGAGAGAGGGAAAAAGAGTGAGAGAGAGCCGGACAAAGTTAAGTCAACTTTTGCAATCCCCCGTCACAGTTTGACTGGCGATTTCTGACGCCACATAATACCTGCCGCCAGTGCCACACTGCCACACGTCCACCTGGCCACCTCCAACCGTAGCCGTAGCCGTGGCCGTAACCGTAGCCGTAACAAGGCTGCAACGCAATTAATATCAATTGAAAGTCCGCCAATTTCATTATATTCCTTAATTTATGTTAATGGCAAATATTTTAATTAATTGACGCGGCTGCTGCTCCACCCCTCCCTCCCACCTTCTGCCACTTCTTCCTGTTCGAGGTGTCTGCGCATTTAATATTTTATCCATATTTGCATATTTCATATTTGTGCAGTGAAAATACCAAGTGCGGGGGGAAAATTGCACGCGAAAATGTAAATCAAAATAACGAAGGGGAAATACCTTCCCTCAGTCAGGCAGGGCTCCAAATGGGAGACCAGCAAATGTAAATATACATAAGAAGAGACCGATGGAAAAAATCCTCGTGTAAAGCAACTATGGAGGGGAGGAGGAGCCGTCCAGGGAGAAGCGTGAAAAATCGGAAAGAAAAAAAAATTACCACATTGCAAAAATACCAGAGAATATTGCGAAGGGGAAAAAATGCGAATTGCAAACAGAAATGTGCTACAAAAGGAAGATTAAAAATCGGCCCAGGAAGATTAACAAACAGCATTATTCAATTAACTACAACACCCTTAAAAGATATACAAAGCCAACATTTCAATGTGTGTGGAAGACATTTTGAAAATAGGAAAACGTTAGCTGTATGTCCAGTTTGTTACTGATTGTTTTGAATATTTCAATTAATTTAATCAGAAAAGAAGGGGAAGAATGTATATCAAATTGTGTGATGTGAAAATGGGATGGTCCAAAAGATGATCACTTGTTATACGAGTAGAGTCGGAAATCTTTTGGAAATTCTTATGTATAGCTACATATTCTCCGCTTAAATAGTTACAACACAAAGTTGAACAACAATTTTCGGTGCTCGAAAGTTTCCGTTTTCGGCAATGTTCTGAAGCTTAATTGTGCAGCTGCTGGCATATGTGTGGCAGATTGGGGGGGAGCAACCATAATGAAGCGTCCATCGAGCATCGGCAACAGCTGCTCATATGCTCATTTGGGGGATATAATCCACAACATTTATATACTATATTCAATGCTCATGTGTGTGCCTGCAGATATGTATTTAAAATATTGAAAGGATAATTGTATCTACTATCTAAGGACATACCTACATATAGTACTTGTATGTATGCAGTCGATTAATTTGTTTGTCCATTTTGCAGGTGAAGGCCAATCGAAGACTGTGGGAAAATAAGGCCAAGCAAGTGCTCCAGATGAATCCCAGGTCGAGTGAGGACGCTGATAACGACAACATTAACGCTAGAAACATAAACAACAATAACAACAACATCAAAAAAAATAATAACGATGAAATGAACATGTATAATCTGTACAATATCAATAAAATTATACCAGTAGAAGAACAAGAACAGCAGCAGCATCAACTGCAGAAACACCACCAGGAGCATCAGGAACTACATCGTCAAGAGGACCAGGAGCATAGGCATCAGCATCAGCATCAAGAAAAAGAATTCGTTCGGGAAGAGGAACAGGAACAGGAACCGGAAGAAGAACAACAATTGTTGCATCAAAAGCCAAAGGATGTCATTACGATAAAGCAGCTGCCATTACAGTTCAGTGGCAGCATCAGTAACAGCAACAACAACAACAACAACAACAAGAACAACAACCACAACCAGAATGGCCCACTGGCGGATACATGATATCCGCATATACCCATAAGACTGCCACGTGGCAAGCACTGAGCACTGAGAGAACGCGGAAACTTTGATAATGATTATGATAACAATGAGAGAGATGTTTATGTATGTAGATGATGTTGGATGATGTGTTGCACACAGACACCCAAACACATACGAAACACATGCACACCAATTTTAAATTGTATTAGCTATAAAGCATATAATATTGCATATGGATATACATATGTATATGATGTACATGTATGTGCGTACACATGTATAATAATGCTTTTTAATGTTACCAAAAATGAACGAAACACAACAACAGACAACATTTTAGCCCCCAGCAGAGTGCGTTTCATGACAATGAGCAAGCGAATACAATGGGATAGACATTGGAACAGATTATCCCATAAACATATATGATAAATGTAATAACATTGTATTCTATGGGATGACGCAGGCATTAATCTCTTCCATAATTCGCTTAGGCGTCATCCCTTACGTATGCACATACATACATACATATATACGATTAAACCATTCCCAAAACGCTATTCAATAATTTTCTCAATAAGAAGAGTGATATTATGCTTTAGTTTCACTTACACAATTACAGACCAGGTTTAAAATTACTTAATTTAAAACAAAGACTCCATTGGACAGCAGACTTAGTTCAGACCACTTCCATACACCCACTAAAACCACTTGGCAGGAGATTTGTGGACACTCTTATGTCATGAAACGCACTGTCTGCATAGTATATATAGTCTATATGCATGTATGTACAATCTATAAGTTACAAAAGACCACCAACAGAAGCTGAAGAAGTGCAAGCAGAAGCTAGAAATTCATTGCAGGCACTCACCGACCTCCACTATAATATTATATAAAATACCTTTCAATTTAGTTTAGACACAATCTTTTGTACGCATGTTTTTTGAGAGACTTATAAATAGATAACCTTTTTTTTTAATTGTATATATACGCGTAAATTATAAAATAATTCGAATATGATTTTCCCCTTAGCGTTTCTGATCGAAAGAATCTCTCGCGGTGGCTGAATTTCTATGTCTATGGACATCTCTAGAAATCTTTATATGGATGTATACATAAATATATGTATATGATATATGTATAAGATAGGGCACTGTTTATACGTTTGCATGGCGGGACAACAACAAATATTTATAAATGTTACATTTTTAATGAATGAGCTTTTAAAATATTTTATTTAAAGAGACGAATATTGGCTCCTGATGGGGCTGAAAAAAAAACAAGACGTGAATAAGAATATAACTAGGCATTTTTTTAATCGTTTTTTTTTGTTGCAATAAATTGACTGAATGTAAAGAAAATAAATTGAATAATTCAATATAAATATTTAATTATACAATATACAATATATTATAAAATATATATCTATGGATGTATCTATGTAAAACTGAATGTCTAAATATGTAAATGAGAGTTGTAATAGATTTTATCATACCTATATATTTATGTATGTATATGTGTGTGTGTATTGTATGCCATCTGTATGTATGAAAAAGAGAGGATCTTAGATCTTAGACCTCGAAGGATGTTAGGCTTACAACAGTTCAACTGGTGGCTTAGTAGGCACCTGGGGGACGTTTACTTCAGACTCCACTGCCTGGATAGACAAATTGAATACAATTGAACCAGATGGAGCGAGAGACAACTAACTTATGAGATGCGACTGCTTGATGGCACTGTACTTACAACATACAGCTTGAGATCAGTTTAGAGCCACGACTTGGGGACACAAGTAGTTCAAGGACACGATTGTACTTACATACGAGTAATACAGATTAATAAGAAGTTTAACTGATGGCGCCTGCCTGTGTACTCACAAGATATTGATCCCTTGGGTACAAGTGAAGATAAAGTGTGGAGCGATGGGACTATACTTTCAGGATATGGGCTAAGAACCGGAAAATTGCTGGCGCCTGGATGAAAATTACTTTGCTTGAAGCTTCAATTAAATTCATTTAACATAAAGGGACCCCAGGAATAACCAGTTAGAGCGAGAGGCAACGATGTGCTTAGACTGTACTGTACCTACCACATGCATTGGTCTCGCTCACACATCAGCTCCTTCCAGCAGCTCCTTTGTTTTGAAGTAAATGTCCTTGAGGAACTTTAACTATTATTTTTTATTTTTGCCTCTAAACGCATTCCTCCACACACACACACACAGACACGCAGTCACACAGCCACATGAGCCTTGTCCGTCCTAACTGCTGCGTGGGTGCATGGGTGTGTGTGTGTGTGTGTGAAAGGGATAGCTATATGTTGTATGTATGTTTGTACTTAATTACCGTTAGCCTGGCGCTCAAAGAAAAAGTCTCTTAAAATAAGTTTTTATTTTATTTTTTATTTCAAGAAACAGAAGAAAAAACAGAAGAGAATTGCTGACAATAAATAAGAAAACAAAAAATGATTGCTTAGAGGAAATTAAAATTGAGTAAAGACAGAGAAGGATAATCCAAACACTGCTGTCAACCCTGCTCACTAAAAAATGATTACAAAAAAAGAAAAAAGTGAATGTCAAACAATGAAATGAGCAAATGTTTATAATATGTATGTATATTTTAAATATGTATGTGTGCGCGTTTCAGAGCCATCGAAGGCAGAGCATACATATGTTGATGTAGGCCATGAAATGAGCAAATGCTTTTACGGCCATGAAACGCAGTGTATGTGTAAACTATACGAGTATATAAACGTGAACTATTTTTGCTATCTTTTAAGATGCATTTTTTTGTCTAATTTGTACCAATGTATGTATGTATGCATGTATGTACTATATCTCTCCAAATATACACATACAAATATTGTATTGTATGTAAACATTATTTTATTCTGTGGGTAATCGCTGCATGTTGAAACAACAATTTGTATTAGCATTATGGATCGCACGATCTACTTGCAGCAGACAGACAATCAAGGCTCAAAGAAACTATAAAATTAAAATAAATGAATCCCCCAACAAGCCCCCATCCAAGAAATCAAGGAACCATAAAGAAGAGTATTTAGCAAATTATAAACCAGGAATAAAAACCAAAACACTGTACGCTGCAAAGATCACACATGGAAAATAACTACATACATATGTATGTAATTCAATTCATCAGACATTTTTCGTATGCAGTTGGTAGGCTAAGCAAATTGTACAATATTGTATTCATTAATAACATGAACATGAACATGAAGAATCTGCCTGTCTGAATATATACGTACGTGGAACTATACCATACAACCAGAAATAAAAACAAAACACAAATCAAAAGTGGAAACAATAAAAGTTAAACATAATATACAATTATGCTAAACAAAAGTCGTTTGTATTTATTCATACAAATTCAGGCTGTAATACTATAAAGGACTCAGTAGCTGCCAACCATTGTATCCAATGAAAAGTGGAGTGCAATTGTGCGCCTTTTTATTTATGTATGTAATCCATCGATTTATCTCTGTATTCAAGAGTTTAGTCAACGGTCTTAGCAGCTAGTGTGGTGCCTTTGTACATACATAGTATATAGGCATTTGTAATATTTTCCCAATATAGTAAATAATAACTATTTCAAGTTCAGTTAGACTCTTGAAACTACGCAAATCTTCAATATTTGACGAGTCTGACGAGAGTCAATCATCGTCTTATATTCTTTTGGACCAACCGAATCTACTAGTACAAATACGTTTCAATTCTTGAAGAGTCAACGACTGGCACAGTCCACACACAGTGGCCGATTGTCTGAAATTGGCATCACTATTCACCAGCCACAGTAATTGTAGCTTAAGAGACCCCGAGGTCTGATCAAACGTTATTTCGGTTCCATTGACTAGAGTGACCTGCCCTGCAAACATACATACTTGAAAATCTATCAAATCGAATGCACCTGCTAGACTTTTTATATGATACTCCTTAGTAATATATAGTCTTTGAAGATATGGAGATTTTTTCAACGGTTCAATACTCTCCTCATCCGCTAATTGACAATAGAGCACTTTCGAAGCGCTTATCCCTGCCAGCACCAACGTCTTCTCGATATCGAGCAGATAGTCCTCAATTGTTAGTGTCAGATGTTTGGTACTGTCGGTTTGCCACCTTCTCATTCCTTCAAAAGTTTTCGAAGCGATCGCTTCTCCCGTTGATGGTCTGCCAGGATCTTCAAGTTGGAAAGTTTTGGCATTTTCGCCAGTGGTGCATATTGGTCGGCATCGACTCCTGGCTTAAGTTTGAATGTAAGGCTCTTAAGATTGTTGCAATGTGACGCAATATCGGAAAGTCTGCCATACATTTGCGTGTTCAAGAAAGTTAAGCTCTTCAAGCCCGGACTCGAACGGCAACCCTCAACCAAGGCCTCTGCGTCCATCCGTACATTCAGATGAAGCCATTCGACGTGCCCGAACGAAACACGAACGAAACAACAACAGTTATGTGCTAAACTTCCCATTACAACCTGGCTTACTTAAAACCTACACGTAATACATTACGTGGGGCCTTTAAGAAATGCATCTTGTGGGCGTACTGGATATGCTGTTCGCCGCTGGGTCTTTATATTCAAGAGAATATATTTCGAAAGAAAGAGAATAATTTCGACTTTCAATGCTAATAATTTTTTGCCGAGGCTCACAACGTTCCCTCTCGTTTTCAGCTCGAATTTGCTAGCCTGCAGCTCTCTCGATATTATTCTCCTTCGACGAAACAATCAAATGAGTCATTCGCTTGTCTCCTTATAGACGGTCAAATCTTGGACGACGTAAGGCAATAAATACTCAAAATGTCCTTGATAATCTAATGCAAGAGTAACGAGCAGAAGACAACATGTTACTGGAAGAATTCCAGTCGTAGCTGCAATCGCCCACAAAGATCTTCGTTGCGTTGATATCGATAGATTTTCTGTCGTATGTGAGAATTGCAATGCATTTAAGTTTCAATTGGAAACCCCTGGATTTTCGCCACACGCTTCTACATCTACTGCTGCCTCAAAGTATGCAACATAATATTTACTATACTGGATCTACGATTGGCAATGCCTTTGAAAGAACCGCTTTCAAACGAACTGCTCGAACTAACTCTAAAAATCTACCCTAAGGATCATTACTGTGACACCTCGAAATGGAATTTTCTTTTTGGTTTCCATTCTAACATAGATTATCCAAGATGGAGCGACTCGGGCCAAAAATCTTGCACCATTCTTTGTTGTATATCGCAGATCTATGTTTATTGACTTTGGCAATGATATGATGGAATTCTTTCCCAAGCAAATAGAGATATGCTTTTTATACATATTCATTGTTCCCCATATGCATACTCCTTGGAGTTCCAATGAGGCCAATGCTGAGCGAGAGACCCGATCGATGCACAGACATACACACAAACAACAGGAATTGTTCATAGATACGATGCCATAACACACTTTAATATCTTGATTGATCTTTCTTTTTTTTGTTGGTTGGTTGATGGTTTTTGTTCTCTGGTATTTGACTTAGTTGGTGTTGGTTTTGATGTTTTATTTGAAAGAAATTGTACATTTCTTGTTTCAATTTGATAAGTTCAATAAAAAAAGTTGGTCAAGTTGTTGTTGTTTTGTTGTTTTGCAAGAATAATAAGTATGTTTTTGAATAAGCTAAGATAATAACTATTTAGTTCATTCTTTTACTTTTATTAAAATTGTTTGGCTTTGGTATTTTTGCTTTGTTGGTATTTAAATGTAGAGTTTTTGGTTTTACGAAAAAGACGGGGGTGGGGGGAACGAATGGCTTCAGAGTTCAGAGTGCAGAGTTTGAAGCTTATTCTTCTTCCTCTTCCTCCTCCTCTTCTTCCTCCTCCTCTTCCTCCTCCTCTTCCTCCTCCTCTTCTTCTTCCTCCTCCTCTTCCTCCTCATCCTCCTCAGCCTCCTCATCCTCCTCCTCGACGACCTCCTCCTCGACTTCCTCATCATCCTCAACGATGTCCTCATCGGCCTTGGCGTCTTCCTCGCCCTCGGGAGTCTCGGGCTCACCGGCCTTCTTGCCTGGTCGCTCGCCGAACCACTTTGGCAGTTTGGCTATATATATTCGAAGAAAAAAGAGGAAAAAGAACGACAAAAAAACAGAAACGATTAGCACTGGATTGATCTGTCAAATGGGTAGCAAAACGGGGAGCAAAATCTTGTGGATGGGATTTCGAACAGGACAGGAACGGAATAGGAAAATATAATACAGTACATAGCACGACAATGAACAGAATTAATGAATGTTGTTCTGTTGTTGTCGTCCCTGGCGGTGCGGGGGCTACAGCGAGTGCATATGCATGTGCATGTATGTACATGTGCATGTGCGCAGGGTACAGTCGACCCCCCCCATTCACTGTTCTGTGGCTGGTGCTGGTGCTGGTAGCAGTGGCAGTGGCAGTGGCTGTGGCAGTAGAAGTAGTAGAGTACAGTACATACATTTTTGACGGCCGGTGTATTGTTCCTTCTTCTCGTTCCAGATCTTCTCGTTGGTGTCCTTGGTGATGTCATCCCAGCCCTATCGTTTTCGTTTGTGTTCGAACGAGTGTTTGTGTGTGTATTTTTTTGGGGGATGGCGTATTTTTGGTTGGGTTTGAATGAATGTTACGATACGCAGCGCACACAAGTACAGTTGACAATTATAAAATATATGGTTTACATAAAACATAGAAAGAAAAATAAAAAGAGAGTAGACGTTAGGCGAGTTATTGTAGTCAGTCCCCAGCCCAGTCCCAGTCCCCCACCACCCTTTCATTCCCTTTCATCCTAAGCTGCTTCATCGCTTCATTTCCCAACCAACCCTTTGACGTGACTGTACTTTGGTAATGATTGCACATAGTTTATGGATTAGACATAGATAGATAGGTAGATAGAGACACACATAGACATGGAGGACATTGGAGATGGCTCAATAGATGAGGCCATGTGATCGTTTATCGGACGCTTACATTTTGTGCGCTGAGTAAATCTTTCCTGTCTTTCTTGCCAGGTCTTTTCTAAGGTTTCCGCATAGACCGTATTATAGCCCTATATTATTGATATTGAGATATACATAGAGAATATACATACATAGAAGCAAAAGAAACCCAGAGAAAACCCAAAAACCCCCAAACTGTGCCAAGGCCAGGCAACCGAATACTTACACCCTCGAAGAGCTTCTTCTTGTCGTCGTATGAGCGTGTATCTACACGTCGCTCATATTTGGAGGCGACTTGAATCTTGGGCTGCAAATGCAAATGCAAAATAAACCGTGTAAGTCAGATATCGATATGGAAATCGAAATCGAATCACTCGAGGGATCGATCACTTACCGGGTATTTGCCAGTCAAAGCTTCTGGGTCGAGACCCTTCTTCAAGGCTTTGTGCCTGAGCTGTTGCTTCTGTCTTTCCTTCAACTCTTTCAACTGGAATCGTGGGAGAATAATTGTCAGCTTGCTTCGATTGCAAGGGGTACTGATCGGTACTCACATCGTAGTCCTGACGTTTCTGCCTTTCTTCCAAGTCATACTTCTCAGTTTCCAATTTGACGATGAGCTCCCACAGCTCCTGGGCCTTCTCGCGCAGCTTGGACTCGCCGAAGCCCTCGATGGCCAGTGGCTTGATGCGGAACGACAGCGAGATCTTCTTCTCCTCCTCCAACTGTTCCTTAGTCTTGTTACGTTCCATGGCGGCGGATGAGAGTCCCAACTATTTTTTGTTTTGTTTTCATGTGCGTGCAAGTTTTTGTTTGTTTTGTTTTGTTTTTGGTTTGATTTTGTTTTTGATTTTGTTTTAATATTTTTAATATTTGTTTTGATGCAGGACACATTTCGTTGTGTTTTCGGTTTTATTTTGTATTTGTTTTGATATTTTTTGTGGTACGTGTGGTACAAGTGAGAGAGACGACAAACAGTGAGAGAGAGAGAGACAAACAGAGACACACAAGAGAAGAGCGCATGGAGCGGAAGAGGAAGTTGCGATTGTTTTTTAATTGTGTTTGTTTGTTTGTTTTTATAGTGTGTTTGTGTGTGTTTGAGTGGGTTTACGGATAAACATGGACATACATGCGTGTTTGCAAAAGAAAAAAGAAAAAACAAAGAGTTTGTTTTGTTGTTTCAGTTTCACATTTGTTTAGGGTTGGGTTGGGTTTTGGTTTGTTGTATGACAAGCATTTGGTGCGGTACGAGTATTGATGGATGGGACACAAACGATAAACGATAACGATCACGATCACGATCAATGATCGAGGATCAACGATCAGCGATCAATGACGACCAACAATAAGGGCAATCGATGAGGAAAACATAATAGATGTGTGTGTGTGTGTGTGTTGTTTGTTTGTTTGTTTGATTTGTGAGTGTGTTTGGTTTGATTTGTTTGTGCGAATCGTATGTGAGAGAATAAAAAAGAAAACAAAACAAAACGCAAAATGATATAGCCAAAAACCAGAAAAAAAATAAAATATATGGTTGGGGGAAGCGTATCAGTAGGGTGCATTGATGGAATCTCATATAATTACCACGCCTGCATCCTTCTTGGCAATGGTGAAGTTGGGGCCCTTCTTGTCCTTGTCCTTCATGGCCTGCAACATAGCCTGGCGCTTCTTTTCGGCATCCTCGAGACGCAAGCGCTTCTCCTCGATCTCGCGCTGCTTCTTCTCCTCAGCCTCGCGGACGCGGCGCTCCTCCTCCTCCTTCTTGCGCTGAGCCATCTTCTGCTCCTCCTCGGCGCGGGAGATCTTGCGCTTGGCCTGCTTCTCCTTCAGCTTCTTCAGCTCATCCTCCTCCTTGGATCTCTGTTTGCGCCATTCGCTGATGTATTCTTTCAGCTGTTCATCGAGATCGGATCTCTTCTGGTCCTGACGCTTGATGAACTCTGGATCGCCCTCACCTCTGCATAGTGCCAAGACAGGTTTTAAGGGTGGGGGAGGGAGAATAAAATAATCGATTAGTTATCGTTCATCAAGTAACAGAGTGTTCTTTCTTTTTTTTTTTCTTTGGTTTCTTTTAGATAGCCACTAGTACTACGAATAATGTCTAAATACTAAAATTAATTACAGAATTTTGATACAACTTCTAAAGGCCTGTTTATTTTATATTTTTTTCTTTTGGTCCAAAAGTCTAAAGGGAATTTAATAACTAGTCTTTTTTGAGTTTTATTTATATTATTTTCTTTACAATTAGTAGCCATCAAAGAGCTGATGTGAGAAAGCATTAGATTTTCTACATTCTACTGAGGACAAATCTACTCTAGATAAAAAAATAAGTCAACATTAACGAAAGCGGAAACACGCCAAAAAATGAAACGATTATTAATCGCTTCGATGGCGCCGATGCCGCTAGAGGTGAGTTGTGGTGAGTAGTAGGTGTGTTGAATTGAATTGAGTTGAGTAATTGAGTACGGTACAGTCTGAACTACAAATTAGAGTTCTTGATTGTGTTTCGGGGGGCTTGGGTACGAACAGGCGGATTAATCGTGGACGATCTTAACATAACCATAACACTAAGGTTTTAGTTTTAGTTTCGGTTAGCATTCTTGTTTCATTTGTGGTTCACATTTGTTTTTGTACATAGACTTACTCGGCTGGTGTCTGAGGTGGTTTTCTATACGTGAGGCATTGAGGTGGCAACAAACATGGAGGTGGTGATATTTTTTATACATATATAGATTTGGTTTTTTTTTTGTTTTTTTGTTTTGTTGTTTGTTTTGTGTTTCAAAAAATTGACAAATTCACGGTGTTTTTGGTGGGTTTCGGTTTGAAAGTTTCATACAAAATTGAATTAAATTTAAAATTTGTTTTTTTTTTGCGAACAAAAAAGAACGTTGAAAAGAAAGAGAAAAACATTTGGTTGTTTAAAAAAAATCAATTGCAAAATGGTTTGGTTTGTTTGTTGTTTTTTGTTTTGTTTTTTTTGGAAACGAAATGAAAGAAGAAGATAAGATGGAGAATATATATAGAGAGAGATATTTTTTTGTATAAAATAAAAACGAAATAATTAAGTTCGTGGCATGTACGTATTTGTTGTTTCATTTGTTGTTGTTTTCTGGTTTGTTGTTGTTCTAAAGAAAACTTAAAAAAAAGGTGAATAAAATCGAAACGAAACGAAATTCCAAGCAACGCAACGATTCTTTATACAGTATGAACTGGAGCTGGTTCTGGAACTGGAACTGGTACTGGAACTGGTTCTGGTTCTCTGATGCATGGTTTGTTGGTTGAGATTGAGAGAGAGAGAGATATAGTGTCGAAAGAGAGCAGAAATATACACAAAAAAGTTTTGTCTCTTGGTTTTCTTTTTCTATTTTTTTTTTTTTGTTTTTTGGTAATTGGCAAACGAGCAATGGTTTTTGGGCATTTCAAAAAGAGATTTGCGGAAATTTTGTGGAGCATTCTGTTTTTGGAAAAAAGTTTGTACAGATTTGCGGGATATTGTGATAAAAGATTCGGTAGGATTGAAACAAATACGAATTACATTTGATTTAGAATTTGGATTTTGGATTTTCGGATTTTCGGATTTTTGATTTGGTTTCTTTCTTTCTTCTTTTCATTGGTTTTCTCACACAATTTACTTACTTCCTGTAACAAGAAAGAGAATCAAAAAGAGATGGAAGAGAGAAAGAGAGAGAAACATAGTTCAATGAGATCAATGAGATATTTCCAAGTCTGAAAGGCAAGAACATTTTTTTTGTTTGCTAAGCCAGGCCAGCGATAGGCGGAAAGAGAGTTAACTTTTTGCCAAAAGTTTGTTTTAGAATTTTAGAGATTTATAAAATATATAATTGTTTGGAAAATTATATTCTTGCTGCTGTGCTGGGAATCGGTATAATCGGTAATCGGTTATCGGTATGGGGGATAGACAGACATGTTGCAGCTGCAGACAGATAGACAAAAGACAGGTTACGAATACAAAAATACACAATATTAAGTATATGTATATGTATGTGGCATATAGAAAGCTATAGGTTCCAATGGTGTGGGGGGTGGTGGAGTGTGGCGGGGGGATACATATATTTGTAGCTTTTATGTATGTACATAGTTTGCGATTTGATTTGCCAATTGTTGTTTGCTTGGGAGGTGGGGTGGTGGAGATGCGGGACAGAACTATGAGCTCGTTTGCTTGAGTGATCGGGGGTGATAGAGGGTGAAGGGGTGTGGTGAAAGGGGTTGGTGGGTTCGATGGTGGTTCTCCAGGGTTCCATTAGTAAGTTTTTTTGTACAATTATCGGAAGTTTAAGTCGTGATATTTGATTTTTGATTTCTACATTTTTAATTGATGCTTTTTTTCGGCTTTGATAGACGCACACAACAACACATTGAAAACAAAAACCAAAGGAAATAACATAAATGTACAGAAACAGAAAAGGAAATAATAATCATAATCATAATCATAATGGTAAAATTAATAAAACAAATAAAATTATTTACAGACAAGTACACAAAACAATTTTGTTGGGTTGGTTTCGGGTTTCTGGTTTCTGGTATTTGGGGTTGGGTTTTGGGTTTTGGGTGATACACAAAAATGACAAGGACAGGAAGGACATTTTCTACAGATTTATCAAAAAGTTTCGTTTGTTTGTTCTTTTCTTTGAATTGTCAGCATTTAGCGTACATTGACAACAAAAATATAATATACAAAAATACAACACATATAGAAAATTTTTGGAGTAAAAAAAACAAAAATTAAATAACAAAAAATTAAGGATTTGGATAGATGGAAAAAAAGGAGCAACAAAAATATTTATATTTATATTTATGTGGCACAAAAAAGGAAGGGGAAAGGGGGGCGGTAGGCAAATATTACAGATAGTACGAGTACATATGTATATTAAAAATAAAAATGAACACCAATCGAGTTCTTGAGGCTGCTGCACCAAAACCAACAAAAAATTTCGACACAAATTGGCAACAAAAATGTACTTACGTCTCCTCTCTGGTCTCCTCGACAACCTCCTCCTCCTCGGAGCTGCTTTGGAGTTCGTAATTAAACGGATTTGTTTAATTCAAACAGTATTACATGTGGTTTTTATTTGTGTGTTTTTTTATATTTGGTTTTTTTTTTTTGACGAGTGAGAGTGCAAAAGTTGAGACGGGTGACGTGACACACACACAGGCACACACACACACACAGGTTCAGGTGCAGGTACAGGTGCAGGTGCAGAGGTGATTGTCGATTGTTGTTGAATTGTTGTTGATTGGTTGTGGTGTTGTTGTTGAATTGTTGTTCGATTGGTATTAATTTCGAAAGAAACGAAACGACAGCATTAGCGGTTGATCGAACAGAATAATGGTAGGGATATTGTTTGGTGGTGGTTTGGTGGTTCACGGTTAGGTTTCGGGGTTCGTGGGTGGTGGTTTTCCATGAGAGAATGCGTGGAAATAGACAAAAAGGAGTACAGATCAAAATAGGTGCCACAAATAAATGGTACATGGGGGTGTATCATAAGTGTATATAGTGTCGTGTACGGGTGCCGCACACAAGACGTGTTCAAAAAACTTTTCTTACAAAAATTCACAAAAAGAATTCGACAATGTTCGCCAGTGCTTGAAAATAACTTTGAATTAGTAGTGGGAATACTTGAATACTTCGCTTCTCTTCAAAATTGTAACTTTAACTGTAACTTTAACTTGAACTAACTATATTTCTTATCACTTAGCACTAGTATCACTATCGCGCTACGACTTGTTCGACTTCTTGACACTTTGATGGTACTCTCCACGTCGCACGCGTCGTATACTTAATATTTTTGCAAGTCGTCGAGCGTCACCGGCTCTGCTACTTACGTGTACTCTTCATCGTCGGACATGGTTACGGTTTAGGGTTGAAAAAACCTGCAAGAGTAATTTGGAGAAGAAAAGTTTCGGTTAGATTCTGCTGGTGGTTCAGTAATTTCAACAAAAGTAGCAGCAGCAGCAACAACAACAAAGAAAGTTCTTTCTTTTTCTATGTCTATGATTGCCTTGATAGGACTCTATAAATAGATGGATATGTCTCGCGATGTACGCGCATATGTGTATGTGTATGCATGGGTCTGCTGTCATAAGATATATATGTATGTATATACACCGCATATATACATACATAGAACCTGTCTTTATATAGCCGGCAACAATGTCGTGTTCTCACATCATAATCTTCCACAACAACAAATTCCTGCGGCTCTGTTGCCTCTAAAATTATTTCATTTTCTGGGTCTATCTTTATATTAACACATACATATGTCTGTGTGTGTCTGTGTGTGTGCGAGGGAGAGCGCCATAGTCTGATCCATATACACATATATATCGGTGTTTTTCTTCAATCTTTTTTTTTCAATGCGTTTTCCGTTAAAAATAGACTTTGGGGCACGTATTGAATTTCCCTTTTGGCGGCGACGGCATCCAAAAGCTTTGCAAAAGCTTCGACGAAAGCTTATTCTGCATTTTTATTGAGATTCGAAAATTTTGTAAATTTTTTTTTTACCTTGGCACTAAATCAGAAATTCTAGAAAAGCTTCTCGGATACAGATACAGATACAGATATATGTATATGTTTATATATATGTATTTGCATGCGTGTGTGCGCCAAAGAAAAGAAAAATAAATTTCAAATGCCATTCATAGATCGCTCTCTAAATATCTATACTAAATATATTCCATATATTATGTATGATGGGGCGAGTGTGTGTGTTTGTGGCTCATTTCATATGCAAAAATGTCTAAAATTTCATAAGATTTGTGCGATTTTCTTCCTTTTTGCATTTTGCATTGGAATGCATTTTTAAAGGACTATTTTTGGTGCTAGACAAAACTGGGTCAGTTCTGGAGAATTTTGAGCTCACACGGAATGCAATGTTGCCGGAAAACCTTTCTTACGTGCATTCTCGAGAAACTCTCTTCGTGGTAACCTACAAAATGGTCGTTTCTGAAAGGATCTGTCCCGGAAAAGGATTTATAATAATCCATTATCCATAAAGCTATATTACTGAAAGCACTTACAAAATGATGACTTTGATAAATGTTTCTATCTGGTTATACGATCTATCTGGTTTTTTATACCTACAATTTTATACTTTTTTAAGTGGGACTAGAATACTTTACTGGTTTTCCTGTCTCGCTCTTTCCTGTTACTACCCTGTTTCTCTACAGATTGCAAATATCCCAGAGACACTGTCGTCGTTGTCAGTGTTTTCCTCATATCATTTTGCATTTTCCAAAAAGCTCTACAGGTTACCATTTATAGAAATCTATCTTCCAGAATCTCCAGATCTGTATCTGTTGGCTGTCGTGTGTGGGTGGATCTACATATCTACATATATTTCCCTTTCTGTTTCTACATCTACATCTCCATCTCTTTCTCTATGTCTAATCTCTGTCGCAATGGCGCCTGCGCTGATTGTGGCCACAGCTGCCAGAGACGAAATGTATCTTTGTATCTGTGTATCAGCGGGGCTGTCTGTGCCAGCGTGTGGTGTGTCTTGGACATTTTACCAAGGTAAAAACACACACACACACACGCGCGCTCACAGAACGAATTTATTTTTAAAATTCGAACAAAATGAAGCAAAAAATTTCAGAAATTTCCTCTCAGATCATATAACACTTTTTTGGTTTTTGGTTCGACTCGTCGCTCGAGTCGGATGAATATATGTATATATTCCTGTCTTGCTGTGGTTTTCTTTTCTTTTATTGTTGCTCCTATTGGTTTTTGTTGTTGTTCTTGTTGTTGCCGCTGCTGTTGTTGTTGCTTTTGTTGTTATTGTTGTTGCTGCTGCTTTTGCTTTTGCTTTTGGTTTCGGTTTGTCTTTGGCTTTTGATGTTGTGCCTGGGAGCACTCGAATATAAGTATTTTTAGCCCTTGCGGCAGGCAAAAATCAAACGAAAAAATTGTACAAAAAAAAACATTGGCATACAAAAAAATGGTGAAAAATCATCATTATGTTGTGGAGTTTTTTACGGTTCATTGGATTTCACTTGATTCGATTGCGGTTCGTTCAATTTCACATGAAAAAAATTTGCCAAACAAAAAAAAACGTATTTGAAACAGGATTATATAATACGGAAATCCCCATTGGCTTCCAGTTTCGGTTTCGGTTTTTCGTTGATTTAAATTGTTCGATTGATTGATTGATTGATTGGTAGGATTTCCTTGCTCCGTTCGTTACGACAAAGGATTTTTTCGGTTTATGTTCGATTTGAATGTTGATTTCTTGGTTCATGGTTTTTTACTTTTTCGAAAACGTTTCGTTAATTTTTGTTCTTTTCTTTTTTTTCTTTCGGTTCTCTTGGTTCTTTTGATTCGACACACTCTTTGTTTTTGGGCAGGAAGAAGCAGCAGCAGTAGAGCAGAAGAAGGAACAGAAACAGAAAAAAAAAACTTACTTAGGGAAAAAGAAACAAATTGAAATCTCAACTAAAGTCCGAGCAGCTGACGTCGTAGGAGCGAATGCTGCGGTTCGACTAAACAGACTGACGATCCAAAGCGTTGCTACACGTTATGTTAAAGAATTTTTCATCGTTCGCGTTCGCGGAAAAGCATGAAAAGCATTTACCCCCGCAGCAGCCCATCCCCCCACCAATACCCATACACACACCCATACCCATACCCATACCAGAGCCTGGCGAGTGCTATGCGATCGCCTGCTATATACCAGAATCGTCGCGATAAACGAACGGGCGTGAAGAGGCCAGATATATGCCACGATGTGGCAACAAGTGGCCGGCCCAGGGGGGATGGGTGTGTGGCACGCAGCACACTAAGGAGATCTGTGCTGTGTGCTGTCTGCTGTGTACTGTCTGCGTGTGGGTGCGGGTGGGTGGCAGCAGCAATTTTCAGGTGGGCTGCAACTGAAACATAAACTTGCCTCACACAACCAAAAGATTCCAAAATGAAAATTTTCCAATTGGCCAGAGCGAGAGCAAAAAAGGAGGGGGTCGGAACAGATTTATATAGCATATATATGCATATACATAACTAGATCATGAGTATATAGCTTTCGGGGTGCGTTGGTGGCTTTCGCTGACGCTTTACACATTTGTTTTTGGAATCAAATATCGTAGAACATAAATTTCACAGCCATTAAAATTTGGTTGCCGCTCAGTTGCATATATCTCTGCACATACACATGTATGTATGTGTGGCCTATGTATAGGCTAGGTGTAGCCAGAGCTTCCATCTAGAAATTATTGATATTTTCGCGTGTGTTGGTGTGACACATTCGACGGTAATCGTTGCAGCATTTGAACCCCATTTCGGCCCCAAAGTGCACGCCCTACAACACTCCCTCTTTACATATGTACATACTGCCCACTTGTATCTGTACGAGTACGCATATACTATATACCTCTGTGTATTGTATCTTACATACCACATATATATACATACATATATAGATGTGTATGTGGCCCAGTGCTGACGTCGCTCGGCCTTAGGTGGCCCCCATCGCATTGCCATTTGTCTAACACTTGAATCTATTCGTCATTGTTCTGATTTTCTGTTTTTTTCTTTTCTTTTCTTTCTACAAGTATCCAACGGATACTTTCGCCAAATATTTCTCTATGCCCTAACTCGCATTACAGTCACTCCGTTAAGTCATTGGATTCGTCCACATACAAATAACCATTACATGATCTTCACTTTGGATGTAGGTTTAATATTCATCCCACTTTAAGATCGCTTCAGAAATGGAAGAAAATCGGAGAAAACTTACAGAATGGATGAACTTACAGAATGACTATGACAGTAGGTTGGGTTAGGTTAAGGCGGTTGCCAAGCTCCCCAGGAGCCTGTCAGACTTAGGCCGGTCTCGGCCCGTTAACATATGCCCGACAGGTAACATATGTATAATAAAAATACAAATAATAATCTATACTATAAATTTGTAGAAAATGCTAGCCCCGCATGCGTTCTTTTTCAAAATGATAGCCAGAGTATGTGGCATGGTTTTTTTTTTAAAGTGTACTTTTCTATAAATAGGTTCCTCAAAACTGATCAAAATTATCATTGTTTAATTTCGATGAATTTCTGAACATTACATTTATTTAGTAAGCAGAGAAACGGGCGGGTCTGCTAGTAACTTATAAGTTTTATATAATCTCGGCATTATATAAAGTTTGTTTGGGTCGTGGTCCCGTTATTACTATCCCCCCTTAATGTAATAATAATTGTAATTAAAATAACTATTCTTCTTTATTCTTATTAAATAAAGATACTAAAATAGTTAAGGTATTGTCTTTTTAAGTCGTACTTTTATTCCGACATTTAGTTGAAAAATAATTGGCAATATGTCGAAACAGGACTCTGCTTATCTCATATAATTTACCTAGGCCTTGCTTCTTTATCATATACATAGACATTTTTAAATTGTTAATCCAGAGACTGGATAATACAGATATTTATTTTTATTCGTATAGGGATTTCTTCAATTGATGGATCACATCCCCTTGGCGGATCCCTGAAAGAAATGCTCAACAGATGCGCATAGATAGGGCACGGCTTTGAAAGAATTTCTCTTAAATTTGTCCATAAACAAAGAGTTGGCAGGAAGCCCTAGAATCAGTAAGGACACCGCTCATTGCTTCCAGAGGATAACAGAAAATTTTGTGTTTTTGCTGAGAAAATCGAAGATTCATTTAATATTTTCAAGGTCAAAACAAGGGGTAAAACTAACAAGATCTTTACAACCTTAATCATACATATGTAAATTTTGTTTTTTGTTTTTTAATTGAAGATTTTAAAAGACAACTAAAGAACTTATACTGAACGAGATGGTCAGGATTTGGAAAGTCTTGGTTGAGTATGTTAATAGAGTTATTCCATATTTATAACAAATAAGAATCTTAATTATTGGTCGATGTTTTGTGGGTTATTGATGCATTTCTACACTCAAACAAAAGTTCTAGATATAGAAAAATTATGAAGATAAAGTGCTTGAGGAGAAATTGTTCACAGATCGGCTTAGATTTAAACAATAATTATTTAGATCGTATTAGAAAAGTAATTTACATTTACTTGCAGATCAGATCCCAGACTTTTCTAATAATAATAATAATCTAATTCCGCTATATATGTATATAGTAGATGTATTGTTAAGATTTTTGTTTTGATTCGGATATGGGGGGGCGGGGGAAAGTATCTGCTTGTCTCTTAAATTTAGAACATTTTTGTATCTGCATTTTAACTGTAGGTATGTGCCGAGACAGTATGCACAATACGAATATGTTATACATCTGTCTAGATATGTATCTCAATCTGTATCTGTGCCTCTGTATCCGTTGGATATGGGTCGTCCGGTACGGTCTAGGTATCATCCATTGCTTGCCAAATTGCCGAGCTGCAACAAGGCACCTGCGCAGGCACCTGCGCAGAGGTGGGCAGGGCAGGAATCGGTTGCTATAGGATAGCGAAAGGCATGTCTGCCACGGTTATACGGTCCAGCACGGACATCGGGCAGAATTCATTGCCATCTGTCTGGGTTCACGTAACGTTTTCCGTTCGATAAACAACTTTGAACTTATGGCAAACATCGGGCCAACAATTTCAACAATATATACACTATTATATCGGTTATACAGATGTATGGAGATGGTATCGGTAGGGGTATGGGTATGCCTTCAACTGAATTTCAATTCGCATCATCTTCAGCATCAACAACTAGAATCAGGGAATAACAAATAGCACAGTTTCGGATTTTTGTTGTTCTATTTTTGACTATTTGTGTGGGCGCTCTCGTCTATAGCCTTCGGTTTTTAGTACCGCTCGTATGCACGAAGTCTGCCACAGATAATACACATGCACACATATGCATACATATATGTATGTATATGTATTTGTTTAAATAACTTATAAGTATATGTATATCTATCTATAGGCCAGCTTTCTGGGACGATGTTTAGGGGTAACTGTCGGTAATATATCCATAGATCATAAATAACATAAACAATATCGAAAATCTGGAAAAATATATATTTTCCAAATTTTAAAACGGATCACAGAACCATTCTCAAAATAATAAGCATATAAAAACTGCACAAAATATTAAATATTGAAATGAATTTCTGACTTTTATGTCAATCAAAAAACTGAAATTAACTTCTTTTAGAATAATTATGAATATCTTTCCTTGCATTCACTCAACGACTGTGCTGTGTACATATTCCTTTCCATTTAGTTAATTTCACAGCCCAGCCCCATAAACCCCATAAAGTTAGAATATATGTATATACCTACATATATGTATTTCCTATCCCATTCTGCATGCTTTCATTGAATAGAAATGGTTCAGAATCAGATTCAGAACGGTCCAGATCTCGGGCCAGGGAAACATATGTACATACATATGTATGTACATACATATCTTGTAAAGAACAAACAACTCGCTGTAGTCCAAATTTAGATTCTGTATGTTCGATAGACGATTTAAAAATAAGTCTTAACTAAATTAAATGAAATGAAAACGAAAGAAAAAAATGAAAATGAAAAGAAATCAAGAGGAGAAATAACACAGAAATATCCAAGAGGAAAAACACACAGAAAAGAAAGCCCAAAGAAAACAGCAGAAAATATAAAACCGTTTAGGAACGAAATCATACTCACAGAAATTTTATATAGGACTTATGGTGTGTCCATTATATGTATAATATTACACGTTTATTTTCAGAAATCATTTTGGTTTTGGTGTTCTTGGGTTTCGGCTTTCGGCTTGTTTACAATTTGAAACGTCTACAAAATATTAAGATTTAAATTTCAGAAGAAGGTGGATTACAGTTATCGTAATCGCATTAGTAGTAGGTGACTCCCAAGAGAAATGAAGTCCCTAGAACTATGATTAGAATGACGAGTACAGCACGAACATATATCTATACGATACTCTTCAATACCGAGTATAAAAGGACTTGGTAATCCATCACTAGTGTCGCAGCGTCAGTCGTTTAGCCATCAACCTTCAAGGATATCTCAAATATCTGAGGGCACATGCCATTTCCACTTGGATACAAAAGTATGGCAAAAGCTGAGGTAACATTCCACTCCACTTTCCCCACCTCAACCCAAACCCAATAACAATATTCAACAACTTTTTAAGTGCCCCAATATTTATTCAATAATTGATAAGTCCAAGTACCAATAGCGAGCATATGGCGAAGACAGAGATCTGTATGAAACAAACAGAATCAATAATCTATAAACCACAAACGAAGTAAGGATATTTGGCTCTTACTTTCGAAAGGTTGCCGGAAATTTTCAATGTTCGTACTGCCTGTGTATCGATAGAAAAGGGATGCGATCTACAACTCCCCAAGTCAACAAGGCGCTGCTTGTAGGGGCAGTGCCATCAAATCTTTTCTGTAAAAACCAAATCAGTTAAAAGTCTACTTCTGGCTTAGCAACCAGCTGTTTGGGCACTTACCGATATAAACAGGCATTGAAATGCATGTATCCTTTGTATGTTAATTGTGTAATAAGATCCTTCATTATGCGTAGGTAATCAGTAAATGATCGTCTAAGTATGTCTTTAAAACAGTAATGCGACAATTGGGAAACTTACAAATGTACAATTAATGCATGGTTACATACCCTACATCCTGAATGTATATCCTAAAGGTGCCTGCTCCTGAACGTGTATCCTTAACGTGCATTGATGTGATGCCAACCACAATCCCTAATATCCTCAAGAGTGGAGGATGTGGGACGGTGCCATCACTGGACGGTGCTACTGTGCTAACCCCTCAATTGTACGAGTAGTTCGTGTAACTTCGTGTAAAGGTTACTTTAAATTCTGCCAAAATTAAAAAAAAAAAATTACAATTTCGAATTTAGAATTTGGAAATTTGATTTTGGATATTTTTGATGTGTTCCCAAGGAGTTCAGGGAATCGAATGAATATTTTCACATTAAACTCCCGTAGCTGTTGGTGACAGCTGTTTTTGTGCGACGATTGGCCTACTATTTCCCATCACATATAGGCCCTTCGACACAGAACATAGGAAGCGTCGCCAGGTCTGTCGACAATGTTGGCGTCCATTTGCTTTACTAAATACTCGTAAGCCATTTGCATTTGTTGCCAGGTCATGGCGCGCTTCAATGCCAGGCCACGAGTTGGTCTACACTGTCTATCGGCCTCAGACTCACTGACATGGAATCATTTCCATTCCCTGTGCACCCTTACCCTTTGAAGACGGGAACATGGAAGGCAGAGAAGCATCACCAAAGTGGATACATCCAAAATATCCCATATGCTTGAAGATCTCATATTCAATTACGTGTTTGTCTGTTTGGGGAACTGTTAAATCAATTTAAAAAGAAACTGCTAAAATTTAATTCCAAATTTTCTAATGCCACTAAAATAATTCACGCCATAACAAAAACAAATTTGTTTAAATAGCAAAGTTGAAGAAGCATTACATCTGGTAGAAAACTTCATCTTTGGGTCACTGTATTCTCAGGTATATCCACTATATACATTTTTTCTTTACAAATGTTAAATTAAATTCTAATAATTTCAGTTCAAAATACATATTTAAATTGCCTGAGCTTGGCGCCAACTTCTCACAGTGACGTGCGCTGTGTAACCGATATATCGAAATGGCTATATCGATAGAGCCCATGTGGTCTCCCGTGCAACTGTGATAGTTGTTCGGACCAACCCCCATCACCAACACACTGCAAATTTTTTAAACAAAAAACTCAGCAAATTCCGAAAACAAAAACAATCAGTGCGTAGAAAGAAAAACAATAACAATCACAGTAGCGACTGCAATACACTTTGACACTGTATTTGTTAGTGAGTGGCTGCTGATGTGGGTTTCGCAATACTGACTTCTAGGCTTATCATTGCCTTGCCCACCGCCTTTCGATTTGTCAATCGGGAATTGGCTTAACCGCAGCAGAGCCTGACACACACCGCACAGAAACGCAACGCAACGCGACGAAGCGCAGCGCAGCGCATTTGTGAGTGTGGAGTGGATCTGTCGCCGTCATGGCTAGCAGCAGTACGGAGCCGGAGAATAAGCCACCAATACTGCACATCCTGGTGGTGGGCTTCCACCACAAGCTGGGATGCCAGGTGGAGTTCTCCCATCCGCCGCTGATAGCCGGCTCCAGTGGCCGCAACGAGTGCCCATCCGGTTGGAAGTATTTGCCAACACTAGCCCTGCCCGACGGCTCGCACAATTTCCTGGAGGATACAGTGTTCTTTAACCTACCCAGTCTATTCGAGCCGGCGGCCAGCATCTATGGCGTCTCCTGTTACCGCCAGATACCCGTGGAGAAGCTTAAAATCCGCACAGCCGATGTCACACGAAGCACAGTGCAGAAGTCAGTCTGCATACTGTCCCGCCAGCCCATTTATGGCTATATCGAGGTGAAACTGGCTCTGATAGCCGACGCGTTCTTTGACCAGGGCGACTTTAGTTGCACGGACCTCCTGGTCAAGGCGTATCAGCAGCTGAATGCCTGCCTGCTGGACGATGAGTCACGTCGCCCGCTGCGTCACTTCCATGTGGGGCTGTCCCTGCGCGAGATCCTCCTCCACTGGCGCCACAAGACACTTATACTCTTCAAGTTGCTGCTCCTGCAGCGTCGGGTTGTCTGCTTTGGCTCTCCGGTGCGGGGCATGTGTGTGCTCATCCTGGGCATGGCCTCGTTGGTGCCGCGACTGCTGGAGAAGGGCTTCCAGGAGGTGGCCTGTGTGCGTACCTCCCGGCCGCTTTCGCCCATGCCTGATTTTACCGATTCCCTGCAACGAGAGGCGCTAGCACTGGCCGCCGCTGAGGCTGAGGCCGCGACGCAGGAGGAACCGAAGCTGACGCCCGAGAGCGCAACGGCAGTCGAAGGCGAGGTGGAGGACCTGGCACTAGTCTCTTCGGCCGCCTCGGCGGGTTCCCAATGCAGTGGCGACACCTCGCCCCACTCCACACCGAATTCCCAGTCGCAGGACTCGAATTTCGCAGCCTCTTCGTCTCATCGGGAATCGAACGGCCGCAACAGCTCGCTAACGCGGGAGGCCAGCGTGGACACACTAGCCTGTAAGTGGACTCCAAATGAATCCCCGCATTATCTGTATCGCTCCCTACCCTCTGTATCCACAGCCAACCTGGCCGCCCTGTGCTCTGTCAATCCGGATGAGTATCGTGCCCCCGTCAGCATCTTTGCCAGCGGCAATCTCTGTCTGCCGTATTTGTCGCTACCCTACATGGATCTGCTTAGCGATCCCATGGTCCTCTCCTATGTCATTGGCACCTCGAATGTTCTGTTCCAGCAGAAACGTCAGCTGGCTGATGTTCTGGTCGACATCGAGGGGGCCAATCTGGATGTCCACGATCCGGAATTGCGTCGCCAATTGGTGTTGAGCACCGAAGATTTGCGCTACATGGACTATATCATGAAGCATGTCCAGACACCCAAGGAGGATGCGGAGGGCAGCGAGTATTGGATAAGGGAGCAGTTTCAGGGCTACATTCTGGCCCTACTACGCACCGCAGTGGCTCCAGGTGAGTGAAATGCCTCTCCCAGCTCTGAGTATCCTTCTGTTGCAGGCCCCTCTAATGGTGATTGCTTTGATAGATTCCACGCCCAAGGACAACGATCATTTTAATACACACTTTATTGGCGCCTTCAAGCGTACCCAATGCTATCAGGAATGGTTTGATGTGCGACCCGAACCCGAATTTTTTGAGGCCCTACCCGCTGGCCATCCCTTTGCCGGCACCCTATCCGTTGCGGATATGAAACTGAAGCTGGCGCAGTAAGCTATTCAAAGCTATTCCTTCCGAACCACCATTCCATCTCCCTCATATCTCTCCTTCTCTCTCTTTCTCGTCTCCCACAGGACCATGCAGAACAGCGAGAGCGGTCGTAAAATCAATCAGGCCGTGAACACCACAAGTCGAGCGGTTGGCGGTGCCATCTCTCAGGCCAAGGGCGCCTTCTCCAGCTGGTGGTCCTCGATAACAACAGTGCCAGCGAATCCCGGAAATGGAGCCGGCACGCTGTCTGACAGCGAAGACGGCGAAGCTGGAGCAGGAGGGGTGGTTGTGGCTACTGCCCAAGAGATCTTAGTCACATTCCAGAATCACAAAGATGCTGAGGATTTGGATATAGCTGGCGTGAGCATACACCTGGCTGGCCAGGGCCAGGACAACAGCACCAGCACCGGCGCACTCTTGGAGGAGGCGCACGAGTCGCGGAATGTTTCCATGGAGCAGCAGCAGGGCATTGTGGAGATTGGTCGTGAGGCAGAGCTGCTCGACAAAGCCGAAGAGAGCCCACTCTCGAGCATATCCCAACAACCACTGCGCCCCGGCTGTGGGGCTGATGCGGCAGCCACAGGCTCAGCCACAGCCCTAGAGCGCAACAACGGGGATGTTTTCATTGTCTAAGGGGCACTACAGGGAGCAGCAAGCGGCAGAGCGGCATTGTATAAAAAAGAAAACTTAACTAAACCCATAATGATAATTATTTAATTTATTGCGAAGCGAATTGTGTCTCAGTCTCAATGTCTCGACATTTTGTATCCCCTATATATTTCTATATGCCCCTAAAATTGGCCAAATAATAATATTATTTAATATTTATGTGTACCCCTTGCCATGCGCCACACACACACACGAGCAGACTCTCAATGTATGTATATGTACTATATTCTATATCCTACGAGTATATTCTATATGCTAATCCATATGTAAAGCTAAACCGTTCCAAGTGCAATTTGTAATCCAAACGAAAACTCGAAACTTCATCCGCGTGGCAATAAGAAACTCAAAGAAATCGTATTTATGTATGTATGATGGGACTCCATCAGCTGGACACTCGAAACTACACATGTTTATGGCCTCCTTGTCCAGAGAGTCGTGTCCTGTGTCTCCCCACTCCATTTACCTTTAACTTAAAATGTAATCCAAAATACAAACAAATAAACATATGAAATGTGCAATCACTTCATCGTTCGAATTTAATGTTTAAGCAAGCGCATTGGCAATATCCTTCTCTTGCGGCTACAGGGGAACCCGCTCAAGGCTGATGTTGCTCTCGAGATCCTATCGCCTGCCTAGCGATCTATTGGTCACCACTTGGCTTACATACTTTTCATCCATAAATCCAAGTAAAACGGACAAATCGGCTATAAATACTTGGAATAATTTATTAAAAACTCAAAAGCCTCCACTTCAGGGGAACTTCTTTATGGCCTCGAATACCGCATCAAACGAGGGTATTCCAAAGTGCTTGATCTGCTCCTTGGCATCGGACAGCTTTTCCTCGTTCTCGGCAATCGTAAGCTGCACAGCCTTGAGCTCCTCCTCAGCCTCGTCTAGCGTTTGTTCGTAGTTATCGAGGTAGGCATTTCGGGAGTCCAGTTCCTGCTTCTGACGCAACTCGGCGGACGTGATAAGCTCCGTGTTCTTTTGGCTCATGCTGGTAAGCAGGCTGTGTTGCTGGCATTCCTGGGCCTGCAGATGCTCCAACCGGGTAGCCAGCTCGCATTGGCTGTCGATAAGCTCCTGCTGGTCCTGTATCATCGTTTCGAGCTTGCTCTTGTGTTTCGCCTCCAGGTGGGCCATGGCTTGCTTCTGTGCTCGCAACTGTGGCCCTTGGGTGGCCAGTTGGGTGTCGAGCTTGCCTTTGATCAACATGAGACTATTTTTCTGTTCCTCCACTTGCTTGCAACGGTCAGCGGTCCGCTGCCGGCACAGCCGCAATCGATCGGCCAGTTTGGCCAGACGCTGATGGCCAGCGTGGATCTCTTCGCGGCTGGCATGCAGCGACAGGACCAGCTCCATCTTGGCCTTACCGCTGGCTTTGCATATGACCGAATCCATGCTGATGTTGCGCGCGTGGAAATTGAACTGCTCGATAATGTCCAGGAGCTTCTGTTTGGAGCGCGACAGCATTACCTGCTGGTTGAGCTCACGCTCGGTAATCCCCTTGACCTCACGCTCGTAGACCTTGTACTCGTTGCTGAGATCGGTGAACCGGACCTGCAGATCCTTTAACTGTTGGGCAGTGTACCGCTGGTTGGACACCGTCTCCTGAATGTGGCGCAGTTCTTTCCTCAGTGACTTGATGTCCGCTGACTTTTGTTTGGAGCGCAGCTCCTTGATCAGATCACGCTTATTGGCGGCATCTTCCTGCACGGCCTCCAGTTGCTGTCTGAGCTTGTCCTGCTCCCGGGTAAGAGTTTCCAGCTGCTGAAAATTCTTGCCTTCCGCGGGTAGAGCCTTTTCCAACTTCTGCTCGAGGCCGCTGAGTTTCGTTCTTAGGGCCTCTGTGTCCGCCTCGAGGGCCTGGCTGTCGGCCAGGTCGCACCGCTTGTTGATAACCTTGTCTCTGGTCCTGGCCTGCAGCAGACCTTCTTCTTCTTTGTTCTCCTGATCCCAGTGAAAGAAACAAGCCCTGGACTGGGCCAACATCATCTCGTTCAACTCCTCGTCCAGCACGATCGGTGCACTCTGGGTGGTAGACATGGCTATCGACTCGGAGGCCATGCTGTGCAAGTAGGCGCTGTGCTGATCGGCCGTTTCCATAAAGAGGAAATCTCTGCCCTCGTCTTCGTCTTCGCCCGCCGGCTGTGGACCAAAGTCCATCAGGAAGTCCAGCATCACAATTACATGGCCAAACGAGTGCTGTGCGGTAGGCGTCATCAGTGAGGACTTGTTCATCTGATATGGAAAGTTGAGCTTCTGCAGGGTATTCAAGATGTCCTCCACATGGTTGCTGCTCACCGTGACCCGATTCCGTATGACTTGATGGAAGAAAAAGTTGACTATTCCCACAAACTGCTTCGTTCCCATCTGTCGTAGGCCCGAGCCGCGATTGAAGAAATCACTGGTGATCCCCTGTATGGGATGGCTGGGCATGATGGCGTGCAAATAGTCCTGGATCTGTTGACATTTCTCTGCCACCCATTTCTTGTTCGAGTGGTGCGGCATCTCAGACCCCGTCCGATGGCTGCTCATGGGTGTTCGGTTCGACGGCAGCCCCATCTGGCTGCCACGATCTCGTTCCAGGCACAATGGCTGTCCCAACCGGGAATGCGATGGCCTGGCGAATGGATAAGAAGAAGAATTACAATTGATCTGGATGCTATCGCTGCCGCTGGTTGCATGGCTGTTGCTTTACCTTATGGCTTTGACACCACTCTTGGTCTTGGGTGTGGGCGTGGCCATGCTGCGTAGGCCTAGTCTGCAAGGAACCCGAGAAGGGGTATCAGAAAAAACACTGAAAATTGAGTTTGAATCCTCCTAACCTGGTTTGCCGCCTGTCCCCAGTGCCCTCATCTTCGTGGAGATCTTCGCGGAACTCGCTGGTTCGTCTGGGCATTGCGCGGTACATTTTGAGCTATTAAATAATTAATTATACTTTAAAAAAATTTGTTTATTTATTATTATAGTTTTTTGCGCGTAAAACAAATATTCGGCATCGAGCTTAAGTTGGTTGCGGCTGCGTGCGATATATCGATACCTGATCGATCGCAGATTCCATGCGCATGCGATATATCGATAGCGGTGTGAGAGTACTAGGGCCCGCCAAAGATAATTTCAAACTAGAAATTTAAAAAACAAAGGAGGAATTTCTATCTTTATGAACGTTTTGCTTTCGTTTATTCCAACATATTTAATAAATTGGTATTATTGTTTTATGTATTACACAATAATGATGCCCTTTCGTTTACGATGTACATTAATTTATAATTATTGTTATTATTATAACTAAATATCGATCACATTTCCTTTCAGAACGTCTCTCATTCTCATCGTTTTCTTTATCCCTGTTCGCATTTTTTACAGAATGCACACTCACTTTACAACATTTTTCGGTTTAAGGAAACAAACAAACAAAAACAAAATGCGCACGCTTTAACTTAAAATATATCTATACAATAATAGTATACAATTAAAAGAGGAATATACATACATGCACAGACTCATCTCCACATCTTAACTAATATGCAATAATAATAAATATCGTTTGCCGTGTGGTTGAATTATTGCTTCTTTCTCAGGAGGTGGGTAGGGGCAGGGGCAGGAGCAGGAGCAGGGGAATGGTGTATAATATATTAATAAAAAAAATAAACAAAAAAAATTAAGCGAGATTTGCAAAAATCAAATCTGCGCTAATACTACGCATTGTAGGTGTACATGGGACTAACAAGGAATTAAGTAATGTATATTCTATTTAGGACTATTTTTGCATATACACGATTCAATTATTATTTTTTTGGCTGCCTTAAGGTTAACAAAAGGTTAAAGGTTAAAGCAAAAGGAACAAGAATTAGAACAAGAACCGAAGGAGGTGAAGGAAGTTACATAAATGTTTTCTAGTTCCATCTCCCGTCTGTGTCTACTGTCATTCGCCCGTTTTTATCCCCCATTTTGTATATATATTTCTTTAAATTGTGTATAATATTGTCCTAAAAGCCTTAAAAAATATTATGCAGCACGCCTGCCATGTATACACTATATACCATACGTATGTATATATAGGCGTGTATATAATATACCATATACTCGAACATAACTTCATTTGTAGAGCAAAAAGGAAGGAACACAAGCAAAAGCCATGTGAAGAGAAGGACAGACAAAACATGGAAATTATTCTGTTTCGTGTTTTCTAATTGAGTGTATGTGTGTTATGTGTGTGTGTGTGGCTGTGTGCCAGGGACTGGGGTTTGGGACTGGTCTATACATACAATTTCTAGGATTTCTATGTTTCTTTTTCACTTTAGGTACATAACAGTTCTTTATATTGATTTGCGGCTGCTTTCATTTCGTTCTTCTGTGGTTTCTATTGCATTAGTTTAGAAGGAAACATCCCCACATTTTAGTTTGGTGCGTTCAGTGCACTCTCCATCCCAGCTCCATACTGCATTCCCACAGACATGGTAAAGATCCACGCGATGGCCAACAGACTGCTGCCCAGCAGATCGCCCAGCGCCGTCAGATAGGGTATGGCCGAATTGTCCGGATCGATCTTCCACTTCCACATCGCGTGCACAATTATATGGGCAATGTACAGCAGCAGCGTTACCTGTGGGAACACGGAGTCATAATTTAGCGACGGCACCTATGTACATATGTATATTCTGGGTATTCCTTACCTGTATAAAACTGGCCATCAGATAGGAGAGCATAAACACCCAGGACACTGTCGAGGTGTGCATATTTAGGTAGTCAGCCGCAAAGATAAACAGTATGTTGCCCGGTATGGACATGGCAATAAGAATCCTTGCCGTCTTTGCATAGGGAACTGCAAGGAGATTTGGATTGGAATGGATTATTATTATTCGCATTCCGCTTGAATCCTGACCCGCCCAGGTACTCACCTCCTTTGAATAACGCCTTCCAGGGCCACTCCCAGATCTTTGTGTGCGGTGGTATAATGCCAATAATTGAGCTCTGATGCAACATTGTGGATATCTTGCTGGCCTGCACCGACACCAGATTCCCGCCAATTCCATTGATGATCGGCTGAAAGACCACAAAGCCATCGAATACCTCCACGGCAGCATCCAACACGAGGCCACCAAGTCTGCAAAATACAAAATACAAATGACAAATGAGTTGAGATTCGATTTCGATTTGGAACTATAAATTTGCAATTGTTGACGATGTTCCTGCAAAGTCATGGCAGCAAATTACTCGAACATTTCGAATTCTAATTTTGCTTCTAATTCTTATTATAGTATTTTGTGCTTGTTGTGTGTGTGTTGGGTCCAATTGACCTGCTGCCAAACGCGAGTCAGGGACACCCATAACAAGGGGCAAAAATTTCACACGGTCATCATCGTCGAAAGATTTATCAGATCTATAAATACACACAGTCTACGGAGTAGTAGTAAAGCGCACGCCTGGACATGATTGGGCACTAATGAAGCCCCGATCGATCGATATCTAATTATAGGCAGTAAAACTTAACGAGTTTGGTTTTTTGGGGTTTGTGGGTTTTGTGAGGATTTGTGCTTATCACGGCCCCAATTCGCGGTTCTCGAGACGCTATGGCACTTGATCAACCTACCCACTTATGCAGAGGGCCGAGAGCACTGGCACCCAACCGCTCTTCAGCACGGGACGCGTGTACTTGTTCCGCAACACAATCATCACCCACATGGGCAGCAGCACCAGGTAGCAGGCGACCACAATGAAAGTGATCCACAGATGGGTCTCTGAACGGAACAGAAGAGAAAACAAATGTAATAGAATCAATATGGAATAAGAGGATAGAATGGGCAGTGACTCACTTATATTCTCATACAGCAGCGAGGCAATGAACGAGAGCAGACTTATGGACACCACATCGCCGATGGAGGCAGCCAGCGGTGTGGCCAGGTTGTCCGGATTTAGATGGTACTTCTGCGAGAACAGGATCACAGCCACCAAAACGAAATCTGATGAAAATAAATAGGTGTTAACTTTGGGTATTGATCCCATAAGTGTTTCCTTTCGGATGCACTTACCCAACACAAAGCACGATGAGGTGGCCGTGAACATGGCCGAGGCCGTCAGCAGCATCACATTCTCAAAGTAGAACTCTCCGGTCATGGCCGCACCCACACTCACAGCGAACATGGCCACCAGAAAGGAGGCAACGGTCGCCTGGACCTGCACCAATGCTATATTCCCCACAATCATTCGCACCACATCATGCCGACTTGTCATATTCCCCAGATTCACTTGCGTCGAGAGACGCGACGCGAGGCACATGTCCAGATTTCCCTTCAGACCCAACAGTGCCGGCACCAGGATAAACAGCTCGCTCACGTTCTTAAAGACGTACCATTTCTAGAAGGGGAAGAATACATACATACATTCATATATTTATATTGCAATAAATGAAGTTATCACAAAGATACATACATATGTACATATATGACAATCTTTATGGCTGTGTAAATCTTAGCTGTCTGTCTGTCTTAGTATGTCTCAAGTCTGGCGATTTCCAAACATTTTCAGTTCGGTTCGGGCATTGGCCGCCTGGAACTGGCTGCGGTGCCAGTTTGGCCCAGAATTTTTACCACCCATCCAACCCCACCCATCCATCAATTAGCAGGCAAATTAAACACTTTACCATCTACATTTCTTGATGTATTCGCAGACAACGATAAATGATTTTCTGCCACATAAGAATACTAGACAATCAGGGCCGGATTTGAGTCTGTGCAGGAGGGGCTACTACCCAGGGGCGCCTCCACAAGAGAGGGGCCCTCAGAATATTACTTTAATAAACTTGAATTTAACTACTACTAAATTTATTTGTGGCCAGTGCAGTTTTGAAAGACTTGGACAAAAATTGCTCTATTCGAAAAATAATTAGGGGCCCCAGGGCCTGCAGACCTCCAAATCCAGACCTGTTCAAAGGTTGCAAGATTAAATACGGATTTGTTTTTAAATATTTAAAATATGATTTTGAAAATCATTTAAAATAGAAATTAATTATTTTGGTATATTGTTGGTATATAATATTTTAATTTGTTGTTGAATTGTTCCCACAACGGATAAAATAAAACAAAAAACTATAAGAAAAAGATTGTTATTAATTATTTATAATTTTCTTTGTGGCTTGGCCTTTGTGTAAATCTTTTTTAATGGCCCCACAACAAAGCAATTAAAATTTTGTTTTACAATTTACAATTGCCGCAATTTTGGTTTTCGTTTCGCCTTTCGCGTTTTTTGCTTTGTTGGATTTTGTTGGATTTTCGTGGGGGCTCTTATCGGCAGTTACACGGCGTGTCAATAGACCTGCCGAGAATTCCCGGGATTTATCGGCTGTTTTTTGTTTTATCTATCTTGAAATACGTATGTAGTATATCCCCCCCTCCCTCCGTGGCTTACCTCGACTTTTCCAAGCACAATGCCAGCCCCGATGGTTCCAATGCCGGCCAGGAAGAACGGTATGGAGACCTGCAGCAGGATCGTTGTCCATTTCTCCTGCTTGATCCCAGGCCTATTCAGTGCCAACTTCTCCTCGGAACTGCCATTGATCCCAGCGATGCTGGCCGCATCTGCTGCGGCATTGGGGCCGCCACCGCCTCCTCCTCCGCTGCCACCGCCGCCGCTTCCTGCACCTCCGCCGCCAGCACTCGCCGCACCAGGATCCGGTTCGGAGGATGCTATGGACGTCGTGATGATTGAGCTTAGTGAACCAGTTGTCGAATGTGGTAGCCCGGACAACTTCTCATTGTCGGGATCTGGTTACGAGCATGGTATATGGTTCGGATGTCGGATATCGGAGATCGGATCGGATCGGATCGGGGAGAAAGGGAAAAAAGAAAGAGGGGAGAGCACAGCAAGATGCAGGGTTAGTACATTAACAATTTGGGATGTTCTTGAGGGGGGTTGCAAAGGGTGGATAGCAGAGGATCAAAGATCGAGTGCGTGTGGGTTGATGGCTGGGTGGTTGGTTGGTTGATTGGTTGGTGGGTCTCTCACTCATATGTCATGCACGGACCGTGTGTGGCAGTGTGTATGTGTGGCATGCATCTAAATTTAGCAGCATTATGCAATTAGCAAGGCAATTAATTAACATCACTATAAATTATATGTATACATATGTATGTATGTTTGTCTGTGTGAAGATTCTGTGGAATATTCTCTTGTTTGTTGCTGTCTTTTTATTCTTCTGTATTTTTTTATTTACTTCAATATAAGTATTTTGTGTTTTTTGTTTTCCTTTTTCTTTTTGTAATCTCCCTCCAGCTGGTGGTCTCGGGTCTCCTCTCTCTGCTGCTGCTGCTGCTGCTGCTGCTGCTGCTGCTGCTGCCTCGGGGGTCGAAACCCGTTTCGAATAGAATCGTTTTGTAGTTTTTTGTGTGTTAGAATCCGAATCGCCCCGTCTCTTGTATCTGAAGTGCCATAAACCACAAATCGCTCGGCCATAAACAAATTCGACAGCCATTCGTCTGAGACAGCGACAATTAAACATCTCAACCGAAAATAAACAATTAAAATAAAACAATGCTGCTACGCGATACGCGTCTCGTGTTCGCCCCTCGACCACTCCATTACCCATTAATCAAATTATTATTGTGCAGAAAATGCAAATCAATGTTTAATTTAAGGCAACAAATCAAATAACTAAATAACCATTGCCCCGAAACTGATTGGTCAATTTACTTAGGATCTTTGGTGACTAAGCGATGTAGCAATGTTTTTTGGGGTGGGCATCCCACCCCATTAATCCTTCTGCTGTCATTTCTCAAAGAATTATTCCTTGACAGGGAATGCACAGGTGAAAAGTGCAAAAGGGAATGCCCGACAATTGCCAGAAACAACATACATATGTACATTGCTTGTGCACGATTCTTCGCTTATGAGGGTTTATTTTGTTGTTTTTTCTAGTCCATAGACAGACATACGGATGGAACAGATGACGAATAACGACCATATATTTAAGAGATCTACTATAATGTATGTTCCCATCTATCAGGAATTCTTAACCGTCATTCCGTCTATTAGAAACGGTAAAAACAAGATCAAAATTCTTGCAACATTAAGAGGAACGGAGACATATATTTAATTTTATTTTAGATTATGTTTCCCAAAAAATATCCATAAATATTATCAAAATAGAAGAAGAAATAGAGCAAAAAAGAAAAGCAACATGCAATGATCTAAAAATTATTCATACAAAAATTGGATGCTTTTATTCGCAAAGTACGCTTACAGGACATGTTTTACAAATGGATACAAAATTGATATTGATTTGCAGCAAATGTTGGCCACAAATTAGGTCTAAGGATAATCGTTAATATGTGTGCATAAAATTGAAAAATAAACCAAAGATAGATAGAGAGAGAATATATACTTAAGAGACTTAAAAGAGAGAGAGAGAGAGAGATAGAGAGCGAAAGAGAAAGAGCGCAAAAATAAGTAGCAAACAAATGTAGAGAAAAGTAGAAAAAAGGATCCCTCGATCCTTGCTTTTTGTCTCGGGTGTGTGCGTGTGTGTGTGTGTAGCCAGCCCTCAAACTCCAAAAGAAAATTTCCTACCCATCCGAGACGACGCTGTACTTGAGGTTTGAGAGACTTCCGCTTCAGGGGTTTGTTTTGGTAGGGGCAGGATGGTAGGGATTAGGGCTTTGGGTCGTGGGGTCGTGGGGTCATGGGGGTGTCCACTCACCGTTTCCATTGAAAATGGTAAACAATTTATATTTATCATCCGATGCCACAACATCTAGGGGCGTGGTTGCTGTCAGTGTGGACAATTGTTGTTGGTATATTGGTGGTGTGGCATATGCGGATGGTGGCGTTGTTGTTGTTGTTGTTTGGGTGTTTCTGTTGTTTGTATTATTATTGTTGTTGCTGTAGCTACTATTGTTGTTATTATTGCTATTGCTGTTCATATTCATGTTGATTGTGATGGGTGGCGGATCATCATCAATCGATGATGCCGTTGCCGTTGCTGCTGCTGCTGCTGCTGCTCCCGTTGCCGCATGATCGATCGTTGTTGCATCGTTCACCGTTTGCGGATTGGCATAGCCGGAGAGGCGTCGCACATTGAGCGGCGTCAGTCGGTGTTTCAGCTCATTGGGTGTTGTGTTTGTGGTTGTGGATGGTGTTGTATATGGTGTTGTTGTGCCTGTGGATGGTGTGGTGGCCGTGGATGATGGGTGATCTGTTTCGGGTGTCTGTTCGTTGGGTAGCGACATTTTACCATTTGTCTCGTGTCTCGTGTGTCGTGTGGCGTGTTGTTTGTCTTTTATTTGTTTTCTTTTCTAGTTTTTGCTAGCTTGTGTAGAGCAGCCCTGCAGCGTGCAATATTCTGTTTCTGTTTCTGTTCTGGGTTTTTTTTCTTTTTTTACTAAACTAAACTAAACTAAAATGGAATTTATGCTCTGATTTCTCGAAAATAGTTTTTTAAAACCAACAGAAAAAAACGTAAACAACTTTAAACACACAAAAAAATCATCAGCTAACTGTGTTTGTGTGTAGATGTGTGTGTGTGTGGGTGCTTTAATAAATATAATATAATATATATTTTGTATTTCTTTTTTTTTAGATATTTTATCTATCTATCTATCGGTTTTGCATAATTTTTGTTGTTTTTTGTTTTGATTGTTGAGCTTTTTTCTTTTTCTTTTTTAATGACTAAAAAATGACTGACAAAAAAAATGGTAGTTGAAAAATATCACACGAATTGGTTTTGAATAAATAATTGAAATTTATTTATTTAATTTCATTTGTTAAACTAGAATTTTGCGGAATGTTGTTGTGTATTGCTTTCCGTAATGTACTGCACTGTACTGTCTGATTGAAGAGGAATGGCTGCCTTGATTGAAGAACATTTACAAATTGGAATAAAAATTGAAAGAATCCAATGGGAATATACGCGGGCGTTTCGGTTTACATTTTACTGGGTATGGGTTTTGGGTATGCTCTCGCCTCTGTATCGTCGTGTCCTCGTGTATGATTCTGTCTGTGTGTGTATGTGTGTGTGTCGGGAGTTGTGTGCGTGATTGTGGGGTGGGATGATGTTCTAGGGGGAGAGAGGTAGAGGTTGAAGGACTGAGGCTGTGGCTGTGGCTGAGCTTAGTCACCGGACCGTTGATATGGCTGCAAGGGTTTTAATTCGTGTTACATTTCGGTATTTTGTTAATTGATAGAACTAGAATGTATCTGGAAATCAATGGAAATCATCAATAAAAAAATAGAGAGAAAACACTGCCACCTATAATCTGTCCCCTGCAGGTTCGACCAGGATATATTCGGGCTGCAACTAAATAAGGCTAAGGGACTATCTCTATGCAGGTGATGCTCTAAGCGATCTCTCTCCAAATTGCATGTCGTGTGCATGATTCACCAACAATTTCACTTTCATCGATAAGTTGCATCCCCAGCAATAGGCTGCCATTTCCTTATAAGAGGCTTGGCATTACAGTCCCTAGCCTGCCCGAAAATCTGTGTTGCCGCATAGCGAGGAGCCCTCATCATCCATCGTCATCATCCACGAGGGCCAGTCAAATCGCAGTCTGCTTTTTCGGTTTGAGTTTTAGCACTTTCCAAATCCATTCGAAATGCCATTTTTGGAAAATGGTCTACAGATGGCACAGTGGGGCGATAAGTCGAAGCGTGGTGTTTATAGACTTTTCGTAACTTTTCCCGGCGATAAGATTTTGATTTCACATGTTTGCCTGCTCGTTGACAACAGTCGGCCACAATAAATTGCCCCTGTCCACTTGGCCGACAAGGAAAACGACAACGACAACGATGATGATTGTCGGTCGATCGGCGGCCAGTCAATGGTCCGTCCACTCGAAACTCGAGGGCTCGAAGGCTCGAAGGCTCGAAGGGTTCTTTTTCGTCTTTGGAACGCTTATCGGCTTCGTGTGGAAAGGCAGGGGCGGGGGCGGGGGCGGGGGCGGGGCAGCCTTCGAGCGCAAATCAAAATCATGTCACTGCAAATCATGACAGCCAGGCCACGCGTCGATTGCGAAAAAACAAAAGCGACTGCTGAGAGAACATATACTAATTTTATATGCACTTGAAAGTGTCGCCATAAACGAAACGAAAAGCGGGACCATAAATTAAATATATTGTATATCAACATCCGCCAAGTGGACAATCGCGGGGAATGCAAGTCGCTTTCAAATTTAAACGCTTCATATTCGGCCCATTGACGAGTTTCCAGCGATTATTAATCGATAAGAATCGATTTTAATTTCAGCCTGAAGCCTCGCAGGGCTAAGGAGGAGCTCAAAAATGTATTTAACGATAAGTAATCGATTCGCAATCGATACAACGACAATTCAGGACAATTTTGAATACCTATAGAGTATTTCTGACTGGGATCTAGATGAAGGTTCTTCCCACAAACATTTGTAGCACATAACGATGAATAATCGATTTACAACCGATAAATATAGCCATAAATAAACATACCAAATTCCACATAAAGAGAGAAAAGATTAAGCCATTTCCGATTACAGCGAGTACGGAAAACACCAAAGTAATCATAATTTTAAAATAGCTATCCAATAAAGAAGTCTCGAATCTTATCGGCATTTGTTACTCGATTAATGCCGCCGATTTATGATTGGTCGGAAGCAGGCGCGTGGCGCCTTCAATCAAGGATTAACTTGAGACTTGGCCCAGAGAATGCTCCAATCCATACATATGTATCTGTATCTATAGAGTGTATCTGAATGGGTTGGGTGAAGCGTAGAAGCGGAGAGAGAAGAGTATACATATGCTATATCCCATCCGCGTATCAGTAACGTTCTGTCTTTAGGTTCAAGATTTCCTGAACGACGTAGAAACAACACTTGTTCGAGTGGCCGTAAACAACAAATTGCAGATAATGGAAAACCCATATAATGGTAGTGAAAACACACATTCCATATCATTGTCAAATTCAATATTTGAACTGGCAGCTTGTTCATCACAGTTCTCTGTTGTCCGTCTGTTGCCCGACCACCCCTTTGTGATTCATTCTGGATTAATAAGAGGTGCGAATTATTGTATCTCCCTATATACACATGTATGTAGTCCTGAAGTTTTCAAACACACGAGGTAGGGGTAGGTCATGTGATGCACATACATATGTACATATGTATGTATCTACATATGTGTAGAAATGGATCCAATCGAATAGATAATCCCTTGGCCACACGCTCTGTCTGCATTCCTTCCTACTTACGAGTGGTCTTATCTCTCAGGAAGTGTCTGGTAACAAAGAAATGAAATTGAAACCAAGTGCCTGGAAAAACGTGAGCGCCTATTGCAGAAATCGCGGGTTTACAAGACCCTCTACTACCCGATAGGGCTTATCAACGTTAGCGTAACCTAAACAACTGCATCGGCAGCACCAGCACCAGCGCCAGTAGGCATCAAAAACTCATCAGAGAGAAAAGAAATCTTGTAGGAAATAAGCGCCCGAATGTTACGTATACGCAGCGGTTGCCAAGCCGCAGCTCAATTTACAGCAGCTGGAGACCCGGGAGCGGGAGCGGGAGAGGGAGGGGTGGGGTGGGGGGAACGACGCAGCATTACCGATTTTCAAGTTCAAAGTCAAACAGAAACAAAAACTTGTGGAAGGGGAATTGATTGGGCAAGTGCATTTGTTTTTTGGAACTAAATTGAAATTCCCATTCCCCATTTCTGTTTAATTTTCGTATGCGGAACCTGTGTCGAAGACCAGAGCCGAAAGCCCCCGTCCCAGCCCCAGCCCCAGCCCCAGTCCCATCACACACATTCTCTCTTTCTCTTTCTCTCTGTCTGTCTGTCTGTCTGTCGGCTCTCTCAATCAGGTTGTAATTGTCGCCATCGGATCCGCTGGGCATATAAATGCACCTTGATTAGTGGATCAGATGCCGCCGTAGACGACGACGACGACGACGACGACAAACGACACAATCGACAATCGGCAATAGTCAATCTTTACCTTTCTGCCCGCATTTCAATCGTTAAGTCGTTCAGTCGTTTAGCCTTTCTGTTATTTCCGTCTCTTTCCTTTCCAACACACAATTTGTTTATGGCTATCGGGCGGCTTATCGGAAAAGAGGGGCCGCAACTAATTGATTTGTTGCGGGCATTATTTTATAAGCCTCTTGCCTGCAGCTTCATTCACTTAAATGCCAAAAGTTTCATTTTTTTGTATACATATATATATATATTTTTTTTTGTTTGTTGGTTCGGATTGCGTTTTTCGAGCCACAGCCCCCCATCGGTATTATTTTTATTTTTTTTGTTTCTTTCTGTTTCTCTGCTTTTCAGTTGTCTGTCGTTTGTCGCCCCGGCTGGAAGACGATTTGTCTGCGAAATTCCAGTTCGCTTCGATCGTTCGTTCCATTCCGTTCCGTTCGGAACGTCGGGCGATGGTATGGAAATTTACAAAATGCCAAGAGCAGGTTTACGGAACCAGTTCGGGGGGAGGGCCGACACGAGGCGAGGCATGCCATGCACTTTGACGTATGAGGGTCTTGTTGTTTTTTTTTTTTGTTTTTTTTTGGCTAAAATTATCTTTTAGCGGAACTAGTTCCGATTTAATTGTTGACCTAATGAACTAGTTCTGGTGCTGGTAAATCCTTGTATGTGAACTGATTTCAAAATCACACATCTATGGGAAATTTCCGAAGCGAATAAACGGCATTCGCAACGGTATTTTCCCGATAATGAGCTATGAGCGGAACTAGTTCCGAATTTATTATTGTAGAAATGAACTGTGCCAAGTTCCCAACCGTTTATGCTCTTAAATATCTTCTAAAATATTGGATTTACAGAATAGTTCCCATTCAATGTTTGTACTTATAGTTATATATGAACTATATAGATCGAAATTCCATCTTTTGCTATCTATTTAGAGTTTTGAGAACTTCTTGGACAAAGTATAATATTATTAAAAATGCTCCCGCAATATTCCCCACTCTGTGAGTCTCGTCTACGGTCTAGAGATGTGCAAGATATTATTACAATATCTAATCCCAACATTAATTCCCATGTATCCAATTAGTCTTAATGACCTTTCCTCGAAACCTTGATCTTGAGTGGAAGGTGGAAGGAAAAAAGGAGGCGTGGGCAGGGGAAAAACATTCTGCCATACTAACGAAACCATAAACCAAGTAATCTGCTGACAAGATTTGGATTCTGATTCTGATTCGGATCGAGGAGGATAACGGCTGTGCAGTGGTGGTGGTGCTGGTGGGCAAAATCCCAAGGTTGGGCGTTGAGTGTTGCGGTGAGAAATCTATATTAAATCTGATAATAAATCAGTTTTCGGTTGGCATTTAATTACTCTGCTTAAATCCCCGTTTAAATCACATTCTTCGATTAGATTGCGGATCGATGGGTGATCGAAATAAAACAAATCAGCAAATGAAATATGTAGTACTCGTAAAATTTAGACGACGCATTCCATGACGCGAGGTGGCACAAGAATGCGATGACATTCAGAATACACCGTACAGAATTTTTAAGTATTTAACCCAAGAAACACAAGAAAAGCCAGTCAGTGGCAGTGGCAGTGGCAGTGGCAGCGACAGCGACAGCTGTCCCGAGTTAATTTGGAAAACGTGCGCTAAATGTGCGATGATGCCCCGCAAGCTAATTCTAATTCTAATTCCTATTTATTGTGATTAAAACAGTCGAGCTGTTGCCGAGAGTCTGGCGACTCGTGGAGATCCACAAAGGCAACAAATATATGCGAGTGTTTTTATTTAGATATTCACCCGCCCAGATACACATATGGTGTTTGATTCAACAGTTCCCAGGGTTCATTAGAAGCGTTTTGCTCTATTTTCTTTTAGTTTCCACTTAGGCTAAACGCCCTCTATCCCTCTCTCTCTCTCTCGTATTGTCTCTGCATTTTTAATAGGAATTTTACAACTAATATTCGTAGCGTAAAGGTATTTTGCCATTTTCTAGGCCTTGGCCTGGGAATGCCAGAGAATCGAAATGTGTTATGAAGGACAGCAGTCCTTTTGGCGAACAGAAACCATTTCCCCAGGACGCATCTCAATCTCGCTCTTTTTCTTTGAGATCTTTCTATTATCATAATCAGAAAACTCGCACGATACCAAAACGTGTGACCCACATGGCCACATAATATCTGATACAGATACTACAGATAGGCGTGTAAATATTATGCATTCATTTCAGTAATCATAAATATGCAAATCGTTCACGTGAACAGCTTTGCAAGCATTTGCATTCGATGTAAACGAACTTTGAAATAAACGAGCAAATTGATGTCACATTTTCCATTTCCCATTTCGTTTTCAATTCAAACATAATACAAAGTCAAATATACATATATCTAGGTACATATATATTATATATGTATTTTATACGTTAAGGCTTCTGTTTTTTTTTTTATTTTATGGCATGACGCAGGTGAAATCGAATTCGAATTCGAATTCGGTTCTCAATCAACCGAAAAGACTGGCAATTATTTATTCACAAAAATTATTTGTTAATGAAATGGGATGTGGGGATGATTTGTCAAGTAGCCCTAGAGACACACACACAAAAAGTGAAACAAACACAAAACAAAGAACACACAAAAGTGTTTGTGTTTGGCCAGACGATTTGCAAAGCCCAAAAATAAATCACTTTTATTCTGTTTTCAAAATTGGTGTCTGATTCTGTTACTGTTTCTGATTTTCGGGGTGTAAATATACATAGATATGTATGTATATCTCGAGTTGAGAACTGGAACTGAGACACGCTAACCGAAAACTGTATCAAATGTCATTCAACTGGGCATCAATCGGTGCACCAAAAAGAACAACATCTCAATCAAGAACCCACTCTCCAAAAAGGCAACAGGTGGGAGAGTAACAGGAGTACGTGGGTGGGTGGATTATCGAAGAGAAGAACTCGCAATGCAGTGAGTCATCTATGATCTCATTGATGGCAGGCAACTCTATGAGAACGTTTGAGAAATACGAGTGACATTTCTAAATGGATCGATATATGGATCGTATTTCAAGTTGTCATTTCTTCAGCCACTGATAAACTTTCTCAGTTCATTGCAGGTTTGATTTGTCATCAGTTTGCACTTGAGAGATGTTCTTTAAGTTTCAAGGGGGATCCCTCTGTGCCTTGAAATGCTCTATAAAAGTTCGCTCATCATGTATACGGATTGCTTAAGAATCTGAATCCTCATTCAATCATTCCGTGATCACAAACTGCCTTTATCCAAAAACAAATAGCAACCTCCAACCACAGTATCTTGGAGACCAATCCAATCTGTGGACCACCCATAGGCATAAATTCTTCCGCTACCGAGTACCGCTACCGTGAACAAGGTTTCAGCCAGCCTGGTGTGACCCACAGATGATGGATGGCCTTGGCAACAGTTAGCCACCCAGTGACTAGAGACTCTAAGCGCTAACCGTTTTATCCCTCGCCAAAAGCCAGTGAATGGCAAGACTGTCGGAATCGGAGGCAAGTCTCAGAGCGAAACTCATTAACGACACGCAGCAGTTGGTCTCCCTGCCTTCCCTCCTGCCTCCCTGCCGTCCAGCTCGATCACATCTGGTGGCTTTATATAATGGGGCTGGAAAATTGCAAACGATTCAGCACCTCTTTGGGGCAGGGAAACATGCACTTGAGGCGCCTGCGCAACACTTAACAAAACAGAGACAGAGACCCTATCGAGGGTGGGGTGGAGTGGAGTGGGGGTGTGGCACAAAGACATTGAACCTCCACCACCCGCCACCAAACATAAAAGACACAGAAACGCGCAGAAAACACAGGCGGCATAGACAAAACCAAACTAGAAAAAAAAAAAATGCAATTTGGCCGTGAAAACGAAATACCAGCAAACATAAATTAATTATTATTATTATTAATAATATTTGTTTCTTCTCTTTTTTTTTTGTTGTCTTGGGGCCGGCCCTTTGTTGTTGTTTTTGTTGCTGCTGTTGCTGCTTTTGCTGCTGGTGTTTTCTGTGTTTTCTTTTCGGGGGCCCCGGGCCAATATTAATATTGTATTTTTCTTTGTTTTTTGTTGTATTATTAATAACTATGAATAAATTAAAAGCGTTTTCTGGGCTCTCAATTCACTTCGGTTCGCTGCTGTTCGATTTGTTTCGCATTATTCACTGTCCGTCCGTTAAGGTTGCATTATATACATTTATTTACTTGCACATAATTGGCGGGTTTATACATATGCATATATGTACATATGTATGTGTGTGTTTTTAAGTGAATTATATTTTAAGGCTCCCCATTAATGAACAAGAAAATTGTTTTAGACTTGATTTATGACTTGAATTCGTTTTGATAATGGAATATCTGTGCGAAAAATGTGCTGAGGGAAGGCTTCGGTTCACCCACCGATCCAGCGATACTTCAGAAAAAGGTATCACAGCATTATCATTGTAGGAACTAAATTTCCATTTGATTCCTGAACTAAAATAATGAAGATTAACATTTAGAAGACTGAAGACAAGTCCCTTGAATACAGTTCAAGTTAAAAGTAAAATATCATAAAAAGGCAGAGGAAGAAAGAACTTTAAACCTTTGAATGATAAAGCGAAAATATTATATCGATCCCTACATCTTGTTAGGATTTAAAAGCAAGAACCTTTACCAAAAAGACATCCACACAAAAGCCATCGATCGAATGACAAACGATCTCTAGCGATATTTGGCTTGCGGAGAGCGGGGGGGAAACAAGAGTAGGTATGTACATATTGCCAAAACCCAAAACTTGTTAACCGCCAGGGGCAGAGAGAGAGAAAAGAGACACAAAACTAGAAAAATGAGGCTAAAACAAAACAGAATCTGCCCACTTTCAATAGTCATAATTACAAATCGATCCAATCCAATCCCAATCCCAATCCAACGATTGGCAGACTGGTAGAATTCGTTCGGTATGCTGTGCCGACTATTACTATGTTTAATATATCGTATACATATGTCTAGACTCCATTGATTTCCGCCATTTAGCCTTTCTCTTCTTATTCATCTGCTTACTTTATCAACTATAGTTATGGATTGTTTGGATGCACTGGCTAGGGTTTTCCTTTACCCTGGTTCGGTTTTTCTTTCTTTTCAACTTTTCAGGTAACTTTTTATTTAGGCGCGCGCGCAAACGGTCATCAAATTAAATTTTTATATAAATCGAGACTTTTGACGCGATATTTCGACTAAAACTTAGTTATATTACAGTAATTTTTTGATTTATCACCAACAATAACCATAAAAAAAACACGATTTTTTTCATTCGAAAGGCAAAAAGGGTTTCAGGGCTTTAAGGTTTGTTTGGGTGTGTGTGTGTGTGGGTGTATTTTGCTGCACTTTTTTCATATAAGAGCGTCCCGTATTAAGGGAGCGTTGGGAGTGTTGTTCTCCGCCAAAAAGTTCTTTCTTGGGGTTTGGGGTTTTGTTGATATAAAGTCGGATTTTTCTCTATATAACTTTTTTCCGTGTGCGGCGAACGTAGTAGTCTGCACCGCCGGGATATCGCACACTGAATGTCCAAAGACGGCAAACACTTGTTATTATAACGCGTCAAAGCGTTTCCATTTAGCGTCGGCAACGCCACTGCCACTGCCAGCGGCAGAGGCAGAGGCGGCAGAGACAGCCTCGGGCCTCGACAGGTAAGGCAGCAGGCAGCGACGGAGTCGTCGTCGTCGCCGTCGTCGTCGTAAGCTTCGATATCGATGCCTCCGATGCCTCCGACGACCGATGATGATGTCGGTGACGATGCTCTGTCGCCCGAATCTGGCCCGAATCAATAAGCCATTTGATAAGCGATCCGCTCTCAGAGATAATGTCAACCGTGAGCAGAGCAGAGCAGGTGAGCATTTTTACGCGCTCTCCGAGTTGTTATCAGGCGGCGGCAGAGCCACAGGCTGTGGCAGAGACAGAAATGAATGAAATCACAAAAACAACTAACCCGAAGCGGGCAGCAGATTACAAGCGTCAGCGTCGCTGTCGGCGTTGCGTTGACCGTTAGAATGAGCAAAGGCTCACGGCAAAAGAGGCTCCCAATAAAGAGAGAATAAACGAGACAGAGAGAGAGATAGAGAGAGAGTCCATTGTGGAGAAATGCAACTACAAGACAGAAGAGCATCAGACTAGATAAAGAAACAGCTGCTGCAGAGCCTCTCTTCCACTTAGCGTTAGAAATGTGGTGCATTCATAGCAGGTGAGGCATTCGCCAGAGAAGCGCTCGAAGCTGCACAAAAAACGTTTAATTTTGAAAAAAATTCTCTTATGTAAGTAAAAGTGATGCACAGACTCCATGACGTTAATATATATATTAACGATTCCAAAAAGAAATAATTTTAAAGTGAGTTTTTTCATACGTTTACAAATTTAAAAAATATTAGAATAAGAATATCTCTGCGGTCATTCCCTACCTTTCTATAAATGTAACTTGGACAATTTATAGGACAGCAAATCTGCCCACGTGGATCAGACACAGCCGGAAGACAGACACAAACCAAAAGAGACAACAACGCGACAGCGTCAGATGACCCTTAGATGCACACGCAGAAGAGAGCCAGCAAAAATCAGAAGAGAAATCAGAGCAGCAGCAGCAGCGGCGGCAGCAGCTTACCTCTGCGTCGAGTTGGCTGCTGGCTGCGGGGCGCTGTGCTTTGTAGACCGTTAGACCGAACCCCAAAAAGCGACCGAAGATTGCACGACATACTCGTACGTCCGAAGACCGAGAGAGCAGAGTTGCTTCGTGTGCGCCGGGCTCGTGCGAATGGACAATCAGTTTTGACAGTTTGTTGGCTCGTTAACCGTTCATTAATTGCCCGCCCCGAGAAGCAGCGGCCAACGAGGTTAACCCTTTTAGGGTTGACAGTTGCTTATCCATAAATCCCACATATTAATCTTACGAGCTTTTCTCGAATGAGGAACGATCCACTAACTCGGGGAATAATGAAGGTACTGGGGGCACGATTGGGTTGTTCGGTAAAGCGGCGTTACGATGCATTTTGTGGGTCACCTGAGTGATAATCCTCCGTAACATGACGCGGGGATATACATATCTACATACAGAACGGAAGGTTCTGATTTTTTTGTAGATTTCCGGAGCACGTACACATTTGATAAGATTTACGATTTTCGTTTACTAAACTGTTAGCCTGAAGTGTCGTTGAAAATACATAATAATAATTATCTCTAAATAGAATCCTAATCACTGAACTTTTTTTTTCTTTTAATTGATATTTTTAATAATTACTTTTTGTTTTCCCAAAGATAATACTACTATGTAGATAAGCCCTTTCAGTATTTCCCAGATCTTCTCCTTAAGATTTCCTAAATTACACATAAAACCAGTTTGGATAATAGTTTGCTTAAATCCCATTTCTATGTACATATGGATGTATATTTTTTATAAATTTCCTATTCCCAATTGTGACAACCATTGACCCGTGAGACCCGGGGGTAATCCACCTGCAGAGAGTCCCACACGAACATGGAAAGTATTTTAAACTTTGGCTCGATTATGACGCATGCACACTCTCGACTCTCGATGCTCGATGCTCTATGCTCTAAGCCACCTCTTCTCTTCTCATCCAGCGTCAGTTTTGGGGGGGAGGAGGGGATTTTGTATGCGAACACGCCACAGCCAACAATTGCGTTTGCCCGTTCCGTGTACGTGTGTGTGTAGCCAACGATTGTACTTGATTTTATTTGGCTTTGGCTTATTTTTTGTGGAGCCGCACAGAAAATCAGAAACTGGTTTCCCACACCCGGATGAAATGTGCGTCCAAAACCCAAGCGAGAGAGTCCACACACAAAAAAATACAAAATAAAACTAAAAAGCAGAAATATTCATCAAAACATCTGGGCACCCGCGGGGGCTTTAATTAAGATTTTCAGTCGCCTCGTTTCGAACTGAGAATTGAATTTTTTTTTGTTTTTTCTACACAAGCTTCAGGATGTTGTGAAGAGCCCAAAAGCTGCATAGTAGATCTGTCAATGGATTAATGAATGGAGCTCGCAGAGCAGACGCTTTACAAATGCTTTTTGATTATAATCTCAAATATCAACAAGTTGTAAGATGATGAATATCTAAAAGATACTATAAAAGATACTCGAAGGCAAATCCCAGTGTTTGTTTGCTCTGGTTGCTATTGATTTTATTGTGGTGGATCGGGAGGGGGAGGGGAACCAATTACCATGTACATTTTTCAACGTTTTGTTAGCATTTTCTTTCATTTTGTGAGTTAATGGCTTCAGCGGTTCGAGACGCACAAGCGAATGCTGCAAAAGAGAATGCACGAGAATTGCGAAAAATAACGTTCATTGCGTGTGCATGATGGGCTCTCGCTAACAAGGGGTTTTGTTATTTATTTGCACATCTTTTCTATCTAAAAGAATCCTTTAGAGAGAGGATCCTTTACATTTAGCTGCAACATTTCTCTACATTCCACGCCAATTAAAGCCCTTCAACGATTCTGCTTACATAATGACCTACGACAACCATAAAAATTAAATACTTTGAAAGTCTAATAAAAACTTGTCGCGATTTAAGCAGCTTTGATTTCATTTGTGATTTACGATCCACACATTACGTGCATCTCATGAATGAATGGAAGAGGAATTGGAATGGAATCGAATGGAATAGAATACATTAAAGTTCTACATTAAATTACAAACTTTTTCCTTTCACTTGTTACTTTTGTCTTTTATATAAATAAATTATAGAAAAACCAGAATGTAAATCCCATTATGAAACATAATCTTTGGGGGTTTTTGGGATAAACCAGACGGCAACGAAATCGCCTTCTGTTTCAGATATAATAAGACAAAAGAACGAAATGGTTGAAAAAGTCCCAAGCCCCACCCCACCCCCAACGGACCGACCACGGGGAGTTCCATAAAACTGTCAGAGCAGTTTACTTTCTCTCAAGTACAGTTGCTTCCTCGGGGGCTTGGGCTTGGTCTTGGGCTTGGAACAGGGAAGTATTCTGAGTACATATCGATCGCGGCAGAACAAATAGCCAGCGACAATAAAAGCCACAGCGAAATAAAATAAATACAAACTGAAATGACAAAAGATACATTTACCGCTTATCACAGATACAACGGTTTATTGTTGCAACAATGTGGAGGTGGGAGGTGGGAGGCGGAGTGGTAGGATTGGTACAGTGGCGTTGCGACTGGGTTCAGGTAGAGGCTTGGTGTCGTTGGGGGGTTTTTTTTTTTGAGTAAATTACTCAAATGAAATTGGTTTTACTCTATCGATTGACAATTGTTGAACTGCTTGAAATGGAGGGAAGAAGGGTGGGGGGAATACTGGAGGGGGATCGGGCGTTCGTTCAATCAAATTGCTTGTGGGATAGATACCCGGTAATTGGGATCAACTGTCGCGCTTGTTGATCGCCGACGATTGGGTTGTTTCATCAATGGCTTCGACTAAATTGGTGGACGCCTTCCACCTGCTCCTCCTCTGCCACATGTCACCTGCCACCAGCCCCACCTGCCCCTTTTCCCACAACCCTCAGCAATGCAAAATATTGCGAGAGAGAGAGATAACTTGAACTTGAACTTGATTCTGTTTTTCGTTTTTGCACGCGACTGAAAAAAAATTAGCAGCTGGAAAATTTGCAACACGAATTATTACGCCCTAGGTTTTCCCAACGCCCATGCATTGCCCTGCCCTGCCCTGTACTGTCCTGCCATAACATCCAATTCCTGCCCCTCCAATTATACTGGGGTAATGAGGTTTAATTGGTTTTTAGGTATATTTATTGCAACACTCCGCTCAACACTCTCTATTGACAGCTGGCATGGGGAAAATAATGTATGCATGTGCACGAAAGCCTATCGAATGTTGGTATACCCTTCCAATACATCAATACATCCAATACACCAAACAATGTCCATGGCAGCTGAGAACCATACCTGTAGTAGTGGTTCCCCATTCGAAAAGAAACAATTCTTTCCCAGAAGAACGATCGTTTTTGTGAAAGCGTATACGACACGATTACGAGTCATTTCATAGGCAGTATCTTTATATTTATTATTATTTATGTATTTATTTATTAAATATGATTTATTTATCGATTATTTATTTATATTATTTTACTTATTTATTATTATTATTTATTTTATTTTATTAAAGTGTTGCTTTCGTTCGGATGCATCACAAAACAAAAGTTTTTCAAAGAAAATCACACGAGTAATATTTTCTATATATTCTATATAATTTCCCTGCATCAAAGGTAAAATGTGTCCGTTCGCTTATGGGACATTTGTACTTTCATTTGATGAAATTGTCCTAATGGATCAGAGCTATTATAGTATTGCAGATCCCGATTGTTGATGCAGATCAAGAACAAAATCAATTTAAGAGATCGGTGGTAGCATATTTCATCAAAATTATTGTACTTTCCAGAGAGTACAGAATACATCAATGCTGGGGCTGTGTGTGTGTGCGTGAGTGTGTATGTTTCAGCAATCTAATCGCACAAGATGTGCATATTAATTGCATATTTTGCCCCATCAACGATTACGTTATTATTGCCGTTTGGAGGGGGACCAAATAAAAAGAAGAGAAAAGCTGAGAAACAGCTGAAATTATCAGAATGAAACGTGCATATCTCAGTTGGGAAATACAAAGATACATAGATAGAATTCGTGTACAAACACAGAGAAGCAGGGAATTGTTTGATGGCAACGAATGCGTCAAGTCATCGCATCCGCACGGTGAAGACCCATTAAAGGGGAATACTAGCATTCATTATTACCCCACCCATATGGTGGATGTCTGGAATACCCGTGGATGTGTCGAAAGTTTGGGGAAATGTGGGGGAACTTTTTCTGTCCAGAGATTTTGTTTGGGTTCTTTTTTTGTTTCGGGTAAACATTTTTGGAGAATTCTGCCAGAAGATTTTGATTTATTGATGAAACAAGATCAGATATCGGCACGGAATTGACAATTTAATCGACAAGAGCAAAAACCACTCGAATTCTGGTATAGACATAGTCGTATATCTGTCACAAATAATCACAGATACTCGGTATCAATTCCGTAGGGACCCTTTACCAAGAATCCGATCTGGTGCTTTGACTCCACATGACCAGGCTGGCTCTAGGTCCAACAAATGAATCATATATTTTTTTTTGTGATTGCTGTGGATCCAAGTGGGCACTGCAAATGGAAAGGCTACTAGCCACTGGCCACCAGCGAGATAATGGTTATCGGATCTCACACATAAGTACCATTTCATTGACGCAGAAATTGGAATCGAAATCAGAATGACAGAAGCCTCCTTCTTGCCATTCGTCTGCGGTTTTGTAGCTCCTTGCTTGTGTGTTTTTTTTCCCTCTCCCACTTGAGATACAATCATTCGTTGTTGAAAGACGACACTGAGGATACTCTTTTGCTATGTACATTTTTCCATTTAGAAATAGTCCCAAGAATTGTCCCTCTGTTCGTTTTTATCGAAACGACTGGGTGTCTGTCGCTTATGGGTAATTTGTACAGCGAATCAAATAGAATATTTGTGATTTGATTTACTGTTACTCTTGTAAAACTTTTTATTGTATTATTCTTATATTTGTCTTTTCCTTATGCTATTTTTAGAGGGATTTTAGAAGGATTATTATATGCATCATCTTCCTTCCTTCCTTCCTTTTGATTCCTCTCCACTCGACCTGTCTCTGATAGTAAATCAACTCCTTTGCGAGTGTACAAACTACGTCAAATGGTTAACCGGATCGAGAGATCGCCTCATCCAGTTCCCGTCGTGCTCCTTCAGCTCCCAATCTGATTCGATTGCGATTCCAATTTCAATTCCTTTACCCATTATCAGTCACGTAGTTGACAGAAGTTAAAGTTATCTCTCGCGCTCTCTCAGAAACTTGATCTTGATGTGAAGTACCAAAAACCCAAAGGCCCGTCCAAGTGGTCACTGGTTCAATCGGACAGATTGGGGCATGGCCAGGACCTTGAATCGTGTCGAGTCTCCTATTTACACCGATTGAGTGAGCAACAAGGGGGTATATTATCGAGGAGATTCCTTTGGCAAAAATCTCCAATTTGTAATTGCTTTTTTTTTGTAGTTCTGCAAGCGTTCCCTTGCATCCCAGTGAACCCGGATGAATCCTCGAATCAACAGCCACGAGTCCCGAATCTGAATGAGGAGCCACCACAGAACCGTCAGAACTCAGAACTCAGAACTGCCGAATGCGATTCGATTCCCATCACGTCGAGTGCATTTCGGGTGCTGCCTTTCAGGCGATATTTTTATTATTTGTACAATTTATCATCATGTTTTAATCATCATTCAACTGTCGACGGTTTTCTTGTGGTTTCGATTTGGGCTTTTGAAGAGTCGAAAGCCAACGACACGCGTCATTGGCTTTGATTAGTATGTGAGGGGCAGAACGCAATGGCAGATACAGATACGCATTTCATTTGTGGCTCTCGGGTTTCGTTTATGTAATGTTATTTTATTTGGAATTTGTGTGTTTTGATTTGTTTTTGGTGTTTGGGTGTTTGGGTGTTTTGCCTTGCCCCTGACCTTGGCTGCCCCAACAATTGGCGGACGTGTCCATTAACAAGTTGGCGCCACTGTCTTTTATTAGTTCACTTCATTATCATTACACTATCACACACTCCCCTTCCGCATGAGCATTACAGGCGCAGCTGTCAAGTGCTGCTCGTTGATGGTTTAATCGAAACTTTTCATTGGAATTACACACGCGTGCGGTTCGTCACTCGCTCCGCCCAACGATTGATGGGCGGATGGGCGGCTCTGATATCAGTGAGAATTTCCCAAAAAGATAGAGATGAAGAGCTTCGGGAAGTTCCCAAAAGGTTTTTCTTTAATTAAAGTATGACTAAAAGGGTGACTAAGCTGAGAGAGTTTTAGGGAATTTTTTACTGGTTTGAAGAACATCAATTTTTGATAAGAGATATGACTGTTTGGTAGGGCCCAAAGATGCCCGTAAAAGAAGAATCCAATGTTCAAGATGGAATCCTTAAGATGGTAAAACGATGTGGGAAAGGGAATATCTACATTCAATTTTTCCATTTAAAAGGCTTTTTTGATTTGATTTCTGAAAAGCAAAAAAGGTAAAGAACTTTTTTCCGTCCTTCATTACTTATCACTATCTTAGTTCTTGCTCTCCCAACTATTTGCATTAATTTATTGCACCATACCTTTAGTCGTAGGAAAACGCTGAGACTGTGAAAAGTCTGAACGTGATAAAGAGATTTATTGGCAGGGCCGAAAGCTGCGAAGATATACAATAGATGATAATACAGAAGAATACATCATATGATTCCCCAGATTCCTTGTCTGCTAAAAACTGTTCCATAATCTAATGGAAACCAGAGACCAGATTCAACATTATTCTAAACTTTTGGAGACCATAATATAGACCATTTATTCTACCAATTGTAGGCCCTCAATTAATTAATTCCCATTTCCGCTTCTGTGGTCAGGCTAGTCATAAATTCAATTATAGTCCAAATAGATTTATAAAATGTTTTCTTTTTTGTTTTTACTATTTTATTGCCTACTATCGCAGGTAGTGGCATCTGATAATGTTCGTAGAGTCCATTAATTGATTAAGGCAATCCGCGAGGAAATGTTTATATAGTGTTTACCACATAATCTTTATTTTTCATTTTGACCCAATGAAAAATTGCAACCAAAAACAATACTGACTCATGGACGGGGGGCCAATCTTCGACAGACGTTTTGGGCCACACGATGTGACGATATTATCTGGAAATATTTCTTATCGGGGCCTTTTAAAACGGATATTATGGGGGAACCTACATCAACAGTCAAGAATAACAAACAATTCAAACGAATTCCGTTTCAGCAAAGTCGGTGGGTGCCTAATTATTTTACAATCCCCTATGAAGTGTACTACCACTTTAGATGATGATGATGATGATTTTTGATGAATTCGGGGTCTGTCATTCGGTCGCTGATAACTCAATTCCATGGAGAAAATCCTACGGCCAGCCAACGAAACAATGAAAACTGAATCATAAATTAGATAAAGCCATCAAATGGCATTGTCAACAATTTTAAATGGCGATGCAATGGTTTGATTAGCGTAGGAACTCTCGAGCCAGACACCCCATATGACTGACAATCAAGTCGGTTGAGTGAACGATTAGCTGTTGTCGTGTACTATAAACCTTTCGTAAGATATTGGGACCTATTCGAAATATGGTGATGATTGTTTCAAGGCGAAAAAAATGAGGGGTATTCATAAAACTGTATGAGAACTGTTCGTTTTCGAATAGCATATATTAAAGATTGCTTTTTGGGAACTCAATCTTAGCTTATTGAGAATAATTTTGATGCAAAAACAAAACACATGTAGTGTGCATGATTTTTTGTTTGTATAATATTCCCATATTTTGAATATTCTTCGAAAGATTCCAACAATGCTGATTCGCAGAAATAACTTTCCCGAAAGCTAACAGAGATTTTTCATTATAATATTAAATATTACTACTTGGAAAAAAGAAAAACAGCTGTTTTCCATTGCCACTCACGCGTGACCGTGGAACTTCCGTGGAACTTTTTATCCACGTAGCCAGACGTCTTGGCTAGCATTTAAACGACCGAATCAATAATCTCGACTCAAGTATAGGTGTTAACATTTCAAGAACACTTTAGGAAGAATTTTTCAATGAAAGTATTCCTTCGAGTTGCTGAGTCATTCCATTAAGGGGATTAATATTCCCATTATTATAAATTATTTAGGAAAACATTACTTTCACACATTTTTAGTTTATTTGCGCTCCACAGTTCCGTGATCACTTGTGCCTCTCTTTCTCTCCGTTTCTCTCTCTCTCTCTCTCTTTCTTTTTCTATCTGTCTCGTTTTTGCAATCATAGTAAGGAGAACAGATTAGAGAACAAACATACCTGCCCCATCGCTGCTCTCGTCATCGCAGCTGTTTATGAGTCGGACATAGCCGCATCTGCCGTATCTGCCATGATCCCGTCCTGAACCGCCCAGCAGCCCATCCATGACAAAAACAAAAATTTAGAGGGTTTCCAACGTGGACCCACGTATATTTTTTCTTTAATTTTTGTTTGCTATGTCCCCTGCTCCAATTCTGAAAGACTACTAAAGTCGCGACTAGACTGTGCGACAATTTCTTATTGGTACCAGATACCAGAATACCAGACACTATTTGATCGAGCTCTATTTACACAAATGTGTTTCGTAGGCACTTAAAATAGTGGACGATCTGCGGATAGTATTTCACATATACTGCCTATTCCGGGTTAATTGCTTTGCAAATCCGGCTCATCAGATCCCGCAGATCAGCAGCGTCATAATTCGGTGTTTCGGCTTTTTCGGTAAATGGGATCACAATTAATTACTCAATTTGCGGTATTATCTTCTGTTTCCAGCGCTCAAATGACGTCGTCTGCCATCTCTAGCGGGATATGAGGTGTTAATACAAATATTTGCACTATTTTTTACCACAATCTCCCTGCTGCCTGACGTCATAGCACGCATCAGCAAAAGCCTGAGCCAAAGCCAGAGGCAGAGCAGCCTCCGAATTCCAGTTAGAAAGCTCACCCCAAAACCCACTCACTTGGGTGCGCGTGTAAGCCCTTGAGCTTCAGAGTGGGAGCACTTAATACGATTGTATGTAAAGCCCTGGGAAGTTCTTCTGGAAGTTGTCCAGTGTAGTAAACAGATGTTGCTATATTTGATAAAGCTATTTGCATGAATACACAATTTTTAAAAAGATTGATAGTTCCTATGGCGAAAATTATTTTACATGCTCTATGTTATGTAGCTGCTACACGAATGCAATATTCGCTTGGACTCTTCGTGTATCAGGTATAACCATCCGCAGGTGCGGACTTATGCGGCGCTGCCTTGCATGGCTTGAAGAAAGGGCTAGGGATAGGGGGCATCGACTGAGAATTGAGGCTAAGTGAATACCCGACAATGGCAATGATAGGATAAGTTATTCAATTAATGATTGATTGAACAATACACCAACCATATTTTACCATCGGTGGATACTTACTCTCCGTAATATATACGGAATATACCAAAAAAAATTTTAGACACTAAGCATTATTTAACGGATGAATTTAAAAATAACCAATGGAATAGTTGGTACAGCGGGCGGGCCTGTCACCTTGTGGGTGATTTTTGTCCATCCCTAAGCTATCGATTAAACGATTATCAAGTGGCATGCAGTTCAACCCTGATAAACGGCTGAGCATAGCGGCGGAACCGTTAACAATAACAACTACAATAAAAGGTTCCTCGCGCGGCCGGCAATGGCAATGAAAGTGCAATCGTAGTTGTTTACACAAAATAAACAAATGCAGCAGCAGCAGACAACTAAGTGGGTTAAGCAGTGCAGTGCATGCACTGCTTGCACTTGCCACTGGCCTTAAACTTTGCTTTTCATGGTCACACACTCAAGCCAAGCATAAAAAAGAGACAACAACAACAAAGCATAATGTAATTGGTAAGCGAAAAATAAACAAAATTAATAATTAACATTAAATTAATTGCCGCACAACTCGAGTGGAGTCGAGTGGAATGAAGTGGATTACGCTGGTACTTTTTATGGCGCATGTAAAGTGCATGCGAAATGCATTTCACGTTTTTCTTATAAATAGCGTGCAGCAAATTATGGGAAAAGCAATAAAAGATGTCACACAGCGACAAACACACAACACACTCAAACATACACACACACAGAACAAAGAAAAGCAACTAAAATAAATAATAAACAAAAATATGCTAGCTTCGGTGGCCGAAACTTTTAAATTCCCCAAAAAAGCGATATTTTCTTTCAAAGACATAAATGATACGGTGTTCCTGGGTGTATCCTTAGAATTAGAACTTAAATAGCCATCCAAGACAGCGACAGGATTTGCTTGAATCAGACAGACAGCCGGACGGTATGCTGATTAAGAAAATTGCCAAAACTCACACTTGTAGGTTAGTGTTATTGGATTTAAATTGGATTAGTTAATCCCAAATCCTGCCTTAGTTTATACATATTTAAATACTAAATTTAGCAACCAAAAACCAAGGAACACAATGCACGGCGAGAGAAGAGAGGGTTGGTGGTGTTGGGTATAGATTGGGGTAAAGTTACGTGGCATGGTGCTAGGTGGGTGGTGGGGGGATGGTAACACGTAAAATACAAAGAGGGGATAGTGTGACAAAAATAGCTACGTATGGGCCTGCGACGCAATCTGGGCTCATTATTCTTGCCGCCACTGTTCGGTGGGCTCTCAATCGGCTTCATGTTGCCACGGTCCCACTACTACGACAACAACAACAAGTGGGTGTGGGGGCGTGGCGTGGGTGGGCGTTTTGTATAATTTGTTCGATTTTATGTGAAAAGAAAAGAACCAAAAGAAAGATACATACATAAGGTAAATGTCGAGGCAAACAAAAGCAAAAACAAATTTAAAATCAAATCAAAGCAATACAAATACACTCGTGGTAGCACTGATAGTTCTTAAAAGACATCACTGTTCTACAACGGATTCCAAATGTCTACGGTCGCGGTCAGAAAAGTAGACCCAGCTCAGTAAGTGCTTCCAACTGGACGCTGTTATAGCCGCCCATCATTGTAGCCCTCTCTAGAGGATTTACAGAGAGAAACAATCGCGGAAAATATCGTAGAGCTGAATTTTACATTTTTTATGGCGACACTTTTCATCAAAAGTTCTTAAAATGTGGATAATGTTCTGGCCCGTCTACTGTGAGGCCACTTTAAAAGATAACAGTGCAAAATAACCGGTTCGACAACGCCGCCACACGCAACCCGCACGCACACATTCACATTTTACATTTGGCAAAAAAACACAACAAAAAAAAAGATTTCTTTTCCCGTCTTCCACCCCCTCTACGGTTGTTCTTTGCATTTGCCTTTCAATGTTTTTATGCTTTACCTTTCTCCCTCGGCAGAAACGCGAATGATCGAAGGCAACTGACAAACCGAAAGCGAAAGATCTCTGCAGCTGGCTGACTGACCGGCAAACAAAACAATCGCAACAGCAGCAACAACAACACAACGTGTGAACCAAAAGAGCGAGAGCAGAGCAGAAGGAAATTGTTATCAAATAAGCGCGACGCTGGCGTTAAGTCGCGCCTGAATGACACATGTCGGGGAAGGCAAAGAGCGAAAAAGGTAGCCATCAGAGCTGCGCTGATATTCCGATAGATAACTTTCTTGAAGGATAGCTTTTAGACGTTGTATAAGAGAAACCGCAACTCCCGACTGATACTGATAATTGATAAGGAGATGCCAATATAGTAGTAGTTTTCATCAATATGCCAATACAAATATGTATGTAGTTTCTTCGTAGTTCTTCAAGCGACCATGACATTGACCACGAAACCTTGATAAAGATGAAGATGAAAGAAATAACCAATACATACGCATATATGCATACATATGTACACGCATATGCATGTATTTGCATAAATAAGTACATACATATGCAAGTGGGAGGCAACTCCAGTCGTGTGGGAAAAAACGGAAGAATTCTATTGAATAAATAGAGGGGGTAATGCCCTGTGGGAAGGAAGAAAAGACGGACCGAATCGGCTTGCGTTCAATAAACTTAGATTAACAGTTAAATCGATTCCCCAACGCACTCACTCCGGGAAAAAGACAACACGTGCTTGTCTCTCCTATTGATTTTTACCACCAGCGTCACAAAAGGGAGCAGGAGCACGATATGTACGGAGTAGATAGGGAAATAACTGCACATTTCCATTGTTTGAATTTCATAATCAAACGTAACTTTTCCTCCCGCAAGGATCGGATGGTTTTCGCTGATTTGCCGTGACTTACGGGCGCACACACGTGTTGTAGTCGGTTATGGGGGATTTTATTTTGCATTTTGATGACTGTTTGGTCTTTTGTTTGTTACATTTGTGGTTATGTTTTAACGAAATGCAGGGGAAGAAAAACAACAAAGGTATTGCCACTGGTGGGAATGGTGTGGGTGGGCAGTACACAGATGAATGATGAAATACCGAGAGAAGTCGAAACAAACTGAACAAAAAACAGAAGTAGTAGTGGCACACACTTACAAGATAACCAAAACGAAGTAGTCAACAACATTTAACAATTGAAAACAAAAGAGGGTACGGTTAAAAACACACATAGGCACACGCACTCACATCTTTTCCAGACAACTTTAGTCGCGGTAACAGCGCGAACTTGAAGTTTACTCCTGGCTTCATTGACTTGCAATTTCAAACTGAGGACAGCGGGGCAACAACAACCAAAGAAAAGCGCAGACAACAACGGCTATGCGGCGGCGGCATTTTCCACCCCATTCTGCAGCAGACGCCGCACAGGCAACAACAAAAACCACAGGAAGTAGCTTCTTGTTCTCCCCTTCCCAGCATGCAAAACAGCCAGGCGCTTTTGGTGATGGTCCAGCACACATGTTCCGGTATCGATAGACTCCACACACATCGATAATAATTATTTTGGTTATATTTTTGTGTCTAAAATATTTATATAAATAAATTTCCCCTTGCAGGATATTGATCCTTTTAGCTTTATCGAAAGCCATGTTCTCGTCAACATTTCGCGACGAAAAAATATTCTTTCAACTGTTGCGCAACTGCTACCACACGGCACGGCAGCGGACGGCTTGGCTATGTGGAGCGCCCTCTTGCGCACTCATTCATCCCTTTGAAGTGGGCCGCGCTTTCAAAAATCCAGATTTATAATCCACACTTGGATAATTTTTCAATTGAATTCATTAAATTATTATACCTGCAGTAATTTAATAATGCGTAATGTAATGGGTTAAAATTTCCTATCGATGTATCCTTTTCACTGTTTCTTGTGGCAACTCTTCGTTTTAGCGCCCTCCTTTTCTCTCGCTTATTCGCACAACTGGAAAGCTGGAAAGAAATTCCACTACCCAGATCATTCCATCGCTGTGAAACTACGACATAACGGTGTGGTGTACGGACGCAGATAAGTTAAAGCTGGCGGTCGAAAGATATATAATAATATCAGTGCAAGTGCAAGAAAATAACATAGAAGAAAGCCAGAAAAATACCCATTTGAGTCGTTTCGTGTAATTTTTTTTAACATTTTCGTTAACTATATTTTTTGCCCACTCTCCCTACGTGTGTGCCAGCCATCCTTATTCCGGCTAGTTCATTTTATATTTAGTTAGTTTTTTGTGTTATTTTTCGACCGATATCGCAGTTTGTAATTGATTAACTTTATTACTGCGAGTAGTTAAGGTACGTTATGTAAGAAATTTGTACATACATATGCACATATAAATAAATGTGTGCACTATATGTGTGTGCGTGGAGGTGTATGCATGCACATAAAATTTGGCGTCAAGTATACAATTTTTTGATGATCTCCATTTGCCTGCCTTGTGCATTGGCGCCATGTTGGAAATGTGTATACATTGACGACGTTACATATCGTTGTCTCTCTCTAGCGCACCCTAAGACACTGAAATTTCTCGGTAAAATGCCGTTGCTTGTGGACACTTGCTTGGAATGTTTGAGTGTTTTTCGCCTTGCAAGATTCTTTGCGTTTGTTTTGCAATAATCATTAGGCAATTATTATTGCGTTTCTAGGAGTCTAACCATGGAGTCACTGTTGATGGAACTTGCGCGCCCAGTCACCTCGGGCAGCCGCCAGGCACCCGATCCATTTGACCAATATCTCGAAAGTCACGGTATGTACCGCAAGCACACGGCCCGCGACGCCTCCAGCCTATTCCGGGTGATTTCCGAACAGATGTACGACACCCAGCATCTGCACTACGAGCTGCGCCAGGAATGTGTACGCTTTATGACACTCAAGCGTCGCATCTTCGAGCAGGTTGGAAAATTATTCTGGAAACTTTTAATTTCCTCTCTGGGCTCACATTTCCCCACCCCCGACTCTTTTGCAGTATGTCAATGGAAATTTCGACAAGTATTGCAGAGAGTTGGCCAAGCCCAAGACCTACGGCACCATGCTTGAGCTGAGGGCCATGTGTCTCATATATCGGTGAGTGATTCTGGCCTTTGAACAGATAAGCGTAGAAAATGTAAATCTTTCCTGTTTGCGCCAGCCGCAATGTGATCCTGTATGAGCCGTTCAACATGGGTGCGAGCGTGACCTTTAATAGACGCTTTGTGGACAACTTTCGGGTATTTTACACCAAGGAGAACCATTTTGATTCCATATTCGAGATGGATTGCATGGCATCGGCAGCCGTTTGTCAGTGTAAGTGGAGACCAGACCACCGCTCGAATGCTGGGCTTGTCTATTAATCTTCTCTCTGCTTATAGCGATCACTTTCAAGATGCTCTACCAGTCGCTCTTCAAGCTGCCGGACGTGGAATTTGCCGTGGAGAGCATGCTCCATCCGCAAACCTTCCAGTGGGACTACTTCAAGGCCGAATTGGATCACAGGGGCTACATGCTGCGTCTGCGCTGTAGCGATGGCCGCATCTTTAATCTGGACGTACCGGACCTCACGAAATGCATTCTCGAGAATTTCAAGCTGTGCAAATTTCATAGTAGCAGCAACAGCAGGTCCATCATGAGCATGGAAGCGTTGACATTCGGCGATGGAGATGGGGAGGGCGAGAGCGAGTTGAAGCAGGATTCGACTGAGAATGATTTACTGCTAATGTGTCCGAATCGTTATGTCTCGTGTGTCCGTCAGCTGCTGAATGATGGTAATATATAGACGGATGGATAGCTATTCCATCAGGATGGAATGGTCTGTAATATGCCTTGTGCTTCGTTTGCAGGGATCACACCTTTTCCCTACAAGGTGGCCAAATCCCTGGACCCAAACATGTATCGGAATGTGGAGTTCGATGTATGGAACGACATGCGCAAGGAGGCAAAGCGCTATGTCTATAACAATGATTACAACTTTAAGGTAAAACAACCAAAAGGGAGAAGCCACCGCCACACATACACACACACATACACATCCGCATCCACAAACGTTTCATCTTTCACCATCCATGTCAGCCACTCATGTCGTGTCGCTTATCTATCTCTTATTTGTTTCGTTTGTTCTGTTTTTCCCTGTTTTTCGCGTCCTTCTTTTTCCAGGTGGGAGCCAAGTGCCTGGTGGAGTTTAAGTTTGGGAAAAAGGTCGATCTATACACGGGCTACATCCAGCACATCAACGTCAAAAAGTCCGAGAGTATTGTTTTTGTGGAAAAGTTTGGCAGAAAGATATCGGTACCCTGCCCTTCCTTTTGTTATTCCTTATCTTTTGAATGTTCCCAACTCCCTGACGGATAAATAAATTCTAATGTCTTTCGATTTCTCTCTCTCTCCCTCTGTCTCTATTTCTCTGTCTCTGTCGTTCGCTTTAGGTACCCTACGATACGCTGCATCCTGTGGCACCCGAAGACTTTCGTCCCTGGGATGTGCCGTATCGGCACCAGCAGAACATCCGACAGATGCAGCGCGAGCAAATGACCAAATACTTCAACAAGAACAAACTGCAAAAGTGGCGGAAATCTAAATCGACCGATGCAAGCGCCTACTTTCAGACCCACGTCCAGCAGCAGCGGGAACTCCGACATTCGGAGCATTCACGTGAACACATATATAAAAGCATGCTCACAATCGTCCAGGTGAACCCGGAACAGGACAAGGAGCAGCCGCATCAGCAGAAAAAGTCTTTGATGTCAAAATCCGATAAACGCGAGCGTGATGAGCGGGTCTCCAAATGGCGACAGACATCGTCGTCTAAATCCTCTGGGCCAGTTTCACCAGGAGCAGCAGTCGCTGCCGCCAGTTCCGCTCACTTTGTGCCCTATATGCCACTGATGGGGGCGGCGGTCGCAGTGGCCAGGCACCACCACCAACAGGCTGGTCGGGCTCTCCGCTAGCCGTGCACGAGGAGGCTTTCCACTTTCCAATGCCACCGCCGCCAAAGAACTGCGTGATGATGCCTTTCGGGGGATTTGCACAGTCGCCGCCGGGGGCCATTGCCCTGCATCCGCCGCTACCGTTTATGCCGATGGCACCACCGCCGCCGCAGCCACACCCAAACCGTACAGCTCCATCGCTACATCCGCTCGCGTTTGAGGGACCGCCACGTCGCTCGTTTATTTCGAATGGCGGGGATATGCCGCCGGATATGGAAACATTGCGATACTTTTACAACATAGGCGTGGACATGCACCTGCGCATGTCCACGATCGGTACTGAATCGGAGTTGAATGCTGCTGCCGGAGGGGAGGAGCCATTGGGCAACCTGAGCTTGGTCACAACCCCACCGTCCACACCCGATGCAGGTGATCAGGAAAACGGCAATACATTTGCGTCCAATCGGGGCTCGGGCTCGGGATCGAACAAGTCGCGCGGCAAGCGTCCAGAGCAGCTGAAAGACCTAAACGATACAATGGCACAGGCTGTTTCTCTCTTGCCCACGCCAACGCCATCACCCAGTACCAACGGCCGGTCGTTTAGCTTCTTTGGCTCGTCGCCGGTGGGGCCTTTGCCCCTGTCGCCCACTCAGCTGATGACCCCGACAGGGCCGCCAGTATTCTTTCAACCAGCACTTCCGCCATCTCCACTCGGTAGGGGTGCTGCTGGGGGGCAGGTAAGATATGCAAATCTGCAGAGATCCATTAAATACTATAACGATTTTTGTTGTTTTCGTAGAATCGCTATGCCTGGCCTTTGTCGCCGCCAATAATGCCCTCGACCAGCGCTCCACCACTCTTCGAGGTGGTGAACAACTTTCCCAACGATGGCAACCCGCTGCAGCCCAAGAAACAGCAACAGCAGCAGCAGCAGGTGGCCACGACGCCTTCCCCAGGCAAAAATCAGCCTGCAGATGCCTATGCTGCAACCGTCATCAGTAAAACTGGGGAAGAAGAGAAAGGGCAAGAGGAGAGAATCCGATCGGACACGAAACCCACCACCCAGCTATAACATTCCAACAGAGCGCATCCCATTTGACTTTTTTTTTCTTATAAATTTACTCACTTTTAAATTTGTAGACTTTTTAAAACCGTTAAGCAAGAGAACCCCAAGATATTCCGCAAGACCCACCCTAATTACCGAGAGACGAGAAGAAGATAATGTAATAATCCCCGATGTAAGTCGCGTGTAAGCCCATATCGTATATATTTAATCCACTTTGCATTTTATTTTAAATCTTTAACCAAATTCACCTCGATGCGATTTTATTAGCTCTAAACAAAACAAAGCAAAATTTCCACAAAAGAACACAATAAAAGCCCCATATTTAATCAAAATGTACTCTACAAAAAATAAACCTGCACACACATAATTATAACATAAACTGAAATTTTATTTCCATCAGCTGAATACAAACAATTTTCGCACCAAGAAGTTGAAATTGTAAATTCAGTTCGAGGCCAAGCATTGTGTTGCGTTGCTTTTTGGCAATGCTTGTGTCGGTCTCTGCACTGAGCATCGCTGCTCTCTATAAGAGGAAAATAAATGTAGTAAGAAAAACCATCCGTTTAGATGTTCAGACAGATTATACAGACCTGTGGAGACTTTTGATGTACAAATGCAATTGGGATGCTAATCCCAAGAGGCCTTTGAATAGAGATAATGAAACTGAAATATCTGGAAATTATGTAGGTAGCATATAGTTTTGCATCTGACTCGACTTACCAGCTTTCTAATAGGTATAGTACTAGTCCGATTTTAATAAAATTTAGAGAGATTTGATAGGTGCAAAAGCTTTTGCTATTTGGTTGGTTTGTGATTACAATTATCAAATTATTTATTGCATTGAAGCAGATGTGCTAACTGGGTCTCAAAAGGTAACACAAAAAAAAAAAAAAAAAACTTGCAGCATCTGCTGGATTTAGCGCGTTCTGCTGATGATAGCAAGAATAAACTTGGTAATATCCATCACAAAACTGCGAAAGTTCTTGGGATGCGCGGGCAGCGCCACATAAGCTTTGCCCACATTTAAAGGATTCAAGGGGCCGCCGGAGCAAAGAGAGAGCAGCGAACAGAGTACTAGGAGCAGGAACAGAGCTCGGAGCATGTGGCAAATTGTAAAGTATTCGCGTCTCATTTTCGGATTATCTCGTTGCTGCTGCTTTATTTGAACTTGTAACCGATTTTTCCAGTATGTATTTCGCGTTTACTTTTGTATTCGTTTTCTGTTGTTCTCAATTTAATTCTGCTTACAGACTGAAATCGTTTTGCGAAAGTGTCGCATTTTTATGCTGATTTTTCAAGCTGTCCCAAAGGGCAGCGCGTCACCTGATGACCTACTTGATTGTTAATGGTGGCAGTGATCTTGCATTGTTACCGGGTGGGAGGGCGTGTACGGCGGAAGTTTAGAGTAAAAATTAGCATAGTTAGCGGGGGGCGTATATGTGACATTGTCACATGCACACGCACTCGCACTGGCAAGGACGAGAGATAAGTACAGGCTGCACTTTACGGCCAGACCTATCCATTAGCCACATAGGAGACACAGATGCATGATAAAGGTTAGTGCGACAGGCCAGCCAAGAGCTGCCCCAATCGACCAGCTCATCAGAAGTCGCCCTGGATGGAATATCCATAGGATTACCTGGCCACCGATGGCTCTTCCTCCAGTTTTCGGTATTATACTTTGGAAAGTTGTGCTGCCGCCTTCAGGCCAAATGACAAATCATTAGTTATTTTTTTCAAATTTTTTATTTGTTTGCAAAGAAACCTGAGTGCCACGCCTTCCATTGTGAATTGGTTGGTTGTTTGTGTGTGTGTGGGGTGTGTGGACGTTCAAGCTGTGTAAAAACATAGTAACTAAACGCCAGAGCCAGCCACTGAAAGGCCGACACGCAGCGCTCCAACCTAATAGGAGGGAGCCGAGTAGGCTCCGGGTCCGGCAGGGCCCTGACCACCATAGTGCTGATGGCTGTGACCATGACCGTGACCGTGACCGCCACCATATTGACCGTCGCGATCGCCAGCGATGCTGGCCAGGGCGGAAAGACCCTGATTGCCGCCCTGGAGCAGCTGGTAGCCGGCACTGGCAGCGGCGCTGTCTGCACCAGAGGCATAGGCGGGCAGAGCTTGGCCAGGACCGTGCTGGTGGCTGCCGCCATGGCCGTGCGAACCGTGCGAGCCGGAACCGTGACCGTGACCTCCGTGGCCGTGGCCGTGGCCGTGTCCGTGTCCATGGTTGGAGTCTTGGGAACCGCCGTGGGAGCCCTGTCCGTAGCCCTGTTTGTTCTCATTCACGAAGTACTTCTCTGCTGGCGGCTTGACCACATTGACGAACACGGGCTCGACCTTAACGCGACGCGGATGGTGCTTCACGTAGACCTTGCGCAGCACGATTGCTGGGGGCTTGTGGAGCACAACGGGGGCGGGCTTCACCACCAATGGAGGATGATTCACCAGCACCTTGGTGGGCGGACGCTTCACAATGATGGGCGCGGGACGATGGATCAGAATCTCGCCCTTGTTCTGGGGATAGGTGATGGATGAGGTCAGGGTGTTACCCTTGGTGTTCACCGGCTTGTAGGGGATGTTCTGATCGGAGCCATAGCTGCTCTGTCCAGAGGAGCCATAGCCGCCCTGTCCGGCCTGGGCCACGCCCGAGGCGTCGGCACCCTCACCAGCTCCAGATCCGCCACCGCTAATGGTGTACTCGCCACCACTGCTGCCGGCACCGCCAGCAGATGCTCCGGCGGATGCATCGGCGCCTCCATCATTGCCACCTGGACCAACACCGGCCCCAGGACCGCCGTAGCCCTGCTGTGCACCATAGCCATTGGCACTGGCGCATGCCTGCAAAGAGAAGAGCGAAACGGAGACGATTGTAGACGATTGTAGATCATGGCAAACATCTGTCTGTGTGTGTGTGTGTACGTGTGGATGAGCATCTATTGTGGTGTACGTACGATGAGGCAGGCGGCCAGAGCCAAAATGTAGCTCTGTCTTGTCATCTTTTCTCCAGTTGCAGTTCCCAGTTGGCGCTCCGATGATGGTGCTCCCAATTGGATTGTCTGATGTCTTCTGCTGCCCTGCCTCACTCGGAGATTTCTTTAAATATGCTCTGGCCGGGCGGTACGTGACATTTGGCCAGCACCAGTCCCGGTTCGAGAGCTGGCGGCCCCCCAAAGCTTGTTCCGCCCAAAAACTTCGTCATGTTCTTGTTATGGTTCTTCTGGTTGTTGTTGCTGCCGGAGTTTTGGCCCACGCGATGAGAACGAAACATGGCCAAATGCTGATAGATCGCACGCATCGCACATCGCGCATCGCATCCATATCACGGCTTCTTACGTTGAAACCAAAAACAAACAGCAGCAACAATCGACACTTTTGAATCTCTCAGAGCTGCATATCGAGGTCCGAACGTCTGCGTACAGATTGCGATTGCCCAGCCAGCAAGCGCGCTAGCAAGCCAGCAAGCCAGCGCCGCTTCCGCATTGGCCACCCATGAAATCTGAGTGGTGGGACAAGCGATTGGATCCCATCTTTGGGTTCAATCAAGGATTGAATGCCTCCTTTCTTTGGACTTTGGTTTGAATCATACTTTTGGTTACCTTTCGATTGGATTGACTTTTCAAGATGTGTAATTAGGCTTTCTTTCAGAGGCCAACAATCGCATGGAACTAAATGTGGCTTCAGTAAGTGTAAAATTTGTTCCATTAGAGATGAAAAATACATATACAGAGCGCCTCAGCTTGCACTCATATGGAGCAGCTTCTGTGAGGGGATATCTTGGAGAATATTGGAAAGATAAGGCCCCTTTTTTTTGGGATCTGTAGACCACAGTCCACAGATTAGTTCTAAATTTACCTAAGAATATTTATTTATTAATACACTGTAGGAATATGCCTAAAACATAGGCTACAGGAGAGATGATAGCTATAGCTTCTTGGCCTTTCGGCTGGGAAATGTTAGTTTGTGTTTAATTTAATTAGTTAATAATTATCTCATAATAATGTACTAAGAGAAACATCAAGAGAACAGTTTTAAAAGTTTGAACCATTGTGATACTGGTAAATATTACATACATACATCAATTTTTCCGGGATACTTCCGTGTAAAGGTTAAGGCAAAGGTTATTGAAATTGTGTCATAGAACTCTTAGGATAATTTTAAAAATATCAAAAAACACCTTTTAAAGCGAAATGATTTCCTGTTTAAAACTGTATGTTGTAATTCAACTTCTTATAATTTGAGTCCAGCCTCGAATTGGGAGACTAATGAACATGCTACCTTGCAGGATTTGGAATACTTTAATTCAATTTAATTAAAGAACACATATTTTTTGCAATCATAAATACTTCCATATACTTATAGTTGTACTTCCATAAGTCATTTTGCATTTATCTGCATACAATAACTCGGCACAGTTTTATTGCTATATATCTATTTAAACATGTACATATGTGTGTACATATGTATGCATTTAAATAGTTCATATGTGATTGAATTTCATTTTATTCAGCAGAAAAATGTTTTCAGTTGATGCTGATTTCATTGCAGATTGCTAAAGATATGCCAAGAATGTCTTTATGTACATACATAAGATAACGAAAATATGTAAATCTAGAGTGAGAATTATTTATTTATTTCCCCTATAGCTTTAGTTTTAATCTTTAAGGTCACAGCGTAAATAAATAAATAAATATTCATTTGAAACTTGTCAAGTGTGAGGGCAGACCTTTAACATATTTAATCCTGTAAAAGTAAATTTAAGGAGTACGGATACAGATATAACATCAATGCTGTAGTAAATGTCTAAGCAAACATTCAGGGATAGTAAGTATGGATAGTAAGTATGCCATCCAATGTAACCACTATGAATAGTTCCGACTCCCAAATGGATTCCCTTCCATTTCCCCAGTCAGTCAACCATTGTATATTTTAAGCATATTTTTCATTTTTTATTTGCATTCAGCAACAGGCAAAAAAAAAACAAATTTGTTAAATTAAACAGCTGCTCCACGTACAGGACACGAAGAACACTCCTTGGCCAGGAGAAGGAAACTCTAAGCTGGCTTAGTAGTTGGCCTGGCCATAGGGGGAGGGGCTGTTGTAGAGGGGTGACTCGTTGCCACCGGCATAGCCATCGGCAGAGGAGGCAGCACCAGCAGCGGAGGCGGCACCAGAGCCACCATACGACTGTGGCTGGCTGCCGTACGACTGCGGCTGTCCATAGACGGGGGCAACAACGGGGGCCAGGGGCGCTTCGATCTTCTTGCCCGGCTTGTAGACCTTCACGTAGACAGGGTTGAGGCTGAGCGGGGTGGGCACCTTGTTGATCACCTCCTGCTGGTAGATGACCGAAGGCTTGATCTTGTAGATCACCGGATTGCCACGGACCACAGTGGGGGGTCCGCTGTTCACATGCGCTGGTGGTGCACCCGGCTGGTGTACAATGATGGGGGGCAGGGGCTGGGTGGCGATCACCTGGTGGTTGTTGTGGCCCGATGGCACCAGCAGGGAACGGAACAGATGCTGATCCACAAACTGGGGCGAGACCACATTGATCTTGCCCTGGCGGATGTTGCTGGCGAGATTCGTCTCGGCCAGCGACTCGGCAATGTCCTCGGAGTTCTTCAGCTTCTGGTAGGTGGGATTGGAGTTCAGAGCCTGCAGCTGGGCCTGGACACGACCCAGTCGACGGGCCTCCTCTTGCGAGGGCTGGATCTCGGCCTGAGCTGCGATCTGGTTGGCCGCTGGCTGCGAGCCGCCCGTCGCCGCGTTCACGTACTCCTCGAGGCCCCCAGACGGCCCACTGGGCAGGTACTGAATGGGTCCATGGCCGGGACCACCACCTCCACCTTGACCATAATTAGCGCTTACCAGCTGGACAGAGACACAAAGAGATTAGAGCTTGGATTAGCTAAGGGAATTCAATGGATGGGGGAATAGCGGAATGCTGGGGGTTGTCTGGGTCTGGTGTCTGTCTTACCGGTGCCGCAGCGATGGCGAAAATGCCAAACCAGAGTCCGAGTTGCATGTTGCGGGTTACGTGTGTCTTGTCTACTGCTCGCTGTCTGGCCACCGGGCTAGCTCTTTATAGCGCCTATAATCGCCCTCCGCCATGGTCGGCTACGTGATCTTTACCAACGATTTCCATTTCCGATTTCGGCTCACCTTTGTGTCTCGGCCAGCTCAGAAAGCCATCAGCCATCAGTCAACCTCCTAACCAACCAACTGCTCTACTCAGATCAGATCTTTCTGTCTGTGTGTCGTCGCAATCTCAATCTCTCTGTGCCATTGGACGGATGGCTGCTTTGTGCCAAAACCATACCCATGCCTCTTTTGAATCATACCCACAGCTGCTCGATCTCTCGCTTAATCTTTGACAAACCAAAGTGGAAGTCGAGGGGGAGGGGCTTCTTGATCTTTTCAGGGTTTCCACACAGAACAAGATGATACACCCATCAAGGAGCACTGCAAATGATGCATTTATTGCACTCATTTTAGGATGGGATAGAATATGCAAAACTTAGATTTAGTTAGTGAAGAGTAAGGTAAGGGTTTTAAGTGTTATTTCGATCTTCTGCTGACCTCTTATGTATTTTGCTCAAGTAAAGATAGAAATCTCTAGTTGGAGAGACTCGAGAGAACTGCATACAGAAGCACAGTAGGTACTCGTTATAGTGCAGTTCCATTGAAGATAAAGTATCTCTATCTTAGTGGAAGTATACCCTAATACCCGTTCATTGTTGAAAGAGCTTTGGGATCTTTGAGAACTCCATTATCTTTCCTTCAGTAGCTTCCAATTGTAAATATCGTAAGGTTTTGTTTTCTTTATCTTAAGAGTAATTCTGCATCTTACGGGAATGCATTTTCCCCATCAATGGGAATCATCTAGGTCTTAGAACCACTTGGAAAGTTAGCCTCTTCCAGGAGCTCCCTTGATTTTGGCACAAACAACATCATATCGGTGGTTTTCCTCATTTTATTTTGTACATACTTCCCCTTAAATGTTTCTGTAATGTATTTGGCTGAGCCCAATTGGAGGCCAGGCCTTAAGTCTAAAATACTCCTAGAGTCCCCGTCTGTACAGGAGATAGGTGAGATCGCGGGTGGGTCGACTGCCGTAGTCGTTGAAGGGCGACTTGAACGGCAGCTGACTGCCAAAGGTGTCCGCCTCATCTTCGTCGGGGGATCTTCCGACGCCACCACCCGCTTGAATGGCCGCCGCTGCTGCTGTGTGCTGTGCACCCGGACTCGATTGGGCTGCATGCAGCTGATCCTCGCTGGAGTTGATGATGGTACGGATCGGTGGGCGGTGGTTGATGTATTGCACTTGTTGCTGTTGCTGCTGTTCTTCCTGCTGTTGCTGCTGCTGATGCTGTTGCTGCCTCCTCTTGGGTGGATATGGTCTTTGGTATCTGTGTGTGTGTGGATGTTGTTGGTGTGCGTGTGTGTGTGGCTGTTGGTATTGTTGTATCTGTGTGTGTGATCGTGGTGTGTAGTGTTGTGCGTGTTGCTGTGTGTAACCATATCTCTGCTGCTGTTGCTGCCGCTGCTGATGGATCAGGTATCGCTGCTTCATGGCCACGGCCTCTCCATCAAGACCCTTCTGCTGCCTGGGGGAGCTGCGTTGCGTATAGCGAGCTCTAGGTGGCTGCTGTTGCATTGAGTCTGGACGCTCTGCCCCTGGCAGATACTCATGGTGCACCTCCTCGTGAATGCCGTTCTGTGTCTGATTGACCAGCCGATTGTACTCTTCATTGACGCCACCCACCTGCAGGTGAATGGCATGCTTGAAGTCATCCCCAAGATGCTTCATCCAGAATGTATCATCCACCTCTCCCGTGGTAAAGATGCGCGTGGTCTGGCCGCTCTTGGCCTTGCCCACCACCGCATTGGTGGCGTCCAGCACATCGATCACATCGTACTCCTGCTTTGACCCAGAATCTCTGCCAGGGCGCGGCAACGGTTCCACGCGAGCCGCCTTGCGAAGATCACCAGTGATCAGACGATCGGTGGTCTCCGGTATGGACGGACTGGGACTGGTGGCATCGTCGTCATCGATATCCTCACTGGCTGTCGTATCGTTGATATTCTAGATGATGGGTCTGAGCTTAGACATGTTCTTCGTTCCGGGGTAGAGGGGATCTCGAAGACTTACCTCTGACCGGACTCGTCCCGGGGCCAGCATCAGCGCCAGCAGCAAGAGCAGCAGTGGCCAACTGCAGTGGGCTTTGGTTTCCATTTCGATGGAGCTCGCATTTGACTGAAGCCGGGGCAGCCAATGGATTCCATTTAAATAGTCAACAAAACACTGCCACTCTGCCACTCTGCCGCTCTGCCAGTGCCACTCTGCCACTGCGTGAGCTGCCATGAATGCTCATGTTACGCGCCAAGTCCAAAACATACGGAAAAAAACAGAGGAAAAACGTGCCGGGACGTGATCTATGGACAGATATTCCGATGAGTATCATCATCATCATCAACGAATCGGTTGTGATCTTGATGCGTCAGTCCCATAGCCAGAGCTATAGGCAGAGATCGTACGAGACAGTGAAAACCACTCCACTCACTTCCAGGGCCATTGAAAATTTTTGTTTTTACTGAATGATTTAACCAGCTCTCTCTCTCTGTCTCTCTCTCTCTCTGTCTCTCTCTCTAGTCTCTGATTACTTCAGAATGGGTCGATTCTTGTTGTTTGGCATTGGCCAAGGAATCCCATATAATAATACCTACATATAATAATTTTATTTTCATTCCATTACTATTATTTATACATATATCCACAAGGCTGTATTTCCCATTGAATTTCTTCAATGCTTCTTCTTGGGTGTTCTTTTTTGTTGTTCTAGCTTATCTCTCTCCATGTGTTTTTTGGCTCGATCCACAAGAATTTTCTGGCTTGAATGATCAACAATTTGTACACACATATTAAGGTAAGGCAGCCATGGCATTCAGTCATTAACAGATCGTGATAAATATTCATATTTTGAATAATTGAGTTATTACGAGCATATTCACTAATTCATTAAATTGAATGTCGAATCTTTGATAACATTCAATTTTATTTGTAGGCAGGCATATTTATTAATATTTTATTTAAATATTCTATTTTAATTTTGAGTTTTATTTTCGATGAGGAAATTATGCACAATATATGTATGTTGCACAACATGGATCAAATCAGAACAATATGCCACAAAATGAGTGAAAGATATACTAATACATATATGTATACCAAAATAACATAATTATACTTTTACTTCAGATTTGGCTTCACAAAATATATTATATTTACCGTAAATGATCCCCCTATCTTTGATTGCTGATTCTCTGAGGATGGAACTTAAATGCTGGTGTAACACTTTGTGTTTCCCTCGTCGACGTTAAAACATTGGACATTCTTTTTTGATTGACAGCAGTAAAAAATAAATTAAATTATAAATTATTTTGGAGATGGCCAAAAACTAAACAAAGGGAAATCCTCGTGAAGTAAGAGGACATTTAATGAAAGCACTGGGCTCTTCATGGTCGCACCGGAAGCTACGTTCATTCGAGTTCTACGAAGCCCGCCTGGCTGTCACCATATCCCTGGTGGTGCAAATGCCAATGGCCTGCAAGGTGGCCGAAATCGCATATCCCTTTTGGGCTTTTGAAAAATGGAAGACCGCAGTGGTTCTTCTTTCTTTCTCCTTTCTTTCTCCTTTCTTTCTCCTTCTGCTTTCTGCCTGCCCGTGTGAGCACCCCAAGCCTCTGCTTCTTTGCAAGTCATCCTCTGGGTATCTCCAGTAAGAGGATTCTTCTTATTTCTTCAGATACCCATTTGTTGCAAACGTCAAAATCTCAGGGTTAGGAATAATAATAACTAAATAATTATTAAAAAAATAAAAGAAGCGTATATTTAATTTAATTGAGAGTGAGTGTTTTCAGCAGAGCAGATTCATTTCCTTGCGACCACTCAAATTTGAATGTACATATAAGCGGCAAGGGCCGCGGCTCTACAGGTTTACTCGATACTTGCCAATTCGACTTCATGGCTATAATAATTATCCGATCTGTTTTTCGGTTTCGTATCTTCTGGTATCTTCGAAATTGCGGATGCCACAGATTTTCGTTCTTTGTGGGGTCGCAAGGGGCCGGGGGCTAGATTTTGAGTTACACGTGTAACAGTGCAATATCTGAGAAGGAGTCTGAGAACAAAATTTGGTTGTTCCAGTTCTTACAGTCTCTGAGGTCTCGACGGACCCACATGGCTATATCCACTGGGCTATTGATGCTGATCAAGAATACATACATATATCTACTTTATGGGGTCGGAAACACTTCCTTCTGGGAAACTTCCAGTTCCACCACAAATCGAATATAGCCTCTAATATACTCTTTGAGTACGAAGTATAAAAAACAAATTTGTACTGTGATTTTATTATGAAATTTGAGAGTTAATTTTTCGGGGCATACTTTTAGGGGAGGCAAAATCACGCATGCAACCTGAGGAATCGGTTCGGACCCCCGCCCAACTCAAATCAAGCGTGTTCAAGCATTTTAATCAAAAGCAAATATTTTATTAAACTCTTAATTGGAGCAACAACAAAAGAAAAACGTTGAAAAGGTGCAGACAGAAAAGGCGAAACGTAGACAGAAATTTGTGGAGGACAGAGAGGGAGGGAGAGAGAGGGAGAGAGCGAGAGGAAAGGGATAGGTAGGTGGTCAGAAATCTAGTTACATTTATATGCAAGACTCCCCAGAATGGTGCTCCACTGGCCTACATTCGGAGACCCCGTTTGGCCGACCTCAGCATATTGATTGGGTGCGGTTCTCGTTGGGTTGGGTTGCGGTTTGGAGTTGTGGGGTTTGGACGGGGGGTTTGGGTTTTGGATGTCTCTTCAGTAGCCATAGCCCTCATCGCGGTTGCAGCTGCAAAGAGAAGAAAAAACGTAGCGGAAAGTGAATGAAAAAGAAACGCCAACATCATTTTCAATTTATTACATATATTCATTTTTTTTTTTTGGTTGTTTGTTTGTGGGGGTGGTGGGTGGGGTTTTTTTTCTTATGCAACTATATGTAAATTAGATGTAAGCTAAAGATCACTTTGGGACTCTGGGGGCTAGAACCAGGCGCGCAGATACTCGGAAATGGGTGGCACATTGTAGGTGTCGATGCTGTAGCCATTCTGGACATGACTGTTGTAGCCATAGGTCTTGGCGGGCCTCGTGGAGTAGTCGGCATGAAGGGCATGCTCTGGCTCAGTGGTTGACTCAAAGCCCCAGCCGCCGAGGCGTCCGTCAATGAGCTTCTTGAGGAAGTCCGTTGTTTGCCGCTTCTGATGGGGCTCGGGATAGTGAGTGCTCGACTCCAGATAGTGCGGATGCGGGTAGACAATCTCTGAGATGAGTCTGTCCAGCTGAGAGTCGGACACATGCTCTACGGGATAGCCACCGTCGTTGCCCAGCATAGGGGATACATAACCACGACGCGTCACCGAATCCAAGTCGCCGGCAAACTGCAGCGGTGTGGAGCCCTGCTCCAGTGGATCGGGCACCGAGGTCGTCGACAGCAGACTGCGTATCTGCGAATCATCCACATACTTGAAGTCTTCCAGTGGCAGACCCAATGGCGATGGAATCTGTAGTGGATAGTAACCCAAAGCGGCTCGCTTGGAGGGTATGGTATTCTGCTGTTCCGTCGTTACTGGCAGCTCTGTTTGATCTTCCGTCGGATGGAAGTCTTTGCCAGCCTCTTCGGTGGCTGGAGGGAGAGAATGAGGAGGAGGAGGAGGCCGGTCTGCCGTAATGGCACCACAGCCCATATGACACTGGCCCGGTTGGAAATTTGGATTGAGCGTCTCCGGCATAAACTGTATGATCTCAGGGGCCGTGAAATCAATCTGGGCACGTTCCCGCTCCAGCAGATCGAATTCTCCTTTGATATCACGCTTGGCCAGTCGCCTACCCAATCCCAACCAGCCAGCCGGTGACTTCTTGGTCTTTCGCTTCGTTTTGGGCGATGATTGATGCGAATCTGCTGGCATCAGGCCAAAAAGTTTCAGCTTCTGCTGTTGGTGTTGCTGCTGGGCGGTCAAATCCTTGTGATAGAGCTTCACATATCGAGGGGGTCGCTCTTGGAGCTGTTGCTGGCGCATTAGACGCCTGCGGATCAATGAACCGGGCGAGCGCAGCTCACGACGACGACGTATGGCATTAGGTGACCTTGGGCCTGGACCTGCGCCCGAGACTTGGACTGGGCCTGAGGCTACATACCTTGGTTTGGGGCTGGAGCAGCTCGAACAACTGCAGCTGGACGTTTGCTTGGCAGCACAATCTGTGTAGGGTGGTCATTTGTTATTATTTTAGCAAGGGTAAGGTAAGGGTTGATCTCTCACTCACCTCCTTTGTTGACCGTCACCCGATCCACTTTGGCATACAGCTTGGATTGGGGATACTTGGGCGGTGGCGGTGTCCTGGGTTGTTCGACGGTGAAATCGAAGCTATAGCTGATCTTTGCCTTGGTCTGGACGGGCTTTTCCACACGATAGCCATAATCGTTGGCCCCATACTTCTTGGGCTTGGGCGGATTGGGCACGTTCAGCTGATAGCCCAGCTGGGTGGGACAGTCACAACTCTCTCCCGTATAGACTACCTCAACAGGAGCCGACTGGACCAGGCCCAGTAGGGCTAGGCCCAGTAGAAAGGTTATAAAGTGTCTCATAATTGTTCGTTTGGATCTTTGCTCTGTGGATCGGTGTGTGTTTTCGTTTCTGCCGTTGCGGCTACTACTAGCCGAAGCTTCAATTGTCGCATTCTTTATATGGAACCGTTGCATCCACTGATGCAATCTCTCACGCAGCCGCCGGCCACTGACCACGTCTCTGGGGCTTGAGGTTGGGGGCACTGTGTGCCCAAACGAGCAGCTTGTTGAACTTGAACTTTGGCAAGGTTTTCTCAATATGCTCTCCCCTCTGTTGTGGTTGTTTTTGGGTTTCGCTGACCTTTTCAAATAATTTTCATTTGCTTTCGCATTGGCCCATGCTTTCCATCAAAAGTCATGTTCCCAGCTTTCGCTGGTTTTTTTCAGTGACTTTCTGCGTTTAAATTGGCAAAATCCAAATGCTGAACCAAAGAAATCTGCTCAATTGGCTTGTGGAGTGCTTTGATGCTGCCACAGATTCCAAGGATGCTATGCCACATGAATACAGTGCTGGGCAAGAGAGAAGAGAAGCTGCAATGAAAATGGAGAGAGAATACCTTTCTCTTCCAAATATTTACATAATGCATTTAATGGGCAGACTTCTTTCTATGTTCTGTTACTTTCCGCTGCCTCTTCTTCTGAGTCTGCCTCTTCTTTGGGTTTCATTTGTGTATTTGCATTACCTGTGATCTGCTCTCTTGATTGCGCTGACTGCATTCGTTTTCGTTCGGCTTCTTCCTTCGGTGGCTCTCTCTGCCAACGCCATCTGCAAGGAGAGATTCATTCCCACCTCGTGTGGTCTTGCGCCTTTGATTCCCTCTGCTGTGATTTTGCTCTGCTGTCACCCAGTCTCTTTTGCTCTCGGTTGCTAAATGACATCAATCAATTGCTTGCTATGGCTTTTTGGCCACATCGCACTCACGCTCAGCAACACCAAATCAGTTCTTACCGCCCTCGCCCATACAGTCCACACCGCTCTCTGATCGCATTCTCTCTCAGTCTCGCAGTAATAGAATAGGAGAATGACAAGAACAACGGTACAGCAAAGTGACGGTAACGCAAGCACACACGAAAAGTGCATAGATGCACTCACAACAGTTTCCTAGTCAATTCATGCACAGCCTACTAACAAAAAATAAACGGAATAATTTTACGTACGTACGAAATAGTGAGATCTAGTAGTCCTGGAAAAGTAAAGTCGTTAATATATAGCCAAGAAACTTCCAGTTTATTCAGTTCATTCGAGAAGTCGGAGCTAGATGGAAGTAAATAAAATTCAAAATTAAATTCAAATTCAAAATATTCCAAAAAGAATGGCTTAAAATTTTGAAATATTCTGAAAGTGTTGCAAAAATACAACGAGCATATCCATATTACTGGGTACGTTATCTTGGCAACTACATTTTTTTTTTGTGTTATTTGACAGCGATTTATCAAAAGAAAACGTGGATAGGTGCCAGGGCACCTATGAAAATTCTTTTGGTAGCCATACAAGCCACATATTTCATATGAACACTAACATAATTTCCCGTCGATCTGATTTCGTTTACAGGATTTCACTTTGTTGGGAGCTGACTTCACTGGAGCTGCCTCCATTGGGTATTTGGCTTTTTGTCTTCTTCATCATTCGACGCATTATCCTCACTGCTGGAAATGTTCTCCGAAGAACGATCCCCAATGGAGAATAAGACTCACTTTTAAGGAAGCTTCCATGGCTTCCTTAGAGCCATGAAGCTTCATCGATTGTTTCTGTTGGCGGGTTATGGTACGCCCCCGTTTTTGGAGCGATAATGGATGTTTATGGTATGAATATTCCCAAGACGTTTTCTCTGTGCGTCGCTAATCTCACCCACTATGTCGTTATAAGCCGCAGTTCAGTCGAATTTTGAGAAGTCGGGAGGTAAGTCTAATACAAAAGGGGTCTTTCTTGTACCCGAAATTGGAGTAAGTCGGAGGTAAGTCGAATTCAAATAGCTTCTTGCAATCGGAACAAAATTTTTTTATTTGGACAGGAGAAAAAAAAGTTGCCATTCGTTATGGGAAAAATACTCCTTATTCGTAAACAAGGAGGCAGGATGTCAGTTTATTCCGTCCGTTCGAAAAGTCAGATGGTAAGTCGAAATCTTTATTAAATCCTAGTATAAAAAAGCTACAATAAGAAACAATTTCTTTTTATTTTTACAGGAGGTCAACTACTATATGGGGTCGGCAGAGGCCCTGCTGTTGCTCTCCTTCTTGAAAAGTACGTTAACCCTTAATCATAAGGAGATTTCAATATGCATATATTTATATATTTGTATTGTCCGCATCGAAAACATCAAACTTCACCTAAAACTTTAAATCAGGACTCCACTGAGGAAGGGATGACAAAACCACTGTGCCATGCGTCTGCGGGACATTCCCTTAGCGATGACTGCTCTTCAAATCGGAAGCATACCACTCATCAGCAGAAACAATCGCCCAAGCTTCAGGCTCTAAGGCAGTTACCGAGAAAGTGGGATTCTTCTGCATTGGAATCGGATCGATCGTCGGAGATAATTTCCAGCATCGAGGATGTGCTTCGAAGGACGAAGAATAACAAAAAGACAGCTTCAGTGTAGGCAGATCCAGTGTAGTCAGCTCCATGGTGAATCACTAACAGAATGCGTCTGCAATAGCCAAGTTACCTGCAGAGGTCCTTCGGGCGTGGACAACGACAAGAAGCCTGCAGCCAATAAAGCGGCTGAACCTAAGGACTCTTCGGTTGATAGCTACGACGAGCCCAAGTCTAAGCCTACATCCTGCCTCGAACGATGCGATGACGACAACAGTGATAGCAGTGAAACCAAAAGAACCAGTGGCTGCCACAAACTAGCATATGTAATGCCAACCAGTGAGAACAGCGAGAATTTGAATGAAATAAATGTAGATTAATGTATAGCCACGTGTGTGTTGTTTTTTTTTGCATAAATAATGGAAGGTACATACATATAATTAAACTCTAACCCAGATAGACAAGCATCCATTCATTCCTAAGCATAAATTTTAGATATTTACAATCGGAAGGATCAGCAGAATATGCCTAATAGCTGCTACCAGCATCCTCCTCTCGATTCGCATTGCGGTAGGAGGTAATGCGTCCCGGCTTAAATCCACAATCAACGGAAACCTTGCCGGCCACCTTGCCGTAACCATCGCTGTAGGCGCTCTTGGAGGCGTATCTGCTGGAGCCATAGCTCGAGCGGGAACTGGATATTTTCTTGAATTTGGGATTCTTAAATTGCTCGGTGATGTAGCCCAGCTGCTTGTAGGTCAACTGGGGTGCTGGCTCATCATCGGAAGACTGCTGTTGCTCCTCCTCCTCGATGTACTCCTCTTCCTCTTCTTGTTTGGCAATATAATTGGGCTTCTTTAGGGTGATGACCTCACTTTTCAGCTTGAAGAGATTCTCCTCGGGCACATTGGAGTGGTGTACCTTTTGCACACCGTCCACAGGCTTCTGGGCGAAACCAAAGGCCAGCTTAGCCTCGGGCACATTGATGGCCTTGCCGGCCTGGGCGGCCAGACTCACACTGATGGGATCTGCGGCCGGACTGTTATCTTCCGTCTTCTCGGCCGCATAGGCAATGCTGTGAAACATACATATACAGATGGTTGGAACATGGAACTAACGGCATGGATGGATAGGGATAGATCCACTTACTTGCCATAGCTGGAACTGGAGCTGGATCCGCTGCCGTAGCTATCATCGCTCTGCTGGCATGTGCAGGTGGGTTTGCATGGTGTCGTCTGTGTGTAAATGATCGAGAGTTTCGGGGTATCGTTATAAGGTATCGAATTTGGTTTCTACATTTTCTGATTGTTGATGCTTAGAAGCACGTACGGAGCGATAATGATGACGGGCGAAGAGCATAATGATGGTGAAGTTTACGATGACAAGGCATAGTTGAGGCTCTGGTTAGTATTGCAACCCACGACTCATTCGCGGCTCTCTGATAAAACACTCGATGCGGAAATACTATATACTGCAGCTGAGGATGATGGTGTTGTTGATGATGATGGATGCACGCCTTGATTAAAATTAGTTACTGGTCCCGGATCTATTGTTCTAGGGCTAATTCTAAAACTTAAGCTATTGTGGTTGGTTAGTCATGCTGGTTAGATTTGATATTGGTAGCCGGATGGACGCCTCTTGTAGCAATCGATATGCTCCAGACGCTGCAGACGCTCGGCCAGACGGCGAGCCGCCAGTGTTTTGGCTTCGAGTGCACCCTCGAGCATACGGCGACCCAAGAGACTGTTGAAGGCATGCATATATTGAAAGAGATCACGTACTTTTCCGCAGGTCTTGGGCAGTTGGGCAGGTTCAATCAGCTGCTTGCTGCACCAGCAATTGTCGCCGATCGGCGGGAGGTTGACATCACCGGACTCATAGTATCGGGGCTTCGGACGCACAATTGTCGGTCCTTGGCAGCTTTGGCAATAGTCGGAACCCTTTTCCGAGCACACACAGGCAGCCAGCAGCTTTAATATCAGAGGAATAATCAATATTAATTGTAATCAAACACATTTTGTTTTCATTAAACACACTAGAACATGCGAATTTTTTAAACGTGCCGCTAACCAGCACGAAAGAGCTGCCTTGAATCCGTAGAAATGCACAAGACGCAGTGACGTTAGTCATCTCACTTTCACACGCACAATTAGTCCTGGTCCCGTTCAAAAGCAATGTTCTTGCTCGCGCTATCCTTCGATATGCTTACCGCTTGAGTGCAGTGCATTGCCAGCAGCAATGAGAGAAACAGTTTACAGGCCTGCATTCTGGTCCGCTTTGGGGCTTTGCTTTGGTTTGGATCTTATCGGTCGCGTGCCACTCGGTGCTCGTTAAAAGTTTGAACTGCTTATGGAGCGGTCCCACACGTTTTATATACCCCAGAAGATTGAGAAGCGCTGCTTGGGTTCTTGTCATTGCAGTTGCTCTCAGAACATGCATTAGTTTTTGTTGTTGTGGTTGCCGTATTTCTCTCAATTCGGGCTAAAAGAAATCTTGGCCATTCATGGTTAAGGTTCAGTGCAGCATCACATGGTCCAGCACAGCGCTTTCTCAATTGATCTTGACTGGCCCCCGCCAGGGTCAGGCTCAGGTTCGGGCGGCGCTGTCTGCGCTGATGCTGCAGCGATGCGACCGCCACCCCCGATGCTTTAAGCCAGCAGGTACGTGCTCCACGGAATTGGGCAGTGCGCCCAAACTGATATTGATAAAAACAAAATTCCATAGAATTTCATATCGCCCCACCACCCCGTCGTCAGCGACAAAATTAACAATGAAGTTGCGACTAAGTCGAAATGTTATAGGAATTATATTGCGATTAGGCTGTAGCAGCGTGTTCCCAATCCACAAATTGGGTCAGCGTCATCTCGCGAATTGACCCCCGGGAGCAGACGAGACACCAAAGAAACGGAATCAGGCCGTTAACCTAATTTCTGGATTATTGTTTACGGATTCGGTTCTAATCAAAACAAAAATACACCAAAATTCGCCTATCGAAGGGAGATTGCAGCGCAGTTCCTTGTCATCGAAAACATTGAGTGAGTATGTGTGGGTGTGGGCGTATGCATATCAAAATAATCTTGTGCACAGTAAAACCCGTCTTTAACGGTATTTGGGTGCATGTGCATTAACTGATGTAACAAGTAATTATAACCGAAAGCACTATATGTTTATAAGCATTTAAATAATCGTGCGATTGTGTGTATTTACACGTGTCCTATTTATTGATTAAATCATTACAGATTGACCAGTAATATATTCCTATTATGCAATCGGAGTTCGATGACTGACAGCGATAACATGATTAGCGGCGTGTGCATACTCGTATGTGTCGTAAGTTATTATTCTGAAAGAAGACTTCATCTCACACTCAGATTAATCTCTTTTGAGTGATGCCCGTGGCATTGACTAACTGCCGTATCAGATGCTTTTACGGTCGGAAACCGAGTTGAGTCAAATCCGCAAGTAGGCAGGCGATCAGCAATTGGATTCATGCAAAGAAGGATGACAGAGGTCAAGCTGTCTGGATTTCGTTGTCCAAAACTCTGCTGGTTAATGGGAAATTGCAGGTTAATGGCACGGCAACACGCCGTAGCTGGAGCCGGAGCCCGGACACAGATGATCGTCTGTCTGTCTTATCAGGAGATGTTGTCGCATATAAGCGCTGAGCTGACGTACCCACGAGCTCAGAGCAACGCGAATCACCGCTAGAAGACACCCAGGTTTTCCATTTACACACATCTTCAAGTATATATTTAAACGAGTATATACCCAAGTATTTCATTGGAGGCAAAGCTTATCTTGCACGAACAGAGTCCAGCTGTTAGAGCCGAGAATTGCTTCCCGTTCAGTACAGTTGTACAGCCGCAAGTGATCGCAAGTAGAAAAGTCGGTGCTCTTCTTCCGCACGAAGTCCGGGAAATCCTGCTCATCCAGTCCTCATCCAGCTTAATATGGCAGCAAAAAGAATGGATTTAAATAAGCGCACCTTTCTGGTGCTGAGTGGCAGCTCGAATCCTTTGGGTCAGACACTGGCCATGCAGCTATGCAGTCGTTTGGCCCCTGGATCTGTTGCCCTGATCCTGGACGATGAGCAGGAGAAACTTGCTTCTTTGGAGAAGCTTCTCAGGGAGCTGCTGAAGCCGGATACTGTCCAGCTGAGGACGGGCCAGCTGGATGAGCACCATTCGAATGGTGTAGAGCTGTTGGAGCAGGCCTTGAAGCAATCGGAAGATACCATCTTCGAGCGTTCCATTATCGTGCATAACGAGGGGGTGGCCGCCACCGAAATGCTGATGGAACCACAGTTGTCGCAGGATTGGACCGCCTACGTCCAGCAGCAGTTGTATGCCCCGGTGGCCCTGAATCAGCGCTGGCTTCACTGCAAACAATTGTCTGACGTGGAGAGGCTGGCAATCAACGTGACCTCGTCGCTGCTCGTGCGTCCGTTGATCCACAGCGGTCTACTCTGCTCCTGTAAGCGTGCCAGGGACATGTACTTCCGTGCCATGGCCTCTGAGGAGTCACGCCGCAATGTCCATGTGCTTAGCTATGCCCCCGGCTTGCTTGACTCCCATCAGACCCAGTACGATGTCAACGGCAATGTGATTACCCCCGAATCGCTGGTAACATCGTCCCAGATGCTGCAAATGCCACGTGTCCAGCCGCTGCAGGCCACCCTCAAGCTGATCAACATTCTGGAGGAGATCTCTTTCGTTTCCGGTCACGATGTCGACTACTATGACACATTCGTTTTATGAGTAGAAACCGGGAGGTGGACTGTGTCCCTGCTGGACTTTGTTCTAACTATGGTCAACGACTTGGAAGCTGGTTTTGATTTGATTGCTTGGGAAATAAATAAAATTTGGCTGCTGACCCCGGTACTGGAGGTGGAGAAGAGCGAGGCACACGAAAAGGAAACTGCAAAAAAACAATCACGATTTTTATTTGGCTTTTCGGGAGGGGAAGAGGTGGGAAATCGCTACGCTCTTGACAGAAAAGGTTGTAGATGTTGATATTGATATGTAATCATGATCATTATGAGCTGGAGTGCTATAAGTCAAATTGAATCTTTAGGAAGAAACCACAAGTTCCAAGAACTTTAGTAGATCTACAAATGTACAATAACTATAGCATACATAAAGTGGGTCCCCGTCAGTAGTGTTGAGAGAAAAACCCATAAACGATTATTATATTTCATACATATACATATTTTAGTTGAATAGTCCCAGTCTCAGTTCATGAACAAAATTAAAATTTCCCAGGGAAGATCCCTTTCACATTCATAAAGTGGGTCCCCGTCAGTCAGTGTTCAGAGAAAAACACATAAACGATTAGCTATATTATATTTCATACGTATATTTCAGTTGAATAGTCCCAGTTCTCAGTTAATGCTATAAGTTCCAAGAACTTTAGTAGATCTACAAATACACAAATACATTTAGTGGGTCCCCGTCAGTCAGTGTTCAGGGAAAAACTAGTAAACGATTAGCTATATTGTATTTCATACATATATTTTAGTTGAATAGTCCCATTTCCCAGCTCATGCACAAAGTGAAGATCCCCCAGGGAAGATCTCTATCGTATATTACCCCCCCCAATCTTCCTTAGTCGCCTGTTCCGCATATGAGTCAGCGCTTATTACTATATATGGCTATAGGTATAAATATGTATGTACATATACATATGCATATTGATGTTTACGCCAATCGTTAATTATTTAAAATCCACTTCCAGACAGTACCAGTCGGATTCACCGATAAGCGGAACAAATTATACATTTATGTATAAGAGGAGGCACTGGGGCAGGCACTAGAGTAGTAGACTGTTGCCGGGTGCTCCATCGATCTGATAAGAACCGATTCATATGGGATTCTCGGCTTGTGGGCATGGGATCTGCAAATTCGGAATACTTTTTCGCAAGAGCTCTATTTATAAAGTTTTTCAATACAAATCTCTGTCAATACTATATTGGACGGGAAGTCTACATAGTCTCGGGAACTATATTTTAAGTTTAAGTCTGTAGCAATGGATTAATAAATCGGGTATACATACATATAAGTACATACATATGTATGTATGTATGCTACAGCTTTTTCCATAGATGAAATTTTTGGAATATATTGTTAGGAATTATATTTTGCGATCTCTGTCCTTGTTCCCTGTCAATGAATATAAGGATTCAGATTTGTCCAGATATAAGGAAAATTCCACAAATTCTCTGGGGAACCGAAGCGATTCAATGTGTATTTCTAAATGCATTATATGTATGTATATTTGTTTATTATAGAATTCAGTCTAACAAGGAATTAATGGAGCGGATCTTGGGAAAATGGCTCTAGAATGGCTACGCTATTAATCCAGATCCCCCGTTGGACGCTTCACGGCATACTTTGGGGCCTACGAAAATAAAAATTAATTGATTAATTAGAAGTTTAAAGCATACAAAAATTACATTGAAAGCTTTTACTGCTTATTTATGGGGAAGGAAGCTTTTACTTTTAGTTTTTTTTTTGTTTTTAATTAAATCGACTGACCTTGACTTTGAAGTCGACCTGCGAATTGAATTGACATGAATTGGAGATGCCAATTTATAGTGCAGTTCTTTTGCGATTTTTATGAGGTGATTCAATTGCTCAATTAATTAAACAAATGCAAACATTAAATTAAATATTAAGTGCACACAGCGATAACCTTTTCGGTTAAAGCAAAGCTAGGGGCAAAAGCACTTTCGCACTGGTTTTGGAGCAATGTGCTAGGGCGAGAGGGGTGGGTAAACGCGCGAGCTTTAGTCAGCTGTGCCAAAGCTGCCACAAAGAGCGAGCGCTGTAAAACGTTGACCAACTGTTGCTGCCGTCGCTTCTGTTGCCCGCTTGAGATTGGAAAATTAGAAAGTCCCAGCATGGATCTGAAGCAGAAAACATATCTCCTGGTGACTGGAGCATCGCGTGGCATCGGTCGCGAATTTGCCCAGCAGCTGTCGCAGCGCATTCAATCCGTGGGTTCGGTGGTTGTGCTGATGGGACGCAGCCAGCCGCTGCTCGAGGAGGCAAAGGCCACCATTTTGAAGGAAAGTCCTGAGCTGTCTGTGCAAACGTTCGCATTAGAGTTGAGCACAGCCAAGACCGAAGATTTTGCAGGTATTCTACAGGACTCCCTTCTCGAGGCAAAGAAGGAGTCTCCGGGAGACTTCCAGCGCGCCATTGTCATCCACAATGCGGGCACTGTCGGTGACACTTCGAAGCATGCTCGGGAGATCGGCGACACGGAGTATCTGCAGCAGTATTACCATACCAATGTGTTCTCCGCTATTGCCCTCAACTGCGAGTTCATGCGCGTCTTTGCTGGCGTGCCCAAGCTGGTGGTCAACCTAAGCACCCTGGCTGCCATAGCCCCAATCTCCTCGATGGCCCACTATTGTACTGTGAAGGCAGCCAGGGAGATGTATTTTCGTGTGCTGGCCACCGAGGAGCCAGCCCCGGGCACTTTGGTGCTCAACTATGCGCCCGGAATGATTGACACCCAGATGACAGTTCAGGTGCAGCGCGAGGCTCATGATCCCGCGGTGGTGGCCATGTTTCGAGAGCAGCGTGAGTCCAAAACAATGCTGACAACGGCCCAGACAACAAAGCGATTCATCCAGGTGCTGGAGGCACAACGGTTCAAGTCCGGCGATCATGTCGACTACAGGGATCACGAGGTGGCCTAGATTAGAAGGCAAATATTAAAACATTTTGTATGGTTACTGGGAAGTTTTATTAAAATGGAAACGCAACAAATTAAATAACTATTCGTTAAAGTATATCCGAGATCGACTATTTGCTAAAAGAAGTCCGCCGCTGCACTGCGAGGCTTTATGGGGATTTTGAGCAGGTCGTCTGTGATTGTGGAGCCCGTGTCGATGATGGTGTTCCTGGATGGTGTTGTGATTCGTCTGGGCTTCCCCAACGGTGTTGTGCTCTTCACCAGACCGGGCGTGATCTTTCTCTTCCTGGCCGTTCCCGGCGTTGGGGTGTGGGACAGGCTGGGTGTACAGCGCAGTCCTAGCTTGGCAGTGGCCAGATGCTGGGCAGCCGGTGACATGCTGGCCAATCGCTCCATGTTGGTACGGATCAGCGGAGAGCCGATGTTGCGTCGCGCAGTGTCGAGAGCTACTTGTTTTTGGTTGCGCATCTTCTCGCTGACCCTTTCGGCCAAAGCAATGGCAATGTTCTCGCGCCGGGAGTTCTCGTTGATGCGGAACGAGGGTCCCTGAGTGGGACGCAGCGGAGTGTCACCTCCATCCAGGCGGAAGGGCGTGCCATCGATCTCTCCCCAGGTCATGATCGGAGAGAAGGCCACACCCGGATGTGGCGAGGGGGAGCGTAACAGCTCAAAGCCGCGTATGCGTGGTGTGGCCGCGGATTCGATAGCTCCACCTGCTGGGTCTGTGCCTTTTATTTTCCACTTCCTGATGTTTCTTGTTTACACTCTCTGGAAGTCTGGTGGCCTCGTGCTTGATGCTCATTCTGCGTTCCGCTGCCTGCACACGCTCATCCTCGGTCAATTCCACCCCGTCCGGCACGTACATGACAGAGTTCATGTTTGTATACTTCCAGGTCTCGATCTTCCTCATCGGATCGGGCTCCTCGAACTGCTTCTCGATGCTAGGCAGCATGAGGGCGCGCTTCAGCTGATCCGCGGATAGCTGTTCGTGGTTGTACAGCAGGGCATACTTCTGGCGCAGTTTCTCCTCGGCTGTCTCAATTATTTCCTGGAAGCTCTGATTGTCCTCGCTCGTGTAGCTCTGCAGGAAGGCGTCTAGCGACATCTTGGAGGACAACGAATCGCTCTCGGTCGAGCTGCGAGCGCTGCTGGTGGTGGAGCACGGTGTGTCTGCCCGCTGAAGAGGAGTGTTGCTGCGACTTCCTTGGCTTACGGGCGTCTCAAAGGTGGCCGGAGACATGGCTAACGGAAAAGACAAACAGATTAGTAATATATGGAAATCTCGTTAACCTGGGCGGGGATGGGAGTCACCATTGTTGTTACGGTTGTTACGTCTACCGTTTCTGTTGCCCATCCGTGGAATCCTGCCCAGGCTGTAGCGTGCCCGTATCTCTGCCATTTGCAAAAAGTCACGCCGTGCCTCAGCCTCAAGATAATCATTCTGGGCCCGCAACTTCTCCAGGTCGGGAAAGAAGTCACGCTGTATGATCTTGGACATCTCTTCTATGTACTGCTCCTCGGTGAGGATTTTTGGTTTGTTTTTGCGTCGCACGAGATCTGTGGGTTTCTTGAAATCTGCCAGTGCAGTGTTCTGGGCCTTGACCATCTCCATGGCCAAGCTGCCGGGGGTGCCAGGTGTGCGTGGCGTCTCAGACATTGTTGGTAAAAAGAGGACACACCAATTTTTACACAAAATTTTCGGAATTTTCTGAAATTTATTTGACAACCAGTGTGACCGCGGAATTATCGATAAAATACACCGTCCGACTTTCAAAAATATACCGAAAATTACGGTCTCATTTTAAAAATATACCGTGAAAAAATTCCTCAACTACATGCTAACTACATATTCGGTACAAATGAACTACATATTTAAGGACTCCTCCGATAACAAAAAGGTATGGCACGCCTAGATCGGACACTGTATAGCCGAGATATAGCAAAAATAAAAAGTGAAAAACTGAGACATTTTCATGAATGTGCGGGGAATGTTTCGCAACGCACTGTGTGTACAAATTTGCTATATAGTGGCTACTACACCATACAATTTTAGGTGACATGACCGTTTCCAGGATAGTGGATCACTGTTATGATATGATGTAGGGATATAATTAAATAAAAGGCCGCATGGAGCCCCATGCGGCTCGGAGCCGTTTGGCTACTTCGCACGAAAAACAGACGTACGGTGATATGAACCGAATGCCCTGTGCATCATCTCGATTTTTTGTCATTCGAAAACCATTACAGCATACGCACAAGACACTTCGTTCAAACACCAGCATAAAACGTCAGTGAGAGTGAGATGTCACGTCATTGCTTACATGTTGCTGGTAATTTAACACTTGTTGCTTGTCAACCGGTGGAATGGACTTTCTTATACCTTTTCCTTTGATTAACGTTAATATTATTTTGTCCAAGCTGCTCTAAAACGTAATTATTATTATAGTTTGCACAGATTGGCATTTTTTGACCCAATAATGCATTTGATTAGTTTCCTGTATAAACATCTCGATCCCGATTTATATTTTTAGTATGAGCAAGAACACTACAATTTTCAATTAATTCGTTCTTGGTATGACAAACATTTCCTAAATTCTAAAATATCCATTTCCTAAGGGAATGCAAAATGTTTCTCTCCCAATGTTGCGGGACAATGTCGATCATTTCGTGGCACATGCTGCTGGCCCATACAAATCAATGTTGGCAACGGTAAAAAACGTAGGCATGGAATGTCTACCTAGGGATGAAAAAGGAAATTTTTCGGATATGTCGTCTCCCTCAGAAAGTCCCAATAAAATATACGGTTTGATCTCAAAATATACCGCAAATATACCGAAAATACAACATATTTATCGATTTTGATATTCAGTCTAATATTAATAGCTGAATAGGATGGTCAGCACTGAACTCATAATTTTATCTGATACACAAATCAATTTCCTACAATACTGGATAGTTTTAGGGACTCCGTTTGGTTGAATTCTTTATAAACGACAGCAAATTCGTAAGCGGTGAATAGCTGGCAGTGTGACCGCGGACTCATCCATCAAATATACCGTCCATATACCGACTACAGCAGTGTGGAATGTATCCTGCATTTCAGCGATCTGGCAGGGCTAAGCTATCGTTAATTGTGGAACCCATTTCAAGAGCGCGCAAAATTTAAAATCTGCAACTATGTATGGCAAATCAATTAAAAGCAGGGACCGTAGGTGTCTGTGTGTGTGACTTTGTTTTCCACATGCCACCTCAGCTCTCCGACCAACTCTTTACCTCTATCGCTCTTGGACACGAATCATGTCGAATGTGTTATCTTATCAGCAACCGCAAGCTCCGAATGCCGATACCGGGCTACGATGTCAAGCGTGCCAACGGGCTTTCGTCAGTCCCGTTTCAGCTTTACTCCGTGTCGCTACTCGATCTCCTCACCTTCCTTAAGTTAACCCACATTTTGTGTCTGCGATTAAATATCAAATATCAAAAAAATGAAGTTCTATTTGTTGTTGATCGCGTCCCTGTGTTTTCTGACCTACATCAGTTGCGGTAAATCTTTTTTCACCTTTACTTTGCCTCTCTCTCTTTTTCTGTGATTTCATATCACAATAGGTACATTTTTATATTTTTTTTGTTGGTTCCAATTACAAGTGCATTATGTAAGAAAGTGTGATAAGCGACGGCTAATATAAACACATAACAAATCGAAATTGCGTATCTTATCAATTGCCACCGAGTCCATGGTAACTGTTTTTCACGTTTTCACAGTGTAATTCTCTCTCTCTCTCTCTCTGACTGCTATCTGTGTGGGTGTGTGGGTTGTGCGAGTGTATTGTGTTGTGTCTTGGTGTGCGTGTCCATTGCCTGCCGGCAACGACAACAAAATATTTTCAAGATATATTTTGTATATACAGTTTACACACATGAGGATCGAATGACATTCGCAAAGTAATTCCCCAAGAACATTCTAAAATGCAGGGCCAGTGCCATTTAGTTGTACATACATACATATGTACTACGATGATGCATCGTCTCTGTTGTTCTCATTTTTATCATATAGGAATGCATATAGGAAAATATATACTATGAAAATACGTTTGTAACTCGAAATGTGGCTATAATTCGCATGACATTTTTTTTTGCGTGATTTAATTGAAACTTAAATGGATATAGATTTACCTGTTGTACTTTCTATCAGAAAAAAATCATGGATTTCCATTTAGGTTGAAAATGTATTCGGTAAATGTACGAGCATTTCCCCATAAGATTTCGTTGTTTTGTGAAATGCCTTTTTCCATCTGTTCCGCTCCGTTAAAACGAGTAAGCCTCACAAACGGAATAGGTGTACTAGGTGTAAAAGTTCCCAATATGTAGTTTCCAAATTAGATTTTACTTTTCTCGGTATTTGCTTGGCTTATCTTGTGTGGCGACATACATAACATGTATGTTAGTTGACTCATTTCGGGTCTGGTCTATGTACACACTTTGATCGATAAGAATCGATGGCTGCGAGAGAGAGAGAGAAAACCAGATAACAGTGAGCCCCACAAACATTAAAGTGCGTGGTAAGGTGGACACTGCGGGTAAAATATCAAACGAAAACCAATTGAAAAGCCCTAAAACACCAATCGAAAAGCCCCTGTCGTTTGACAGGGACTATGATGGACGCTCCCAGCAAGCTGCTGGGCTGGGTCTTGTGTCGGCTAGGATTTGGGTGCTGAATGGATGGGTGGTTCGAAGGCTACACGAAAATTAATCTAATCTAATCTAAGGTCTAGCCATGACTCAAAGCAAACGCAACGTTCCACTCGCTAAATTCGCAGATGGCTGCCTCCAGTGTGATTCGAAATCGGAGATCCGTTGCGCCACCGATCCGCTCAGCCTATTCACCAAGAACTGCTCGGATTCCACGGCCACCACCGGAGCCGAGTGCTATGTGCGCGTCAGTAGTGAGTACATAATACCCTTTCCACAATTCTGCAATTTTCAAATGAAATCTGTTCCACAGACGGCTACACCATTCGCGGCTGTGCCAAAAATCTGGACAACGCCACCAGAGCCGCCTGCAACAATGAGCTAGAGTGCCAGATCTGCACCTATGCGGAGGGCTGCAACCGTCAGATGTTCCCCTCGTCGCGCGCCCAGTGCCTCCAGTGCTCGGGCAACTCCACCTCATCGGCCTGTGCCAGCCAGGTGTACGATCATGCCTCCATCTGTCCCATCTATAAGCTGGGCGATCTCTGCTACATTCGCAACAGCAACCGCACCGTGGATGGAAGCTTCCAGCGCGGTTGCCTCACCAGTGCCCAGGCCAACAAGCAGTGCGTCAAGGACGGCCACTGCTTCACGTGCACGGGACGCGGCTGCAACTTCCTGCAGGCCAACGATACCATGATTCCCCTGGCCCGTGACTCCAGTGCCCACGTGATGCTGTCGATGTCTCTGCTCCTGTTCGGCCTCCTGGCCGCCTGGATGCTGTAAGAGGGAGCCTCTGCCTCTCTCTGTCCCTTTCTCTCTCTTTCTCTCCAACTGTCCCTCTCTTTTTGGGGACGCTTGTCCGTGAGAGACACATCAAAAGACACATTTTGCCTTCAGCATTATATTCTATTAAATATGCATTTTTTTTGTAATTATTTAAAATGGCTTTGTTTGCTTTGAGCCGCGAAAATTGAGAGACGAAAGCCAAAATAAAGATGAAAATGTTATGGAAAAGAGGGAAAACAATATTGATCAAACACTTTTGTTTGCTTTCGATTTTATGAGGTGCCAACGGTCGGGGCACTTCAGCACTTGACACCTCCCCAAAAATGCAGTTGACAGTTCCCTGTCTCCCTGTCCCACGTCCCCCGCTACTTTCCGCAACGTGGCAGCGAACCGGAAGCTCTCCGCCAATGAGGGGGTGCATAAATGTGTCGACGCCTTCAAAATGTTTGTCAATTATTTTTCATTGCCTTTGGGTTTGTCGGTTCTTACTTCCTGGGAGCACACATTTCCCATTGAACGAACTATCGTTCGCCATGCGAAAATAGATCAGCCAATGCGGGGATGGGGAGCCAGACAATAGAGATATACTTCATACTGTACATCCCTCTACAATATCTGGATGTAAAATATATCAATCCATCCACGATAGGAACAAAATGTTGGGCAAAACCGTTTGGGGGTCGGGGTTAAAATGTATAATAGCTCTGCACTTATACTGATGATAAGCAATGTAAAGTGCACCTGAGAATGGAGTCCAAATCGATCAGAACCAACGATAGATGTTACTCTATCAATCTACGCAACAAACGAATTCAGAATGACAGAACAAAGAAGGAAAATTAATGAACAGTAAGTATTTTTGAACAGTAAGTATTTGCTCTACGGTTTTTGGGGATTAGCTTAAAAGTTTGCTAAATACAATATTTATTGATATGTTTAAGTGCTTGATTCCAAATTAAAACGAAAAATGTGAAGCTTATTGATGGTTTCAATTTGGGAGAATATTCCAGATAGGAACTTTTTGTTTGTTTAGATCATTACCCCAGGAGAGAGAGAGAGAGAGAGAGTAACGTCAGTCTTTTGGCGGCGTGAAAAGGAGCTTATGCTCCCGGCGGAATTTAAGGAAGATTAGCATTAAACTTCTCAGTGGTCGTCTCCGTGCTTGTGTCCTTGCTCGTGTCCTTGCTCGTGTCCGTGCTCGTGTCCGTTCTCGTGTCCGTTCTCGTGTCCGTGCCTGTGTACGTGTAAGAGGAGTCTGGGTCCTCGTAGCTTTCATCACTCCGTCTCATTTTTAGTCGGTTTCTACCGGCTCTTCAAACTCCTGGCGCTCCTTTAGCTCGTTCAAATCCTGGGACTCCTCCGGAACAAGGCCAAAATCAGTATTGCCGTTGGCATCTTTGTCGACCAGGTCCTGCACGGAGTCCTCAAGCGATTTCATTTCGGCCTTTTGACGGCGAAAGATGGCCATTAAATCGAGCTCGTCGTCTGATAGATCAGAGTACTCTTCCACATCATTCTCAATCACCTCCTGGGAAGCCAGAAGCATCTTACGGCTGGCCACCGGGCGGATCGGCACCACAAAGTCCAGAACGGAGGGAGCGGCCTTGAAGGGAGCGGCCTTGAAGGGAGCGGCCTTGAAGGCAGCGGCCTTGAAGGCAGCGGCCTTTGCACCTTTGCCACGTCGGCCGCCCGTCTTCAACATCTGATCGTAGCTCTCCGACATGTTCTCGTGAACGCTCTTAGTGTCCAGCTCCTTCATTTCGCCCTTGAGCTCCAGTTCGCGGAACCGCTTCTGGGTGCAGATAACCGGCTCCCAATAGAGCTCCAGTGTTGACAAAGGACGAACGCCGATTTCCTCCAGCTGCACGATGTTGGCCAGTATTTTTGACCTGAAGACCAATCGACTGAAGCCCATGGGGACGCCCAGGGTGCGACCGATGCGCAGCTTCAGTTCGCCAGCGGTGCCAAAGCGACCGGTCTTATAGAGGGTCCTCTTGCCATCACGTGTTTGCACATAGACCTGCATATTTTGACCGTAACCGGGACCTGCTTTTTTCTCTGTGATGATGGCTTGTTCCAAAAAATACAAGTACTTTTGGGAAAAACGAATCGTAGTGAATTTGGTCGCCTGGATTTTGATAAGTCTCGTAAGTAAATACAAATTCTGAGCTTACTAATATTCAAGATATATTTATACATGTGCACATGTTTGTATAATACATCAAACATCTCTTTTCGGAAAACAAAGCAACATCTGAATCGAAAAACCATTATAGCCATCGAATGTTAATTTCTTGCCCGATCTACGCATTCACGAGTATCAAGCGATTATTTCGAATCGTTTTTCCGCATATTCACCATTTTCATTCCATTTGTTGATGGCTAAACAAATGATTAACAAATAATGTAATAACAATTTAAGCAACCAGCAAAACCATTCAACAATTTATGAATTATTTATGTACTCTCCATTCCGAACACAAGGGTACGGGTATGGGTTCGGGTACGGGTACGGGCTACAAGGAAACATTCGAACAGAAAACCACTTAACTCAAAAATAATTGTAAACAGAGCGACACAGTGCCGCGGCTGGGAGGCGATCCATAAATGGATAATGGCCGAGTAGTCCTGGGCGCAACTGGATGCTAAGATTTATACGCATATACTCGCACCAGAGCAGGAATCCGTGGAGTGCGATCCGTATAAACAAATCGCGTCAGGTGTGGGAGTGGGAGTGGGTGTAGGGCCCCGACCAGGTATGGCTGCCTGCTGCACTTGTGCCGTTAATTGAATGCCTGTGGCTGATGAAAAGCAGACACCGAAAGAAGAGGAGAAACAAATCGTTCGCTTTGATCGGTTCGGTTCGGATCGGATCGGATCGCGTCGGGCTAACAACGAGAGAGAGAGAGAGAGAGAGCTCTACCCATCCCCATGCCTGGAAGTCCCCCCAAAAAGACGCCATTTTGCTCCCCCTCTCTCTATCTCTCTCTCTCTTTCACTCACTCACAGACTGTCTGTCTCTCTCCTGCTATCGGCCACTCTCTGGCTATTCCGTATTCCTCTTTACGGTTTATTTAGTGTCGAGGTTATGGCGCAATTTGTATTTATGGGCACCGCTAGGCGGCAGCACCACTGGCAGCACCACCACCATGTGGTGGCAGTCCAATTAAACGCATTTTCCAAATGACTCAGGTCAGCCACCCACCCACCCACCCACTCAGCACACGCCCACTCCCCCGCAGTCCAAGAAGCAGTGGTGGAACCCTCACCACAGACCAGACCCAAAGATCGCTGCTGCTAGAAGACCACGCCTCCTGCGAGAGCACTCGCAGAAAAGGCCCAGAGAGCAAATCGAGGGGTACAGTAAAGCCTGACTTCGTGGCTCTAAACTTTTTCGCTCATCCTGCCTGAGATCCGATTATTTTGGGTTCATCTTTCAGTGCAAACATGTGAAAGACTTGAAATTAAAAATACGTAAACAGTTTTTTTTGGCAGAGAGTCTCCACTGTACATATCTCCAAGCTAGTCGATGCCTCTTTCGCGTCCTATGCTCTACGCCGCAGAGCACATCAGTTCTTCCCAGTAATACAGAACACACGGAGAGCAAAGAGCAAACAGATGTCGACCCAAATCGATGGAGAGACCCCCGGAAGGAGGAGACGCCTCAGCATCAGCCTCAGCCACAGCCACAGCCATTGGTCGAGTGATCGGCATATGGACTCTGTCTAAATTTGGATGCTGCTGGCAGCGATTGGCAGACCGGGAAGATGAGAGCAGCCAGCGTATATCCATTGGATGGGCGAGATCTTGCAGAGCTGCAGTCAGTCTCCGGCAGAGATCTCATTCGGCAGACAAGCGCCTGACGGAACGGATGTGTGTGCAACGCTGCGATCGGTTCAGTCAGTGGGATCTTCTGCAGATCAGTATCAGTTCAATTGAGATCAGTTCGGATCAGTGGAGTGCTCGGTGTTCGGTATTCGGTATTCGACTTATAGATAGATTAAATGCCCATTCGCGTGTGTATTCTCGATCGACAAAAATCACTTCACACTTGGCCGGAAGAAGGTGGCAATTGAGACAACTCAACGCCTCCGACAAAAGCGAAGCGAGATTTCTGCACAGAAACAACAAAAAAAGCAAAAGAAATAAGGAAACAAATAAAAGAAGTTCAAGTCAATCAATCGGTCGATCGAGCAGTGATCGATCACGTTGAAAATTTTCGCCAGTCAACGCTAGCGGGCCATAAAACAGAGGCGGATGATTTGAAAAAAAAAGAACAACAAGACATTTGGTGGAAAATTGGCTCAAAGTGTTGAAGCGCCTGCGAAAATAAGGAAAACCCCAAATGAGAATACGCATTTTTTTTTGTTAATTTCGCTCTCGATTCTGATTGACAACCTCACCACCCCCCAGCCTCGAATCGAATCGAATCAAATCTTTTTGCAGTGTACTCCCATGAGTGTGTGCGTGTCTGTGTGCCCTGTGTCCTGTGTGTGTGCGCGGATTCAATAATCAAATTTGACAACTGCGCGAAAAACATTTGAGATCAAAACATCAACTAGCACTAGCCCGAAAAGAGTAAAACCAAATAAATGGGCCAAGAATTCTGTGAGGATTACATTTTTTTATTGTGATACCCAAAAGGTGCCACCCATTGACCACCAGATACGTATAGCTATACGTGTATAAGTCGAGGCGTATATCAAGAGAGATTAATACGGGTTCAAATGACTCACCTGTTGGGTCCCACGGAGTGCGCCAGCGCCATGATGAGCACCTCGATGCCCTTCCTGGACAACGGCCTGGGCCCCAACCTAACGGATTACAGCTGCTATGCCAATGATTACTGGACCACGCCCTACATGACCGGCGGCCTCAGCCCCATGAAACAGATCGAAGGTGAGTGTCGGATCGGATTAGCACGAAAAGTTGGATGGGATATACATACAATAAACTGGTTGGCCATGACTATGGTACATCACATGTACCTTGTAAATGTAAATGGGAGAGGCATCTCATGCGGATTTAAATCGAGATTAGTATAACTTAAAATCAGTAAAGGATGCGCTTCCTAGACCTTTTACGTGTACTTCAAATGGGCACCATGGGATGGCTTTACATAGAGCTTACTAATGCATATACATAGTCTTCTATTACCTCCAAAAAGAGAACATCAATATGTTAATCTTAAATTAAATATAAATTGTGCATTGGAATGAGAAAGTGTAGATTGTAAGTGCCATTTGTCATAGAAGGAATCTATTCTTTTGTTTAAACTTTTCATTGAAACCTTAATAGCGGGAAGTTTAAGCATTTCGGAGGCAGAAATAGTTAAAGCCATTATCTGAAAATAATTGATCAAAATTTCAGCTATTCGTAAAATAACAAATATGAATAATAAGAAGATCATTAGACCATGTTTTTATATAATTTTATATATATTTTATATATGTTTAATACGACTTTATCTTTCCTTAAAAAAAATATGGTAATTTTTTTAAATAACTCCAATTGTAATTGGATTTTCAATTTTATTTTCAATTATATTTTAAGGAAAAAATTGTTTTGAAATAACAAAACTTATGGAATTTGTCGAAGAATATTCTCCTATAGAATGCGAAACATCTTTTATGATAATTATCTATTGGAAAGCCATTCTGTATAAAAATTGAGTAATTAGAAAACTCTTTCAAGAATTCTGACTTTAGCTAAGCCTTATTTTATTTTTGTTGTTTCACTAACTGATTTCACACAGAATATTATTTTGTGTCATTTAAACTTTCAAACTATATAAAATAATTGCTTAAACGGTTCGAAAACTTTTTTTCAATTCAGAAATGATTTCCTATGATTTCGAAGGATTTAAAAATAATCATCACAGCTTTTGAAAATTTGCTGAATATTTCTTCCGAGCGATGGGATGGCCTCTGGCAAAGTGGAGCTCATAAGTGGTTTTTCTTGGGGCTCATCTCGAGCCTCAATGGATCCGAATTCCGTCTCGGATACAGTAATTACCGAAATACACGAACCATGTCAGCAGCCACCGCAGAAGTCACAGAAAGCACAGAAGGCAGAGCAATTAGCTCGGACTTCTCTGTGAGATTGCGATTCTCAAGTGGCATTTTTCTCTGTCTCCGTCTCTGCCTCTGCCACTGCCTCTGCCTCCGCCTCTGTTGTTGTTGTTTGATGTTTTTGTGTGACAGAAAAACGATTTGTTGTGCCAAACGTTAATTGATTTTAGAATTCATTCGTGAAGCACTCAGAACAACAGCGAGAACGTGGAGTCCGCAATAAAAAGAAAAACAAAAACAAAAATAAAAACCAAAAACAGAGGCAGAGGCAGAAACGGAGCCGAAAAAGTGTGTCTCATTAAGCGACAATTGATGGCGGGAAAACGTCGAACCAGAGGCAACAGAGTCGACCTGTCATGGGTCATTGGCAACGATCCCAGGGAACGACCCGCAACTCTGCCACTCGCCGCGAATCGTTGACAATTAATTGCAAAATTTACTTGCAACAAGAAGCCGCAGAGCCCTTCCCTGCAAACGCCACACCGCCGCCTGGGCATGGGCATGGGCCTGGCCCTTGAGGGGGAAAACTAAATTTAGAGCAGGCGTCTCAATCAGCAGCCGCTGCTCTGACGCCTTTTTATAATTGGATATGTTGTCCCATTTGTTCCGTTTTTGCCCAGCGAAAGTCGGCTCATTATATAGCCAGATCGGGTGGGGGAAAGAGTTTTATAGAGGGGGGTATCTGGTATCTGGAGAATCTGCGCCGGCGTGGCGTCTTCATTTCTGCGTGTCCCTCGTTTGCTTACTCTTCTGTGTCTTCCACTTTAAATCGTATAAATCAAATTAAATATGAAATTAGCAAATCTCAGATGTACATACATACATATATACAAACATACATACATATATATACAAATATATTTCGCTCATTTGTCACAGAACTTTTCTTTCCGTAACGCAAAGTAGATTGCAAATTTAAGGATTTCGGGAAAGCTAGATTTCAGCTGATATATTTGGGTCTTAAATTAGTTTGACTGATGCCAAAAGATTGAAAGATCTTACCAATGTAAAATAACCAACATCCGATACATTATAGCCTGCATTCAGACGGCGGGCAAGGATCGCAGCTCTTACAAGCCCCTGGAACAGATCGATGCCAAATTGGCCGACATCGAGACGCACAGCACGGGCAGCAGTGGCACGGCGGCAGGATCCAGCAGCAGCAACAGCAACAGCAACAGCAACAGCAGCAGCAGCAGCTCCCTCAGCAACCCCAATGCCGGCTGCCAGGAGCAGACCTCGCTGCTCCACCCAGACTATGCCAGCGGCAGCGGTGAAGCCACGACCAATGCTGGGGCAATGCTGGTGTCGGGCACGGGGGAGACCACACCAGCGGGAGCATCTTCCGCCGCTGGAACGGCAGCCAAGAAATACAAAAATCAACACAAAAAAGACAACAACAATTTGGAAAATAATTCTGTAAAAGCCAACAACAATCACAGCAACAGCAACAGCAACAATGCCAAAGGGGTAAGAAGGACGAACACTTGACACAATTTTTTAAATCAAAGTCAGTCGCGAAGCCATTCGATTCATCAATCAATCGGCAGAGTATAAAATACTCTTAATAGAACTTTCTGCTTTCCAGATCGAATTATTCCTTGCATGAACCTTTTAGGGTCTTATGCTCGGATTATAATTCCCTCTACCATATTATATCTACTACTAACTCCCTTTCTAGTCTTAAATTACTGATTCTCTCATATCTTTATCGTAATTAGGAATTGCTTAGTTCTTTTAGTCAGACTAGTTCCACTTTTCCTCGAACCTTAGTCTAACACCTATATTTTCTGCAGATTGATCTTCAAGTTGTTCATCAATTCATCATCGGATGATCTCTATTTATCTAACTGGATCATTAATTCATTTCTGATAACTATTGTCATCTTATGTAAAATTTCACCAGGAATCAGAGCCAGTGCATCCATCACTGGCCCAGGCCATCGTTGTGCTGGAGACCAAGGCACTGTGGGATCAGTTCCATGCCCAGGGCACCGAGATGATCATCACGAAGACGGGCCGTCGCATGTTTCCCACGTTTCAGGTGCGGATCGGGGGCCTCGATCCCCAAGCCACCTACATCTGCATGATGGACTTTGTGCCCATGGACGACAAGCGTTATCGGTATGCCTTCCACAAGTAAGTGTCGTATCAGAGATCTGTGGGACATCTATCAGAGGTGATCATGTGTTCTGTCCTTGACAGCTCCTGTTGGGTGGTGGCCGGCAAAGCGGACCCTATTTCACCGCCTCGCATCCATGTCCACCCCGACTCGCCAGCGGCCGGCTCCAATTGGATGAAACAGATCGTATCCTTCGACAAGCTGAAGCTGACCAACAACCAGCTGGACGAGAATGGCCATGTGAGTGACTGCAGACGACAGATGGTGTGCCCCCAGTGTGCTAATGTCTCCTGGAAATGCTTCTCTCTCCTCTTCCGCTTCGTCCTTCCGCTCTACAGATCATACTGAACTCGATGCATCGCTATCAGCCGCGCTTCCATCTGGTCTACTTGCCACCGAAGAACGCCTCCCTGGATGAGAACGAGCACTCGAGCCACTTTCGCACGTTCATCTTTCCGGAGACGAGCTTTACGGCCGTGACTGCCTACCAGAACCAGAGGGTGAGTGCGGAGGGAAGCGGAGGGCTTTCCTTCAACATGTTTTACCCCATTTAACCGAATCAAATAGGTAATACCCCTTCGAACTCTCCTCCCCCCTTACTACTTAACCCCGCGTCACGTCAGCTCTCTCACTCCTGGGCCATAGCACACCAAATAAGAGGCCGCAACCATTTTGCGCCGTTTCGGCCTCATTGTTTATGATATTCCCATAATTTATAACGAGCAGGGGCCAAAGCTCTTTGCCCGAAAAGGGGTCCGGGAGCAGCTCTACACAAAACAACAGCAGAAATACATACATATGTACATATATATTTGTAGATGTGTAAGATATCTGAAAGAATACTATGGGAAAAAGTGTGCCCATCCAGGCGATAGAAACGACGACTGCAAAGATACACTCATCTGGGAGATACGGGGAAAAAATAATTCTAGACAATAGGTAATGCATTTTTCGAACATTTCTCTGGTTATTATTTAAAATAATACCGCAATGCAATTAGGTGCACGTTGCGGCGATAGCCCCTTAATCACAAATTTTTTTCTAGAAATTCCACAAATAGATATTATTCCTTACACAAACATTTTATGGCATACTCCTTATAGTTAAATGTATCAATATTTACCTCAAATGATTACAGATAATTTATGAGTTAAATTCTTTTAACACAACGAATGCAAAGGCAAGTGTGAAAATCGTACGAAATGCAGTCGATAATTCTAAGAAATTCAAATGGCAAGCTACTGGCAGCTATGGGAAGGCATTGCTTAGGCAGGTGATGGAAGAGGGGAATTGCTGGCAGGCAAATATTAGCACAATCAAACTGTCAGAAGGTAACTACTGGAACTTTTGGGGAAGGTAACTTTGAGTGATATCTTATCGCCGGGTCGCAAAAGTCACGACAAACTAGGGGGACCCTGCTCTGACTTCTCCATACCTCCTCATATTTGTCTCGGGTATAATTCATAATTCTAGCAAGTGGAGACAGTGGGGCAGTGGGGGTAATCGCTGGCCGCGAGAACATTTGCTATAAATATATCTAGACATTCTTGAAAAGTATTTAAATTATTTATGCGCTCAATGTGGGCGTTAACACTTTTCCACCTCCTGCGCCTGCCCCTGCTCCTGCTCCGCGGCCTCTTCAAATTTATTGCAAATCATTTTGTGTGTGTTCCGCTCGTATTTCCCAATGCGAATTCCAGTTGTAAACATTTTTCACTAATTTGTTGGGTATCTAATTTATTTGTTTTTGTTCAGCCTCCAGCATTGCTGGCGTTCCGACCCGACCATACTTTTCCAAAACACCCCAAAACACACACACACACACACACACACACACACACACACACACACACATACATATGTATAAATGCCATAAATTCTTTCCGTATTGCAGGTGACACAGCTGAAGATTTCCAGCAATCCCTTCGCCAAAGGTTTTCGAGACGATGGCACCAATGATGTGTAAGTCTTCATCTTTATTTATAATAATCTGCACAAAAGTTAGATTTAAAATTAAAATTATGACAATTGGACACCAACTATTAGGACTCCAACGATTGTAAGAAAACCAATTAGATTTCCTTTTGAATTGTGGCCCACTTCTGCGGGCTGTGAGCCTCTTCAGCTGCCCCCCCCCAGTAGCTGGAGCCGTACCAGCCCCACTCTCATGCCAGTCCCAAGTGGAACTAGACAGTCCGTCGACGGCGGGCAAAGACATTCCCGGAATTGCCGAAGCGCGTCGCAGCAAACAAAATATCTAAAAAAAAAAGGGAAACAATAACTCAAAAACAAAAGAACTTCAAAATGTAGAACAGCAGCCAGTGATGGTGATGCTGATGCTGATGTCGAGGATGATGATGATGATGATGATGGGGATGCTGATGCCCGATGCTGATGGTACGACTGACAGATGGGACGGCGGCATAAACAATTTCTCTCTGTTTTCCGAGGGCTTTTCATATTTGTCGAGTCGAGAACAGAAGCGGGAACTGGTAGCCCAATCTTTGGGCGCAGCATATTCTAAACAAATCAGGACAGGGGTCTGCAATTTCTATTGTTTATGCCCTGATGTTTAAGAAAAAGAAATGCTTAGCATTTTTCAAAAATTGTGCTCCCAATTCTTGGTTCACATAATTCTTGTATGGGATTCTGTTTCAACTCAAAAACGCTTATCAAAAAGTGTTTATCAGAACTTTATTTCAGATCTAAGCAGATGTTGAACAGTATAAAAAAATATTCAGAAATTCCCAAAAATGTTGAACACATTTTTGGCTGCGGTTTAGGAATAAAGTATCTTCATCTTCAATTTGTTATCTGTTTGGGTTCGATTTATCTATAAATTCCTTTGAGTTCGAAAAGATTTATTGAAGCAAAAATACTAAAAGTGTCCCTATAACCCATTACATAGTTTTACTTTTAGGCCACAAGGAGCAAGTCTTGATTAATTTTCTTAAACTTCTGTTTCAGAACCAGCGGCAGCACCATGAGCCATGAGAGTCAGGCTCGCATGAAGCAGCAACAGCAGCAGCAGCAACAACTGCAACAACAACAGCAACAATTGAGTGGCAAGGAAAGAACAACAAGCAACAATTTCAGCCTGAGTTGCACAGAGCTGAGTGTCGATCCCCAACAACAACAGCAGCAGCAACAGCTACAACAGCAGCAACAACAGAGTGGCATGCAACTGCCAGCCACGCCCTCGAGCAGCTCCGCCTCAGGGAACTCTCCGGATCTGTTATCCTTCCAAATGGAGCAACTGCAGCAGCAGCAGCAGCAGCACAACAGCAGCAACATCACCTGCAGCATCATCAGCAGCAGCAGCAGCAGCAACACCAGCAGCAGCAGCAACATGCCACGTTGCACCATCAGAGCCACAATCAATATGGCAGCTATCACCATGCCTACCAGACCCATCCACTGACGCCACACTCCACCAGCTCAGCCTCGCCGCCAGCTGTGATCCCCGCCAGCAGCACAGCGGCCGCAGGAGGAGCACCAGCAGGAGGAGGAGGAGGACCAACTGCAGCAGGAGCACCGGGAGCAGAAGCTGGCGCTGGCGCTGGGGCAACTCCCCAGGTGATGGCGGCGGCGGCGGCGGCTAACATTTACTCCAGCATCGGTCAGCCCTATGCCCAGGAGCAGAGCAACTTTGGGGCAATCTATCATCACAATGCGGCCGCTGCTGCTGCCGCCCACTATCACCATGGCCACGCCCATGCCCACAACCATGCCCATGGGCATGGCCACGGACCCTATGCCAGTGCGTACGACAAGCTGAAGGTGTCGCGCCACGCGGCAGCCGCCGCCTATGGGATGACGGCCAGCTACCAGACCTTCTACGGATCGGCAGCCCATCATCAGATGATGCGACCCAATAGCTATATAGATCTGGTGCCCCGCTAGGTGGCGGATCGCGGATCGGACATTGCAGGTCGCAAAAAAAGTATTAGCAGGAGTTGAAAAATAAACCAAATAAATGCAAAAAGTATTAGAAGTATTTCTTTAATTAAATATCTACAATTATTGTTTTTTTTTTGCCTAGTTCATAAATAAAACCAACCAAAAATATATGTGTGTGTGTGTGCCATGTAAGAGAAAAAAATAAGAGAAAAACAATGCATAATTATAGTTTGTAAAATGTAATATTATCATACGATTAATGTTTTAAATGTAATCTGTTTTTTTTTGCACCCAACATTTTAATTGTAGAATTTTGTAGAATTTTCTTTCTATGTACATACAAGAAAAACGTATCTCTCTCTCACTATCTGTCTCTCTCTCTCTCTCTAAATATAAAACTGAAACAGTTTCAGCAGCAACAAAAAATCATAAATTAACAAAAACAAAACAAAACCAAAAACAAAAAAACAAACCGAAATTTTAATTTTCTTCAATATCAAAATGGCCGTTGGCGGGGGCCGTTGGCGAACGGTAATTGGGAAAACCAGAGCCGGGCGAGGAAAACCAAACGATTTTCCATTTACCATTTTGTTTATGCTTCTGCTTCTCAGTGCTCTGGCCAGGCCGTCTCTTTCTGGCACACGGCTGTGGATCTGTGTAGTCGTCTCTTTCTAAACAAAAAGTGCCGTTGCCTTAATTGAGAAAAACCAACGAAAGAGCATCGTTCGATCAAGGGCTGGCAAAAGAGGTAGGAGCTAAAGGTGGCGGAGGAGGAGGAGGAGAATGATTGCGATAGAGGAGGGTGGGTGGACACGTGGATACTGGTGCAAAGGAGACCCCTAAAGGGGATGGAAAGAGAAAGAGTAATGAAGAGGATTGGAGGAAGAGAACACTGAACACTGAGATTGGAGGGAGTGGTGGTGGTGTGAAAGTGGAGAGTGTGAATGGAGTGGTGCGAGTGAGAGTGAGAGAAGAAGATACAGTGGTAGTGATAATGGGAAAAGTAGAAAGGAAGATGGAGAGATGCTGGAAGGAGAAAAAAACGAAGTAAGCCAACAAAATAGATAGAGAAGGAAATGGAGTATCAGAAGAAGACAAAAAAAAAAGAATAAAGAGAGCCGGAGGAAGCCGTAACATAGAAAATAAATGTAAGGGAAACTGAAGGCTGTGGAAAAGGAAGAAAGATAGAGAGAGAGGGAGAGAGCGATCAAAGGAGGGCCCCCAGAGAAAGACATAAAAAGAAGAAAAAGCGGTGCAGAATAAGGTGGAAAAGAAAGGGAGCTGGTGTGAGAGTGAGATTGGGTGGGGGCGGAGGAGACCGAAAAGGTACAAACACCAGTTGCGGATGTGAAGGAGGAGACACATCAGAGAGGGCAGCAGATAGTCGAAATTGAAAGAAAAACCAGGCTGATTAAGTGGGGTGGAGAAACAAATAGAGAAAGCGAGATGATGAGACAGAGCGAGAGGAGGACAGCCATAAAACCGTATCTGTATCGTTCCGATTTACCCATTTTTCCTCCCCCCCTGGCATTGTTATCGTTGGCGGGGTCCGTCGACCCTCGAAGTGCGTTTACCATCCTGATAAGTTTTCCTTCTTGGCTGCCCGCTGATTGACGAGCGGATCTTTGGGGCAAACAAACATAATACTACCAGTACCAGTACGACTACGAGTACGAGTACAATGCACATATGTATGTATGTACATATGTATAATTATTCTATTCGTCTCTATTCGAATCGATTTGGCCAACAAATGAATTCCATCCACTGAGGATTTGGGCAGGGGGACTTGCTTCTGTCTACGTATCTCACTCTCTGTTTGGAACTGTTTGATGAACAATTGCTTGGCATTTTCATTAGTACTCACCGATGAATGGCATTTGAAAGTACAATCTATAATACAATCTGTTCTTTCCTTTGAAAGGCTCTACAAAAACGATTTGAATAATTTGAAATAAATTATATGTAGATTCTTCTGTTGGAATGTATTGGAATGGAATATGTATAAGGTCTGGTAATATTTCTATGCCTTTTTTTCTGTTGTCTCAGATTTTCTCTATAAATATACGGAAATTGCAATTTAAAACCGATTTCCATATACTTTTCTAGCAATATTATTTTCTTAATTTATTGAAAGTTTACTTCTTAAACCAATTGACATATAATTCCATTAACTTTGATGCGAATAACCTATTAAAATAAGTAAAAGTTAATATATTCGCAATTTTTATTGATTGAACATATTTAAAAAAAAAAAGTAAATATATTTGATAACTTTTATAACACCGGAATTAGATAACGTATATCAGTTTCCTCTGCTGATTTAATACGAAAAACAGGAAAATATTGGTATATTTAATAACTTGCAAAATTAATTTGTAAAATTTGTTTTCCATAGCTATCCTAAGCAAGAATCTATATAGATTTGTTGGTAGAAAATACCAGACCCCTGTACTCCAAGAGTACATATAGCAAATCTATATATATAGGGAGTAATCGGATGGAACGATCAGTGAGGCATGCGACACATGGTCTCATTATCATTAGTAATGTCACTTAGGTGACGTTTAACCTGCGCCTCCTCCAGCTGTACCACCTCCACCTCTACCGATACGACTCGAAACGAAACGAGACGAGACGTCACTTCAATCTCAATTTCACACGCTTCGAAAAAAATCTGAAATGAAATGAATTTCTCAAAAACTGTGACAAGCCATCAAATGTCCGACAATCATTAGTCACAGGAGAATTTTGACACGCGAGAGATCGGCGAAGGGAGATTGATTATATGGCATATTGAACTTTGACCAGAGATCCACACACGTAACCAGAACCGATCCTATACGATACGATACGATACGAAACGAAAAACGGAAAAACATAGTCTAAAAGTGTTCCTTAGACGAAAATTCTTGCAGAGTACTCTGGTCGGAGCAGCATCAAAGAGCTTCGCGTGGATGTCTAAAATTTAATAACGCTATATCTTCTTGTATCTCCCCATCTTCCCCCTGCCACCCTGCAACCCTGCCGCTCTGGCTGTGGTCCTCTCATAAATAAGAACAAATTGGCATGCAATTCGCCTTAGAGCAGCGACCAAGTAGAACATAAATTTCTCAACACTTGCATAAAATTTCAACAAAAACAACGATCAAGAACAAACAGATGTGTCGCCGACTGATTGAAGGGATTGTTGGTGCGGCAAGGGAAAGATCTTCGGTTGCATGGGGCAAGATGGGTGAGGGTAGAATAGGCAGAGGTAAAGAGGGGCATTTAGTAGGGGAGGTAGCGGAATTACATTTTTTTGGGAATATGTAATTTCAATTGCAGGCAGCGGAAATCCCAATGAAATTGGTACATGCTTTTTACTGTATATGGTGGGTTTTATTATAGAATTTTTGTTGTACTAAGGGTCAAAAGGTCAAGGAAAATATAATGGATAGCTTCTGAGTGCACTTTCAATAATAACGGATTGTACCATCTAAACTGATAAACAGGCATGGATAATGTATACTATATATCCGGTCGGCAAAGGAGTATATAGTATATTTTTATACATACTCGTATAACACAGCTTGATATTCCTGGAAGCAGACATGGCTCTACTGACATCACATCAATCACAAAACTTATATATTTATTTATTCCCAAACTCTTGGAGTACCAGATATACACATAATTATTATGATATGATCTATATCTGATGAGATCTTTATCCCTATAATAATGAACTTACTTCATCAATTTCAAATTTAAAACATTTGTACATCGATGTTTATGGAAGGAGCTTTTTTCGGTACAGTTACAATAAAATAGTACCATATAAAAACTCCTGTGATATGTCCATACATATGTATCTATATACTGGGGGAAAAATATATTAGAAAAAAGAAACACACTCATATTTAAATTAAATATTCTGTTTTTAAATACCTTAACGAACTGAGATTAAATAGAATTAATATCTAATTTAATTTAATTACAAATATTTAAAACTGCATAAACTAAACTTTTCGGGGCGCAGGAATTGTGGGTGTCTTTTAGTGTAAGAAAATCTTTCAAATGGCATGGTATTCAATAAACAAAGGTGGTTCCAGTTTATTGAGTCAATAACCGGGGATATTTTTAATATAACCTGATGAAAATCGGCACTTCCATTCAAAAGGTTGGAGTTTTTTGGCATGCATAGAATTTTTTCTTCTACTGTCGCGTTTTATATTTCCCTGTCATGATTTTCTACGATTCTTGACATTGATTTCTATGACTCCAATTATACTAACGAATTCAAGAGTAGAACGTATCTCGTTCTATGCGGAATTGGCTATTGCAAAACTATCATATGACATACCAGGAGATAGAAGCATCTTTATGCTTTAAAGGGACCAAGATACATGCAAGATTGGACACTCTCGTTTCAGAGGATGGGAAAAAGTGCTTTGAAGATTGGTCTATGTAAGTGTATGCAAATCGGTCCTATGGACTTAAGAGGCAGCCAGTACAAAAAGGGGGAAACCGGATATTACTAACTCGAAAACTGACCAGACCAAGAATGAATAAGTTCTCTATAAACTATGAGTGATTCAGAGCCGATTCAGATTATGAATGTGTCAGGTTCTTTGACTAATAAATGGATAGCTCTTCCTGCCGTTGAACAGGTTGTGTTACATTCATTTCATTCTAAGACTTCCAAACGAACCTGTGGAATTTTTGGCAGGAATGGGAATCATCATCGTTTAATTTTATCGCCATAAATGATTTCGAGGCGGCTGATAAGTCATAGTCGGCATACTCGTATGACGTATGTGCCATACATACATATGTATATAATATGTATATATAAGACACATGTACATAGCATATCTTTGGGGCACTTGCCGTGTTCAAAAGTCCGGCAATATTTGGCTCCAACTTATGTACAGCACTACTACGGCCGCCCGTCACATGTGTGTGTGTCCACGCCCTATCATTATATGGTGATAATCAATTGGTTTGTCTGTCTGTCTGTCCGTCTGTGTGCCTGTCTGCCAGAATGCGGATGGTGGAGGGGGGGCGTGGGCCACTTGAGAGTGGAATGAAAAATCATTTGGAAAGATGATTTGGATGCCACTGTAAAATGAATATTTTGAATATTTATTGTCAACCCAACGATGTGGTAGGTCCACTTCATATCCTCGTATTTGTTGTTGTAGGTGTGCGCCCTGTCGCCCTGACGATCCGATCTCTGGTGTTTCGATCTGGCATCTTGCATGGGGTGTCAAATGGCTTGAAGGTCTCTCTCTCTCTTTCGCTATCTCTCTCTTTCATACTCTTTCAAGTGGTGCGGGACGGGAAAAGAAACTGTTATTCTTATCATCTGTGAGTGTTTTCGTTGCAGGTTCCTGGTTCCAGGGGGAGAGGAGCGCATCCGTGGCTAATCGCTTTGAAAGTGAAACCGTGTTTATGCTGTTGTTGTCTTCGTTTTTCCGCTTTTCGCATTCGTTCGTTCTCCGTTCTTCGTTCGTATTTTCGGTTTGTTGTTTCTACCCTACCCGACACTTGAGTCTTTGTTTATGCATTAGAGCTTCCCCCGCCCAGCAGCGTAACCCACAGATTAGGGTATGCCAAGGGTATGTGCTACCCTATCTAAGGGTAGATGCAACAGACAAAAGCGTAGAGGAAACGCTACTGTATCAATGTGCACAATGATTGCGTAATTTATTCATATTTTTAATCAAAGATTGGTAGGGTAGGTGGCATGCAAGAGGTATTGTTCCTCTAATCGCAGCTAGGAGGATCAGTGAAACACTTCCGACAATCACTGATCTTCACAGCCAAAGGAATCAGCCAAATATCAGCACATTATCTTTGTTTTTGAACAATTTTATGGAATTTGAACACGGATAAATGCGATCGATCCAATCTAATGCTTGAAGACAGTCAAATTATTTCCCAGGAAAGTTTTCTCTTAAAATTTTTTCTGCCAAAAAATGATATCGTGTGAATGATAAATTCAAATCCTTGCTGATCGACGAACAATAAAATCAAGAATATTCTGAATACGAATACTACCTACTGTTTCTAAATAGTTGCAATCCATTTTGCTAATGATGCAATCGTGTATATTCCGACTTATAGACAGAAAAAGTAACCACCTTGAAAGAAACAACCAATCAGTTTCCTGAAACATATCTAAATACTTTGAATAATACTCGTAAATCCAATTAATTTCCAAGCAAATAAGCGATATCCTTTAGGGCATCAGCTAGTCGACTACCTTCGTAATTTTCTTGTCCTGTTTTACTGTTTTTTACTGTTATTTATGCCTGGATATGGATCTTTCCTCAGAGACGCCAACACGCGACTCAAGTGGGAAACGGCAGCCTGACCAACCCCCAAAAAAAAAAAGAATGACGAACGGGAACGGAAAGGGAAACCCTTTTGTGGAGAGACGCATGCGCGACTGTCTGACGAGGGGCATATTTGACATATTGCTGACACGCCCACAAACAAATCTCTCTCTTTCCCAGCCTCCGTCTCTGACTCTGACTGTGGCTCTGTCACTCTCCACTTCAACGGCGCACAGATGTCGCACGTGCTCTTCGCCTCGCGGCGGAACGGAACGGTACGGTACGAGAGGACTACCCGTACCGTGTCCATGGACTGGGCACCCAACATTGTTGCTACCATTTTATGAGCCGTGAAAATTATGAAATAAAAATTGCATTTAAATAAGGCACATTTTTGCCATTGCCAGTGCAAAATGCAATTTCTGATGGTTTTTTTTGAGAGCAATTAATATTACACAATAGTCCAGACAGGGATGGGGTATTGGGGTAGGGGAGGGGGATCTTTTGCCTGTCGATTCAACGGAAATTGAGCGCATAATTCAGAAAAATGTTGTGCCTCGGATCGGATATGTCGTGCCATAAAAACCGTGTTGAAATGTGCAGCAGCAGCAGCCGTAGCAGCAGCAGCAGCAGCAAAGGAGGAGCAGGAGGAGCTGCTCCTCTATCGCAGAGGAGCTGGCGCACTTACCGAAATTAATGCTATCGATGACAACACTGGCAGCCACAATAAAAGGCAAATGCCAAAAATAGCAGCAAACATTATGTTGAGGAGGCCGAGACTGCTGCCAGGGTCTTGGGGAAGGAGCGAGTGGAAGGGAAGGGATGACAAAGCAGCTACAGAAATTATGATGCGATGCGATGCGATGCGATGGTGGGGAGGGGATGGCCTGGGGCAGATGGGGACAATGTTGCCACTGCTGCACAATTATTGCCAACTGTTAACAGATTTGTTGGCAAAGAGAAATTGACAGAGAGAGAGAGAGAGAGAAAGAGAGGGGAATGGGAGAGTCAGCAACATTTGTTTGATAATGATAATGGCCATGTTGATGCAATTGCAAGGCCCACAAAAGATGCTGTTGCTCCAAAGGGAATTGAGTCATTTCCAGATGATATTAAGGCTGCAGAAATGGAAAACAATGGCCACAGTAACGCAGAATATAAAACTCAATTTAGAGTTCAATTGAAAATTTGTGGAATTTATTGAATGCCCGTTGGATTTTCATAGAATCCAGTATTCACAATGTGGAATAATTATGAAGATAAAAGAGGATTGTAAAATCCAGGTAAAGCAAAGATCATTAGAAGACGGACATTGAAGATCCGGTAAAAGTGCATCCGAGTGCTCCGTGTATCCCTGGGATTATGTGGATCTATAAATTGTTAAAAAAAATCCATACAAATAATTACAAAATTGAAGCATTTCAAGAGCTATAAGACCCTTTAGGGGGATATACTATGGAATCTACCACTTACCAGTAGTAAAATATTTAAATATGGAATATAACGAAATGTGTTCATCTTTGAATATAGAATTGAATATGCTTGAAATCAATAATATGTATATTTCCTTATAACGGTGGTTCAACCATCGACAATCCTTCTATGTGACTTCCAATACTTGGGGAGCACTATCATAATGATTGGTGTTACAAGAAAACGCAGGAAATATTCAGGTTCATGAAAGTGAGCCTAAAATAAAATGTACAATAATACTATTATTCGATTATTATTACCAAAAGTCGAGAATATCTGAAACTCAAAACTCACTGGCTGCCGCTGATTTGAAATGCCGCCACGCAATAGGTTCTACAGTGTGGAACGTAACAATCGATAATTGTTGAATATCAAATTTGGAAAGCGGTTACCTTCACAAATTTGAAAAATGCATCAAAATCTTGAGTGTATTTGTGGATTATCTTAAGTATTATCTGAACGTGTAAATAGAAAAAGGAACATAGCAGGCAGGGATAAAGTCCACAATGGAATATAATCATTTTCGAACCGTTTTTTGAACGCACTGAAACAGTAATGCATATTATTCGATGATCGGTCCGGAGAACATTTATATTACCTACAGACGGGGATAGATATTGCCCACCCTTTTCAGCATTTTGCTTTGTAGCCTTTGAAGCCCATATTGTAGAGTTCAGGATGGAGGATGTTGGCATGGCGGTTTTTATTTCATTGATGATAAAGCTGCATTTTATCTGGTTCCGGCTTCGCGGTTTCGCTTAATTTGACGCCGCAGAGTGGACAGATAAGCTGGACGTTAAACCAGGCCAAGGCACAGCACCTGTGGTAGCTGTGACCACACGGCAGACGGACCCAGCCACACCGATCAGTGGCTTCCATGAACTCCCGGCAGATGATGCATAGAAGGTCCATTATCTCGCTATAGTTCAACTTTTTGCATTTTCCTTCAATGGCAGAGCGGGCGTCTTCCCGACTACCAATTAGCTCTATTTCTGTAGAGAAACGCTTTGCTCGATAGAGCACGTTGCCCAGACCTACAGCTGGCCAGTAATAGACTAAAATAAAGATGGCGCCGACAAGCTGGAGTCCCTCGAAGAAAATTATGATTTCTGGAATTGGCCGTTCGCAGTAAGAGCACTCCACTTTCAGAGACTTTGAAGCGATCCAAATTTGAATGGTATGCATGGCATTGACCATAAGTAAGGCTTGCTCGATTGTAAAGCGATCCTTCACACTGCCGTCGTGCAGCAAGTTTCGGCAGGACAACATCAGCAACACATCCAGAATGACCAACAAAATGAGAGCCTTGAATGGCGTATACTTAATGTCTAATGGCTCCACCTGCTGCCTAGCAAACCAGTGCATCCAATGCGACATCATTTGCAGAAAATGGCAGTACGGCACCGTCCAGATCAGTCTGTCTGGCATTAAACATAGAATACATATCATGTCCATAGAATAGACTAGATAACGTTTGTCCACGTCGAAGAACCTGATTTTATACACGATATAATACACAAATGGTATGCCAATCCACAAAAAGGAATCCAGAAATTGGAAAAGGTTTTTGCACAATTCCATCATCTTTTTCATCTACGCATGTATGTACATACATATGTATGTATATGTTGATACGAGCGCCCTCCAAGGCACGTCAAGAAGATTTTTTAATTTTAGAGTTCGTAGAAGCAATATTACTGTTAATACATATGAATAAGTTTGATATAACACTCTATGTTATAGTTTTGAAATTTGAAAACCGATAACTTTTGGGCCAAAAAGCTCTTTCACACGAGCGTTGCCAGAGTGAATTCAGCTTACCTGTTGGAGAGGGGCGTCTTGGGCTCTGTCCATCTCTATGATATACTATGGTACGGTACATTATATATTTTTCGCTATAGGCCTAGTAATGTTGCGAAAAAAGTGTCCGCGAGCGGAATCAGAGTTGAAATTTTTATGAAACCAATAAAAAAAATGCCCTTAGTAGAACGATTCTGCTCAGTTTCAAAAAATTAAATGCCGTTAGATACACTCAGTCGATAGTATTATTATATGGCACGTTTTGCCAGCGGAACTTTTTCGGAACTGATTACTAGGCTATATATTGGCGCCGAAATTGTGTTGAAGGTATAGGTCTATGTCATTAATTTTAATATATTATTCCAAAAAAAACTATATAGCCATTCTAAACCATTCTGGGTATTAAAATACACTCTACGAAAATTATGAATCTTTATCAATTCTAGTGCAGTTCAGGTGAAAGATATAGTGATCTTTTTTTTAAGTAAACAGAAAGGATCTATAAAAAACAAATTTCACACAGAATAATTTTCCGCGGTTAAGCTCAAGTGGTTCATCTGTTTAAATTGAAGGGGGTTTAAATGGGTTAAGTTCGTTATATTTCGGTATATATCTGAGGATCATACGGTCACACTGCTGCAAGCTAATAGGACGAAGAAATTGTTTTATTGTCATCATGGTGTGTTAGGAAAAGGGGTGCATTTTACATTGCATGTGTTGCATCTTCAGCGCAGTTTTTCCTATTGTCCATACCCTCTTTTTCCTCAGCAATTTCCCAGGTGGGGAAATTTAATAATCTTCCTTCCATGGTATGTTAGACAAAAGGGTTGGATTTTGCGTAGCATGCGTTGCATTTTGTGGTCTGTTTTTCCTATTGTCCATACCCTCTTTTCCACAGCTCAGCAATTCAGCCCACTCAATTTTAACAACAATTTGAGTGGCTGGAACAACAACAAAAGCGACCAAGTGCAGTGTTTAAAAAAAAACTCTTTTTCGTTTTGCAAATTCTGCGCGGCGCTGAATCAAGAAACGGAGAGAGCGCCATCCAACACAACAGCCTGTTGCTCGTGCGTATCCTTGGACTGGAGCCAGACCTTGATAAGAAAACATTATGTCGGGAACACTAACTCTATGCGTCTGCGACTACTGGAGACGCCGCCACTACTATAAACGGCCACCACTGGGCCCGGGCGCAGGCTCCACAACACTTGAAGAAAATTCGTTGGTGGTGTCGGCAGTTGCCCCTGCACATCAGGAAAAAAGGAAGTGCGTCGCCTTCGGCTGCAGGTAGATGCCATAAATGGCAACTATTATCTACGTGAGTTTTTGCAGCAACGCGTTCTGGCTGGGAAGCTCCAGAACCAACATGGCGTGCAATTGATTTGGTTGGAGTTCAAGCCACCAGAAAGGGACACCATCGATTACAAGTTTGCCGACTTGCTGGCCCACACCATCTGGGAGCACATCGAGGTGGAGAATCTAATGTCCTGGCTATCCACCCTTGGCGGTGGCTTCTCAGCTTTGGGCGAGCAGTTCGGACGATGCGTAAGTGGAGCCATAAACCTCTGGGTGTACACACCACACATATGTACATACATACATATATGCTATATGAAATTGTATTTATCCACAGGCGGAAACGGCTGGCAAGATCTCTTTGCAGCAGCTAAAGATTGGCCTGCGGCTGGGCGATCCATTCCTACAGGCCCGCTGCAAGCTCTATTACAGTATTTCGCTGATACAGCGCGGCCATTTGCGGGCAGCCAAGCATCTGATCCGGGATCAGTATAAGTTTGCACGTGTCCATAGGGAGAAGGATCAGAGGCTGGTGCGCATGTGCCAGGGTATTTGGCTGCGTCTACGATACGAGTACGAGCAGCGAAATCAGCGGCTTAAGCAGCCAACAACAGCAAAATAAAGTCAATATATCCAATAAGCCAAAAACAAACAAACAAACAAAAGATACTCTACACCGTACTCTAATCGTAATAAGCGTTACTATTTACCACATTTACCATTAGGGGGAGGGGAGCGGGGAGCACAAAGGCAGGAGCGCAGAGGTTGTTTTTATTCCGAGTTTTTAGGCAACATTTAATAATGTAAATTCAATAGTTTTTTTTTTATTATTATTATTATTTAATGTGTAATTGTATATACGTAAAAAAATGCATTTACATCATTCACTTCTCTTTTAGTTTTTTTGTTGTTGTATATTGTTATTATTTTTAATTTTTAGCGGCCAGATTGTTTGCAATTAATTTAAGAAACATGCTACAAATTTTCTGTACGACACAGGACAAATGACATTATTTTTACTTAGGCTAGACACAAAAATTATGCTTAAACTGAAAATTGAACGGCCCCCGAAGGGGGCAATGGATAAGTGCATATTATATATCATATATAAATGTGTGTGTGTTCACGAAATATTATTGTGTTGTGTGCCCTAGTATCGGAAACAGAAAAACGAAGGATTTTGAGGGTCGTAATGAGCGGATAATTGTTGAACCGAAAATATGATGCTTAAGTTGCTTGCATGCCACACCATCTCGATGCCGATGCTGATGTTGACGCTGCCTGCTGCCTGCTACTGCCATTGATGTTGTAAAGCTTTGTATATATATATAGGTTGAATTTATATAATGACGGCTGGCTCATTGCTGCTGCTGCTCCTCACTGCGCCAGCGTGCCCATTGGATCCCAGGCGGGCAGGACAATGGGCTCCATGTCGAAAACGCGCAGCACATCATCGGGCACATACTTCTTGTCGACCACCACCTCGAAACCAAACTCCCTGAACCAGTCGGCGCACATCACCAGATAGCCCTTCTCGCCACGATCCTCGCCCCAAGAGTTCTCCACCCGCAACTTCTGGGCCACGCCATTCTTCTGCAGAGCACAGATTAGTTTAAAAAGTGTAAAGATGATTTGAAATATGCATAGATGGTACTCACATCCACAGAGACGGCGGTGAAGACCATGGCATGGGTCATGGCCGATTCGCCATAGATGAGACGGTCTGCCTTCGAGAAGGTCGTTTGTATGTCAATGTCAAAGACCAGCTTAAAATCATGGCTGCAACAAAACAAAAAAAGATTCAGTTTAGAAACATGTATCTACATTGGCAAGAGGCTGCTCGCGGGGCTCTACTCACACTGACATATCCTCGATGCCCTGTTTAGAGGCGAAACGCTTGCTGACCTCACAGCCAAACCACACAGCCTCGCCAGCCTTCAGAGATTTGGTGACAACGGCGAGCAGGAGCTCCACAGATTGATTGTTGTACAGGACGGGACGACCGCCAACCACATTGCCCAGACAGTCGACAGTGTAGGCCTGATCATATTTGCTTGTTGGCCGGGATCGGTCACCAGGCACACTTTGTCCTCCACGTTAAAGTGCGGCTTTACAAAGCGCTCGTAGAACTCAAGCGAGCTGACGGGGCCAACCGATTGGTAGTTCTTGCTCTTATCATAGTACTCCCAGACAAAGGTCTCGGCGGGTATGCCCAGGCAGATGCCCACCACCTTGTAGATCTCCGACATTTGCTCTTGGATCTTGGCTGTGATCTCCTCCTCTGTGGGCTGCTGATCCATCAGCACACGCAAATGGCGGGCATACTCCCGAAGCTAAAGGGTGAATAAAGGTATTCATGATTAGTAGCGTAGTGAATACGTCTAAGGGAGAGAGGCTTTCTTTACCTTGCTTTTCAATATGGCATTCATTCGTATGCTGGACTCGCAGCTAAAGCTCTCGGGAAAGCATTTCTTTGGCATGAGACCATGTTTGGTTATCAGATTGACCAGCATATCCCACTGACCGCCATCGGAGGTGGGGTCCAGCAACAGGAACGACACCAGTCGGCCATCAACCTTCTCGCCCCGCCGCGCCGTCTTCACAACATTGTTGAGAAAGTAATTGCAGCGCTCAATCTTGTCCCAGTAGAAGAGGAACGCCTGCGAGAACTCAAACTCATCGAGATTGTAGTTCTTCATGAAGGGCAGGCGTATGCAGTTGAGGGCCGCAAACAGCCAGCAACGGCCGCTGCTCCGCTGATTGGTCACTGGCTTGCCCTCAGTTTCCACCTTGAAGTTGAACACGTGGTTCGTGACCTCGAGTACCTTGCGGGAGAGGCACACATCAAACGGATCGACACGGGAGCAAACGTTCTGGGCGAGCAAATTCTTCGGCTGGCTGTAGAAGTTTTTCCTCCACTCGCCGAGCAGTTCGCTGGTGACGGGACTGCTCTCGCAGTCCGATAGATGGATGGAGTTTTTTGAGGCGCTGTTATTGTTGCCATTTCCGCCAGCGCATCCCGAGCTATTCTTGTCAGCTGCAATTAAATGGGAATGGCAACGTTCGCCCGTTTTTGAGTGGGATTTTCGTACTGAATGTGGTGAGTCCAGAAGCTGACTCAGGCTCTGGCTGCGGCTGTGGCACTCTCCCTGATCCCACATCTGCTTCTGAATCTTGATCTTGAGGGGGATTTCTTGATAGCTGGCTAAATAGTGCACCGAACGGCCCACTTGCTTGAATGCCCACCGCGAAACTGGGTAAACGATCATGGAACCAAAAACGAGAAAATTTTGGGTGCGAATTTTACAAAACAAAAGATTGGAACGTTTAGCTACAAAATTTAGAGAAAATTAAATTAAACAACAAAGCAAAATCATACAAAAACGACAGATTTATGGGTAATGTGTAAGGAAATACATCATTTTCGGAGGGGGTCGGTCGGGGGCTTCTGACGCAATTGAAATCTGAGAAGGAGCCGCCGCCGTTGATAGCGGTATCTTCATAAGCACATCCCCCTTAGAGTTGGCCAATGTTATTGCAAGGTTGATAGCTGCGAGTGCGGGCGTTGTCCACTGATTGTGGATAAAGGCCGCGGTAAGCAGAAAAATTACTTGCACAAAAGCAGAAATTGAAAAGCGACAACAGCTGCGCGACCGGGCCGGGCCATTAGCATTAACTGCAAATGTCTCTCTGTCTGTCTCTGTCTTTCTCACCCGCTCGCTTTGCGTGCGTGTGTCTGTCTCTCAGTGTGTGTATGTTGTTTGATTGTATGTGAATGTCTTGTGCACTTTGGATTTCTGCTGCTTTGCCATTTATTGTAGACTTTGCGGACCAGCTTTTGTTAATTGTTTATTTGCATGCATTTGTGGATGTGTGGGTGTGCCGCCAGGGCCTGGCCACCAGATGCTGATAACGCAAAACTTGACAAGTTAACAGAATTGCAAAGAATTCCGAGCGTAACTAAACCTGGAAAAATTTAAATCAGCACAGCTATGACCCTTTCGGAATTGGGCTTCTCTGTGGAGGAAGCCCGTGTGTGCGCGAGAGTGAGAGGACAATGCAATTAAACCAGTTTAACGGGACTCTCACACATTCGCCCGTAAACATACATTCATACATACATATATGCATAGCGGGTGTGGAGCCATGAGCGAGAGAGGGAGACGAAGAGAAGGCTGGCCAACAGGCAAAATGCCGTTTTAAAAACTTTCGCGGAAAGCCGGCGCAAAAAATCTAAACAAACCAAAAAAAAAACAAAAAAAAAGAAGGGTTCACAAATAAAAAAACGTGTTTGTCCAGTATTATGCGTGTGGCTGTGAGTGTGAGCCATAAAACAAACACAAATTTGGGTGAAATTTTACTTTCGTCTGGACAATTTTTGTTGTGGCTGCTGTTGCTGGGGCGTCAGCAAAACTGCGTCTCGCTCACACATACACAGAGGCTAGAGATACGCTCATACACTTGTAAATGGGTTGTCACCCCCGCACAAAGCGGTCCAACAACAACAAAAACCAAAGAATGTAGAAACTGCAGTAAAAATAATTTCCTTCCTGCTTCTTAACCATTATTTTGGCTGCTGCTCTCTTTGTACTTCTGGTTCTTTGTCGTCCGTTGACCATTCTTCTGCGCCAGAGGGGTCATGCGCGGGGGGACATCGTTTCCCCCCAACCACGCGTCACACATTACTTACACATAGTTTTCTTTTGTCCTCTTTCACTTTTTGTTGAACTTTTAAGAATTTCACTTGTTTTGAATTTTGCAACTACGGAATTTGGCTCTACTTCCTTTGGCTGGCTGGATGTATACGTGTGTGTGTGCAATGCAAGCAACTTTAAGCGACTATAATTATGCGAGAATTAGCCGCTTATTTATTTTGTTAAGTTAATGTGAAAAAAAATGAAATGAAAATGTTTGGCTTTGGGATTCGAAACTAGAGATGTGCAATTGTGCAATGATCAGTGCGATGATTTTGGCTGCAGTGAATTGTGAATCACGCTATTCACGCTGGCCACCAGCCACTTCTGGGATGGTCCGTAAGGTTTTGCCGTTCCAACAATTTCTCAGTTATTCCACCATCCATCCGGGATGTTCCCAATCCGTACGTTTCCATGCGATATTTAGCCGATAGTTTACAAATGCAATTTTAAGGGCTGCATTGAATGAATTTCAATCAAAAATAGTACGCGCCTAGATACATTTCGAGTTTCAAATTTAAAATCGTTCAATCGTCCAAAAAAATACTAAAAAGACACTCAATAGACAGAGCAGAAGATCGTGGTAGTAAGTTTACTAAATTTATATTAGTATTGGCTTATTTTTGTGATTAGTATATTGAATCCATTCAATAACATAAATAATAAACGATAAACGCATGTTAAGGAGGAATGCGCTTTGAGTTTGATTTTATTTCAAAATGAAAATCACACCCAGTACACAGTATATTAGGATTTGACGAAAAGTTTTACGGCGTAAAAAAGGAATCTAAAGAAAAAGATGGTAAATCGGACAGAAATATTACCGCAGTTATTGGCACATTTTTTTTAATTAACTGGGACTGCGTAAATTTGCCTAGCTTTTATGGCTTTTATATATGGCAAATATGGCAGATATGGCAAAAAGACAGGCAAAAGCGCCATCGCTTTTGATGCTGGACAAAAACACAATTTTTGAAATGCGGAATGAAATGAAAAATTGAATAAAATTCCGAAACTAGAGATGAGCAAGCGATTATTCAACCGTGGCGAATAATTGTGTAAGCGCAGAAGTGATCGATAGACTTTAAAATAATTATTACTTTGTTATTCAATTTAAATGAATAGGACATCTTTGCTTTTATTTCATTTAAACTCTGTTCTGTTGCGACAGGTAACCATGTGGTTTTTGAGGCCTTGTAGCTCGTAATGTTGAAATATTACCCATGTATATACCATGTATACGATGATATTCAAAGATCCGCGCTTAATGTTAAAGTAAATGTAATGTTCTTCGATAATTACGTAACGATGACAGGAATTTAAATTAATACATGAATAGCTCAAAACATGTCATTGCGGGAAAAGGTCATTATTACTTGGGTAACAAAGCAGCAAAACAGAGTATTAATATTAATTAAGAAAAAGGGTATACAAACGTCGATACTTCATAACAATGCTCTTGATATGTAGCAAATTTGTAGTTACCGTGTAGCTAACATGTAAAAAATGGACATTTGATTACCTTTTTTGTGTAAACCTATTTTTACAAACAATTCAATAAATATGAGTGCTTTGTTAATCGGATAAGACTATGTGGTCAGGGAGGAGGGTTATAGCTAGGTAGTAATATTCAACCGAATATATGTATATATTTGATCGATAATTAAATGTGGTACTTTCTGATGTGATATTTAAAATGAAAGTATGTAACCGCCGATTTTTCCGCTTAATATTTTTGTGCAGCAGCCCTGTACATCGATATGCAGAATCAAACTTCGCGGAAGTATGATCAACGACAAAAACAGTAAAATATAATTGTGTCAACGACTCACCCCGAATTTAGAAAAGTATCTACAGTTATCTTTACGATACAATAACATTTTCGGCAGTGCCACTAACCATATAATAACCATTGTGGTAGTGCAATAACTACAAGTATTATCAGCTAAAAATATATCGATATATTGAAATTCATAAACGACGAAACGAGAATTTTAACATTAATCAAATGAAAAAGGGTATGGTATAAATATGTCCATACCAACGGTTAATATTCCGAATGACGTGACATTCTATGCTCACTTACGTTTTCTTACGTCTCATGTCATGCCCACTTACGTTACATGCCTTGACCTTCCTGTTTAAACCTTATTTCAGACCGAATCCAATAGGCGGATTTTTTTGTAATTGGTCAATCTTGTAGACAATTGATTCATCAATCGTATAAAACTATGTGTTTAGGCTTGAGGGTCCTAGTTAGCTAGCAATATTAGTCGGAATATCATAATCGAGGAATATGATTTTCGTCGGTATTTTTGTCATGGTATATACTGTATATACTGGTATTATTTTCAAAATTACCGCCGCGATCATACTTTAAACACGAAAATGAGTAAAAGAGCGCGTCTACTACTACTTCTACTAATTTTTGGGCACGAAACAACTATTTTTGCGATCGACACTACTATTTTTGGGTTGAGCCAATAAAGGTATGGAAAACGGGTAAATTCAGCCAAGGGAAATTTCACGGCTCGCACGATATTCACCTTAACCGAATTTTTCCCCCATATGACGTGTGGGCCGTTTTGCCTGTTGTCCATACCCGATTTTTTCCGAAGATCCTCAGCAATTTCCCAGGGAAAAATATTATAAACTTCCCAGGACGGCGAGGATTTTTTACAGCGGGTGGATTTGAAATGAGCAAGGGAGTTACTAAAATTATGGATAAATTGCTGAAATCAAAGCAAACTGTTTTATGGGAGATTAGTTATTCGATTATCTTATCTTTTTACTATAATTTATGGGTTTCCTTCCAAGGAGTAGCCCCAACACTTATAGCCCAAAACAACTAACTTCGACACGAGCGTTACAGAGCGTTTCCCACCAGCCATTGTAAAATTGTTACATCTCTTATTTGCGGCCATAAACTGCAATATTATATTAAACAGAATATCAAAATCGAGCAATATGAGTTTCGTTGGTATTTTTACGGTATATTTTAAAAATGAGACCGTTCTTTTTGGTATATTTCTGAAGGTCGGACGGTATATTATAATTCCGCGGTCACACTGGACGCGAACGCTGCGTTTATTTATTCGCGGATTTTGTTGTTATTAGTTTTATCTTGAACGCGCTTCCACCAGCAACCAGCCACAAACAAATACATAGCTTCATCTGCTCCATTCAACATTCAAGTCGTATTTTTTTTGTTCATCTAGCGTGATATTTATATTGCAGAAGTGAAATTTGAGTTTGTTTACGTTTGGCCTACAAGCAAAGAAAAATCAAAAAAACAGCAGAAAAGAGAAGAAAAGTGAAAATTGTTCTTTGCCGAAGCGAAACGGAGACGACGAACAAATGAGTGTGTGTGTGCCGACCGTCGCGTAGTTGAATCGAATCTGGTCCGATCTGTGGATTCCACCTACTTACTGCCTGCACCCCCGCAGAAGCCATGCAAAACGATGATATATTATTGTGTTTTATTCCGCAATGGAAGGGGCTTCTTTAACAATCTGTGAGTGGCGTTGCCCGAGAACGTGAACCAAAAAGGAGGACAAGTGGCAAAAGAAGAACTAGATGTGGTTGTGCGTGCTAGCCAGTAAGACAAGTTAACCGAGACACCGAGACACTGACCCCCTTCCCCCACCCGACAATCCGCAAACACATCGTCACCGCATCATTGCCAAGCAACCGCCTCATCATGGTCAACGACAAAGACTTTAGCAGACAATTGCTAATCACATTAATGCTCATTGGAGCCCTGCTTGGACAGCAGTTGCCCCACGAAGAGACCATCAGTAGCAGCAGCAGCGACCCTGCTGTACCCTCCTCCACGACAGCACCTGGGCTGGCGCGATCGCCGCCCCGCGTGAAGCTCAACAAATGCTGCCATTTGGGGGAGTATCTCAATGGCACCACCCGCTCCTGTATAGCCGGCAACTCGGAACTGTGGGTGCCCATGGTGTATCTGATACAGCAGCAGCGCTTCTTTGAGCCCATCGGCGCCAGTCCGCGCTTCATGAAGTTCACCGCCCACGTGCGACCCGTTTGCCAGGAGCAGTATCTGGAGCTGTTCAGCAGTCGACTGGGAAATGTTATCATTTTCCCCAACGGCACGCTTTCGGTGCGCGAACGCCAAATCCTGGTGGAGCCACAAAACTATTGCGTCGATCGGGATGTGGCATTGGTCTGCCTGGAAGCACCCGCAGGAGCAGGAGCAGTGAATCGAGAGAATGCCCTTGCAAAGGGAACCGAAACAGCAACCGCATCCCTGGTGACGCCGCCTGCCACGCTGCGCATGCGCAAGTGCTGCGGCAAATGGGGCAGCTACGACACCAGCCTGAAGACCTGCAACCTGCAGCCCAGTCCCTCCACCGACGGTCAGCTCCGGCTGGGACCACAACTACCGGAGGGCAGCTATCAGACCAGCTACGGCCTACCCGAGTGCGTGACCGATGGCACCAACGTGAATGCCGGCTATGCCATTGCCGGCGACTGGAGCGACGCTCAGCTGAATCGCTCCTCGGGCGAGATCCGGCTGCATCACACGAATCTCAGTGCCAGCCAGTACTGCCTGGAGCATACGCAACGCGAGGGAGAGGTGAAGATCATTGCCTGTTCGCATCACTTCTCGCACGCCCATCACGGCGCCGGGCAGGATGGGGACTCTAGCGGACTGGACGAGGATGGCCAGAGCTCGAGTATGCGGCTACAGAAAGCCGTACTAACCGGCGGCATACTCGTTTCGGTGGTGTTCCTGGCAGCCACACTGGTGGCTGGCTTTATGCTACCCGCCGTCCATCATGCCCTGCACTGGCGCTGCCAGATCTGCTACGTCTTCTGCCTACTGGTGGGCAAGGTGCTGCTGGCCATCGAGGAGCTCAACACCTCGCTGGTGCCGGGATCCGTGGCTTGTCTCCTGCTGGCCGTTGGCATGCAGTTCTTCTTCCTGTCGGCCTTCTTCTGGCTGAACACGATGTGCTTCAATATCTGGTGGACGTTCCGGGACTTTCGACCGAGCTCTCTCGAACGGAATCAGGAGGCACTGCGACTGCTCCTCTACTCCGTGTATGCCTGGGGCGTGCCACTGGTGATCTCAACGATAGCCGCCTGTGTGGACCAGATGCCGGATACGACGCTGCTAAAGCCGGGCTTTGGGCAGCCCTATTGCTGTTCGACAATCGATCGGTGTCCATTTTTGCCTACTTTTACGGCCCCATTGCTCTGCTGCTGTGCGCCAATATTGCCCTATTCATCTCTACCACGCACCAGCTGACGTGCGGCCTGTGGAAGCGGGACGATGTCAAGTCGTCCACGGAAAAGTCAGCCCTCGGCAAGGTCTGCCTCAAGCTGGTCGTCGTGATGGGCGTCACATGGATAGCGGACATCATGTCGTGGCTGGTGGGCGGGCCCCATGGCGCCTGGTTCGTCACCGATCTGATCAATGCCCTACAGGGTGTCTTCATCTTCATTGTGGTGGGATGTCAGCCGCAGGTGTGGACCGCCTGCCGGCGCATCTGCTGTCCACGACTTCGTCACGACATCACCAACACCCCAATGGGTCAGCACTCGAGCAGCTCCCAGGGTCTACCCTCGATGGCCGGCTGGCACAGAGTTTACCCAAAACACCACGATGCAGTGCTCGGCCAGCTCGGCGGCCCCCGCAGTCTCTCCCCGCAAGTGGCGATGCCATCACAGCTCCACCAACGACAACGACGACACCTCCGCCCACTGCAAAGATGGAAACCGTTTGCTAAAGGTAAGTGGAGCGACCGATAAGCGACAGATAACACAACAAACAAACAGAGAGGGAGGGAGGAAAGCAGAAATACAATCTTCCAGACTGAAAACATAAATATATGCTGATGGTATTATTTTTTTGTGGTCTTGGGACTGTTTCCAAGCTTTCTATTGACTCAATGCTGAGATAAAAATGATCCAAATCTTTACAAAAGAGAGAATTATGCTATAAATTCATCGGTTCGGGATTTTTTGGTTTTATGGATCTATTATATGATTATAGAATTTGTATGTTTATATGTTGTTTTTTTGTACAATTCTCAAGAAATTCTCTTTTGCACTTTTCGCTTGTGTGTCACGAGTGCCGCCACATATTGAATATGGGGCAAGTGCTATACATGTATGATAATGGGAATCTTCAAGGAACAATCCTGTTGTAGAAACACACATAAGAAACCAAGAAGATTTTCCAGCTAATACCTGATAAATATAATTAAATGGAAGAATATTACCTGAATCGAAGGAAGCGTGATTAATACAAATAGATAAAGCAGATTCGATCTACTTTATGGAAGATAATACCACCATACTGCAGAGGCCTATCCTTAATTAAATACCATAATCATAGGAACAGTCTTCTTTATTAGAAATATACATACATACATATGTTCAAACCTTCTTTCCGCCTTCCCACAACGCGCACATCCATATGTTGCATGAGCGCCATGCGATTCCTGGATGAGATTCGCAGTAGATTTACCCAAATATCTCTCAGCATGCAGCACAGCACAGCAGAGAGGAGAGAGCCGGCGCCTGCCAGAGAAAAAGTCCAACACGTTTTCTTTGTCATTCATTCGGTTTTGTTTGGGTTTTATTATTCGGGAACATTTGGGAATCCTTCTATTGCGCCAGGGTTCGGCTAGGTTCGGTTCGGTTCCGTTCCTTTTCTGTGTGGCCTGCAATTTCCCTGCATTTCCACTCTTGACTGCTTTACAACCATGCGCCAAGTTTACGATTTAGCGTCGTTTTTGGGCCACTTGAGAAATGGCCATAAAATGAAAATGTTGCCACGTTTTGTTCGGTGGAAATTCGTTTGGGAAAACGAAGGCAAACATCAGCGATTGGGTCAGAGTTTTGAGTTCAGGTTCCCAGTTTCCTGTAGATTTCCACATGGCCATAAAATAATAAAAATAATCAACGGCGCAACCCTTGACACACACAGGCACATAGAGATAATGTATGCCAGTGTATCTGCATCTGGAGGAAAGGGAAAATTGAAAATTGAGTTTAAATTGGACTCACCGGCGTCGGCGACGGCACCGGCACCGGCATCGGCACCGGCATCGGCATCGGCGGGCGACGAATATGTGATAAGCAGCACTTCGGCCGCCGCCTCAAGTGGTCTTGACACATCGCAAATGAGCCAAAGTAAACGCCATACCATCCCCATCCTTCCCATTCCAGTATTCAGACAGAGGTAAGGTAAGGGTATGTTTTGGGTTCGTTCAGATGTGTGTTTGTGTTCCCTGTGATAGCCGGCCAGACTGAAAGATACTGAAATAAGCTAAGAAACCATATTTGGTTGCCACTACAAGAACCACATGTTTCAAGATACTATAAATTCTGGAGAAATTACCTTTTGCAGATAAAAAACCAGAAACAACACGATTTGCAGAGACTATAAAAAAAAGAAAAACAAAATATGTGTCTAGAGGCTTACACACATTTCGCAGAGACCATAAAAAATACTTGAGAAAGAACATATTGCCAAGAGGAGGGACTATGTAAGAGCCAGAGAAACCACACACACACACGCATTTTATTTTGCAGAAAATTAAGAAAACACATGTTAAAAGCTAGCGAAGTCGGAATTTTAGGGAAATATCTTCCATCATATGCAAAAGAATATAAGAGAATATACAAGACCACTTCTAGCTTGAAATAAAGGGATGGCTTTAAAAAAACGCTCAATAAGTGTTGGTAAGCGTCACCACAGTGATATCAGTCGAAAAGCTGAGGCACTATTTGCGAATAATGAAGTTTTTCAGAGTATAAAGCCCTGCTCAGATTGGTTAAATATAGATATTGCAATCCACAAGAATCGGATGAATAAAGTCTCTTCTTTCTTGTTTTTCCAATCAACTACATCATTTCAAAGAGAGTATATAAATCCGATCTATAGGGTATGGGAAAGTCATTATAACCTCGATCGTAATGTGTGTTGTTCCCTCTTTTAGTTTTTTTTCGTTTCACGTCACTTTTTTTTGTGATCTGGCTTTAAGAAACAGATGCCAATGCCGTCGGTGACGTGACTATGTGTCCGTGTTGCGCTGAGGTTTTGCCCGGCCCAAAAATACATGGCCGAAAGAGAAAACAAAACAAACAACAGACGGACGTTGGGTTTTTGGGCCCCATGGGCCCATTTATAGGGGGTTATGCAATCGAATAATTCGGACAAAAGTCCCTCAAAACTGTGGCTCACGCTACTGCTGATGCTGTGACCCGACGACCGTAGTGTCTCTCAAACTGTAGACTGCTTTTGCTCTTGCACGCATACATACATATGTACATATATGACGGTGTATACACGTGCATTCATGATTGTATATTTTGTGCGTGTGGAAATTGCAGCTGCTGTGCAATTTCTTTTCTTTTGCATAATCCCCGGGCAACGTGTCCCCGTCACGCTCATTCCAGCCCCGATTCCGACCGTGGTCTCTCGTGGTCCACATTAGAATCGCATCCAATTGAGTTTGCTGGGCCGGCAGGATGCGCAGGGAGGAGCGAGAGAAATAGCAGGGAGATGAATGAAAGGATGGGGCAGCGCATCGTTTGACACACACACAGAACTTTGTTTTTGTGTGTGCGCCTAATGAATTCTTTCCTGTTTTAATTATTACAAATTATCAAAAATTTCAAAAAAGTGCACTCATACACATGTACATATGTATGTACATACATACATGCCTCCCCTTAATTGAGTTTAGCGGCAATTTTTAATTTGAACGTTCTGCAGTTTATTTTGTTGTTTTTTTCAAGTTATAATTGCAATGTGGCCCATTTAAATTTTACGCAAAGGAATTATTTTTTTAATTTGCGGCTCCAACGTTGCAGTCGCGGTCGTCGTCATCTGATTCCGTCAGAGTGAGATGGAGACAGACGGGGCATTATTGTATATGTGCACATACAAACACACTTACTTGTAATTGTATTTTTATTTATTTTTGCCCTTTCTTTCTTTCATATTTCTCTTGCAGACAACTGGAGACGAGAAGAAACGAGCGACAATGCGAAAGTAAGCCCCCCCGCCCCTTTTGATCCCATCCCATCCTGAGTCCAACGAAAATAATGGCAATGGAGCTGGGGGACTGGACTGTATTGTATCCGAGGCACACTTGCGCAATAGCAACAACGACAGCAGCACCAGCAGAAACAGCAACAGCGTAACCAACATTCAAGCACGCGCATTGACCGGCCCAGCTAATTGTCTATGTGTTTCAAAAGTGTGTGTGTAAAAGTGAGTGTATGTGTGTGACCGTCTTGCGCGTGATTTTGAAATCAGCCAACAGGGGGCAGCAGAAGCAGAAGCAGGGAAGCGGTAGCTGTAGCGGCCAATGGCCGACAGTAATTCAGTATTCAACTTCAATTTGAGCTAAACACAAAAGAAATGTAAGAGTATTTTATTCACATATGCACATACATATATATTTATTTATGTATGTAACCTGAGCACAGAATAACGGTAGGTTACATGGGGATAGCAGGGCAGGACAGGGTCAGATTAACACGTTTTAATTGAATTGAGCCCAGACATGGGTAAGTGTTGCAAAACGCAAAACTACATACATATACCGCAAAACAGGAATGCACAATAGACAAAGCAGAGCTATTGTTAATGATGGGGGTTTTCTACTTCTACTCTTTCCAGGGAGATTTTCCAATAGACAGCTTGGACAGCTGCCGCTGCTTCTGCTGCTGAATGCAGCGCACAACCACAAGGAATTTATTGTTGAGGCATTTTTGTTGTATTTTCGTGATATTCTGCTTTGGCTTTTCTAGCCTCACAAAAATCTCAAGTGTGAGAAAACCAGCAGCCGCCAGCAGATAGAACAAACAAACACACACACACACTTGCATACGTCCATATACATACAAGCGCACATGTAGATTGTTTAACATTTAAATTAGTCGATTCTGGATGCTGGGCTCTGGTTTGAATTTGGATTTCCATTGAGAAGATTGCACCAAAAAAAAAAGCTGCTGGCATTTGATTTAGACGTGCTGCGTCACACGTACCCGCTTCCTCTCTTGCTCTTACTCTCCCTCTCTCTTTCAGAGTCCACTCACTGTCTTTGCATTAGATCAGTGTATGTGTGTGTGTGTCATTCGGCATTGCTCAATAATTTGATTCTTGCATTCTTTTACAATCTTCCAAGTGGATTCTGGCACTATTTTTATGTGCGCGGCAGAAATCTGTTTTAAATTAAACATTTCTTTTTTCCTTTCTTTGTTGTTGGAGTTCGTTTGTTTTTTGTTAACTAAACAAACGGGAATTTATTTACTCGCATAGGCATAAACAAACAAATAAGTGCATATGTGTGTGTGTGTGTGTCTGATTGTTTCCTTAATAGTTTTTTTTTCGGTACAAAGACACACACACACACATGCGTGCGCGCGCGCACAATCAAATTTATCATCAAAAGTTCAACGATACTGATCGATCAAGGTTAAATGGTTGGAAAAAAAAGTGGGCGCAGCAGATGCCAAAAAGGAAAGCGCGTTTAATTAAACAATGATCGGCCCATCCATCACACAGCACTCACATACGCGCACACACACACTTTATGAGCGCATTGTTCCGTTAGTTTCTTTGGGCGGCCTCATACCGATTTATATCGATTTATATCCTTTTGAGGCGCCCAATTCAGAATGTATTCACCGCCCTCCCCGCACGTATATTTATGTTTTAATCCCTGAAACACACAGAAACTAAAAGCAGTACAATTATTATTTCTTATTATTTTTGTATTTAATTTTTTTTATTTTATTTTTTTCATTAATTAATTGTAATTTATTTCTGAATGTGTGCATACAACATTTAGTTGGCGCGTCTAACGTGCGTTATTATCGAATACAATACTATCGAATAGCGTAAGCAGACATGTATTATGTAATAGAGAACTTCCAAAGTGTTCAGGCCAAAAGTTAATTTTCCCCCAAATATCCATATACATATATTGTACACATATTTGTAGAACTCAATTTTTTTAGATGTTTAATTGTATATACTAAACGAGAAAATATGTCTTCTGTTAAACGTATTTAAGTATTTTGGATCGAAACAACGAATTGAAACTGAAATTATGATGATATCCAATGACTGATAAAGGCAGCGAATACTTTATATCTAGAGCATATTTTTGATACTAACGACTGTTGTATATAAGCATATCCCTATCCCATATATTGACTAGCCTAAGATCCTGACATTACTTTCTTTTTTTTTTTTAATATTCTAAGCATCCCCCGCCCTGTCCTGATATATCTCAACATATATCCATTTTGCTCGAATACCCGCCACCTTTGTGACCCAACAACGAATGAATATCTAATTGCTAAGTTTTACCCTGTAGATCGATGCTAAATCTTTAATATAAAGTGTTATTAACTAAAAGAGAAAAAACACACATACAAGTCTGCACTGCTCATAGTCGTCCTCGCATAAATGAGCGAACGCTCCAAGGCAAATTATTTAAAATTATTTCCCCCGAAGAGAGAATTAAAGAAGAGTATTTTAACGATAATTATCATATAATGTATGGCATTCGTAAGGAATATATCAATAATTTGCTTTTGGAGGCGTGCGACTGCGACTGGCCTCTTCCCTTGTTGTATTCTATTAATTTATGGCCCACAGAGAGAACATTTTTATAGATAAACATGCGGAACGAAATTGTCTGAAATGGCAATTAAATGAAACCGAAACTGAAACTGAAAAACTCGCCAGAACTTGGCATTCATGTGCAGCTGTACACTCGTATAGGGATATACATATGTATACATATATATCAACGTATGCACAATCAAATATATTATCGTACATATATGTAATATACGCGTATACTCGTATACATTAAATGCGCAAACATCCAAATGGTGTTTGCAATTGTCGACTAAACTATTTATACTTATCGTACAATAAAGCTTTTTGGCAAATATCAATGAAACCAAACAAAACAAAATCAACTACGAAAATGTCTTTCATTTGTCCGGATCGCCAGGGATCGGATCGGATCGATTCTACCGCGAGTTTGGTTTCTGTGCCGCGATCTGACCCACATCAGATCACACGGACTTCGCTCTGAATGGCTTAAGCCTTTCCCACAATGAGGCTAAGCCAGCCACAACAACGACAACGTCTTCTATTGCCCGTCCTCCTCCAGCGGGGTTTGTCAACTCCACTCTTGCTCTTTTGTATGCAAATTAGCTCACAGGCACAGTGGGACTTCAAAGCGAATTATTATGCAGAAATGAGGATGGATGCCATAGGTCACTCTGGGAAAGGGAATCTACTCTGAAACGCATTCTGATATTATTATTTGTAACATCATACACATATGCAGCCACAATGCACATACCATTCAGAAAATATGTAAGTGTATTCTTCTAATAATCTTTGCAGCCAGATTACCTATTTAATTCCACAGTGCGCAGGTGTGGCTTTTATTTACTGTTTGTGGTGTAATTAACCTTTAAGGCAGTGTGAAAAGAGCAAAAACCGGTTGATTATTTCAAATTTGCCGGCATTGAATATCTTTATCAGCTCTATAAATAACGAAACACCTCACGCAAGACAATGGAATTCGAAAAATTGCAACAATTGATCAATTTCATCGCAAACGGCAAGCACAGATTCAAATTCAAAAGTAACGCGCCAAGTAGGTTTGCCAAATCGTCACCTAATAAACGTTGGCATCTCGGGCCAGATAGTTCAAAAAGAGTGAACAGATGGCGCCACTGTTTTTCATTTTCGTTAAGTTTTTTGCTTTGACCATTTTTGTTTAAAACGTATTTATTAGACAAAATCCAATAAAAGAAATAATTTAAAATAAGCCGATTTTAGAAAAAATGGATTCTTCAATCGGATAAAATAATATTCTTAATACTGACGGTTCTAGCTAGCTAGTAATATTCAACCGAATATTAGTATCGAGAAATAGGAATTCTAATCATGTACAGGATACGATTAACCCACTATCGACGAGGCTGGGATGAAAATACATCTACGAAAATTATGAATCTGGAAGAATTTATCGCAGTTTAGGTGAAAGATTACGTGGAAATGTTGATTGTAGAGAAAGAACGGATCAGCAAGAAGAATTTACAAGCAATATTATTTTTTACGGGTTTTTTTAAGTTGATCACTTGTTTAAGTACTTACGAGGGACTTACGAGGGTTAAGTTCGTTTTTAGTCAGACCGTATGCTGTATCGATAAGTCGGTCATATTATTTTTTTTGCGAAAACATTGCGGCTATATTGATCATAAACAAATCTCATGCGTGGGCGTTCCTAAAGCAACCGCGCTCAACTCCGCTCTTGGTCAATCGAGGCCCACAAACGAAGCCAACAAAAGACTCAAACGTCATCCGAAAGAAACGAACCGGCAAACGGCTGCTCAACCAGCATCAACCCATGCGCGAGACAGAGAAGGAAATAGAGGAATCTTCGCAGCTCACGAAAAAGTCATCAATTATATTTAGGCCATGAAGAATGTGCTAATGGTTGCGGAGAAGCCCTCGCTGGCCGCCTCCCTGGCAACGATCCTCTCCAACGGACGCTGTACGGTGAAAAGAGGTTCGTAAACAAAAAATATCCGGATGTTGTGGCCGTTAGTCTACTCCCGGTCCCTGTCGCCCGGCACGGCTTATGTCCATAACGACTTTGGTGTATTCTTTAGGTACTGGCAATGGCTGCTCCACCCACGAATGGACCGGAACCTTCCGTAAGGAGGGCACCGTCCACTTTCGGATGACGTCTGTGTGCGGCCATGTGATGTCATTGGATTTCATAAGCAAATACAACTCCTGGGACAAGGTGGACCCTGTAGAGCTCTTCGGCTGTCCCACCGAGAAGAAAGAGACCAGCCCCAAGCAGCATATGCGCACGTTTCTGGCGCACGAGGCCCGCGGCTGCGATTATCTAGTCCTCTGGCTCGATTGCGACAAAGAGGGCGAGAACATTTGTTTTGAGGTGATGGACGCTGTCCAGGGTGTCATTAGCAATGTGTATAGCAAGCAGGTGACATTTCGGGCTCACTTCTCGGCCATCACCGACAAGGATATCAAGGGGGCCATGGAGACGCTAGGCCATCCCAACGAGAACGAGGCCAAGTCTGTGGACGCCCGGCAGGAGCTGGATCTGCGCATCGGCTGTGCCTTCACCCGGTTCCAAACGAAGTTCTTCCAGGATCGCTATGGCGACCTGGACTCCTCACTCATCTCGTACGGCCCCTGTCAGACGCCCACCCTGGGCTTTTGTGTAAAGCGGCACGACGATATACAGACCTTTAAGCCAGAGAGCTTCTGGTATTTGCAGTTGCTCGCTGGCCAGCCCGAGTTCACGCTGGAATGGGGTCGTGGACGCGTTTTCAAAAAGGACATTGCCATCATGCTGCTTAATCGCGTCAAGGAGCATAAGGAGGCCACGTAAGGAAGCCATCAGTTATTCCCGAGCCCAATCCATTTATAACTTTCTCCCACTTTTCCAGCGTGGAGAGCGTCAGCAGCAAGGAAGCGTTCAAGAGCAAACCGCTAGCCCTCAATACCGTCGAACTGATGCGGATCTGCAGCTCGGGCCTGGGCATTGGGCCCTTCCAGGCGATGCAAATAGCCGAACGTCTGTACACCCAGGGCTATGTCAGTTATCCCCGCACGGAGACCAACCAGTATCCGGAGAACTTTGATTTGCCCGCCGTGCTGCGCGTGTTGCAGCCATCCGGTGACTTTGGAGACGAGGCTCGCTTGATTCTGGGCGACATACAGGCGCCGCGCAAGGGCAAAGATGCCGGCGACCATCCACCGATCACGCCCATGAAGCTGGCCAACCGCAGCGACTTTGATCGCGACACCTGGCGTGTCTACGAGTTCATTTGTCGCCATTTCATGGGCACCTTGTCGCGGGATCTGAAGTACCGCACGACCACGGCCAAGCTAAAGGTGGGCATGGAGACGTTTTCGTGCACTGCCAATGTTCTGCTCGATCAGGGCTACACCAAGGTGATGACCTGGCTGGCCTTTGGACGCGACGAGCCAATGCCGCCCTTCGTCCAGGGCACCCAGGTGGCCATCAACGATGTCCGACTAGCCGAGAGTCAAACGGGACCGCCCGACTATATAACCGAGGCCGAGCTGATCACCCTTATGGAGCAGCACGGTATCGGGACGGACGCCTCCATACCAGTGCACATTAACAATATTTGCCAGCGCAATTACGTGCGAATCGAGAACGGACGCAAACTGATTCCGACAACGCTTGGAATTGTGCTGGTCCATGGCTATACGAAGATAGATCCGGAGCTGGTGCTGCCCACAATGCGTTCGGAGGTGGAGCGTATGCTCACGCTGATTGCCAAGGGTTCGGCCGACTTTCAAGATGTCCTGCGGCATGCCATCACCATATTTAAGCTCAAGTTTATGTATTATGTGAAGAATATAGCCAGCATGGATGCGCTGTTTGAGGTGTCCTTCTCGCCGCTGGCCGAATCGGGAAAGGCGCATTCACGATGCGGAAAGTGTCGTCGCTACATGAAGTACATTCAGGTGGGTTCCTGCCACTGCAGTGGCTCCTGCCTATGGATTCTACAATCACCTATAATCTTGCTCCTTCTCTTTATGTCCCTGCCAACAGACGAAACCCGCTCGCCTTCACTGCTCGCACTGCGACGAGACCTACTCCCTTCCCAATGGAAATGTGAAGGTGTATCGCGAGTTCAAGTGCCCGCTGGATGATTTCGAGCTGCTGGCCTTCTCGACGGGTGTCAAGGGGAAGTCGTTCCCCTTCTGCCCCTACTGCTACAACCATCCGCCGTTTAGCGATATGCCATCGCTGGGTGGGTGCAACACCTGCACCCATGCCACCTGTCCCCACTCCCTCAACACGCTGGGCATTTCAGGGTGCGTGGAATGCCCAACTGGTATCCTTGTACTGGACAGCACCCTGGCACCTACCTGGAAGTTGGGCTGCAATCGCTGCGATGTAATCATCAATTGCTTCAAGGGAGCCACAAAGATCACAGTGGAAGGTGGGTTTACAGTGCACAAGCTATCGATTTCTAATCCTGACATCTATCTCTTCTTTTGTAGAGGCCAAGTGCTCGGAGTGCGGCGCCCAGCAGGTGAATGTCGTGTACAAATCGGACAAGTCAAAGTTTAAGGATGGTACCGAGGAGAAGATCGGCTGTGTCTTCTGTTCCAGCGACTTCTCGCATCTGGTGGAGAAGCATCGGGCGGTGGCCTCCAGGCCCGTGCGCAGCGGCGGACCGCGTGGTGGCAAGGGTGGCCGCGGTGGTGCCGCTGGTGCAGTTGGGGCTGTTGCTGCTGGCGGGGAATCGGCTGCTGGCGGCAGAGGTGGGGGTGGTGGGCGCGGAGGACGCGGACGTGGACCTCCCAAGGACAAGATGGCGCAACTAGCAGCGTATTTCGTTTAAATGGATCGATCAGCTGTGAGAATAGAGCGGGGTAACGGAAGGCTCTATATTGCATTTACCACAAAAGAAACCCGAATAAAAGAAGCGAAATTTGTATACATTAATGGCAATTCAAGACACAGTTAAGGTGGGGCTGCTGACGATAGTGTGCCACGGGGTTTCATCAGCCTGGAAGCTGGTTCCCTGGAACTTTCCAGATGCAGTTAGTCACACACAGACACAGGCGTATTATTGATTTGATTGATAGAAGATTACGCTTGGGAAATGGCCGTCTGCTTATACACATGTACATATTTATTTAAGCACAAGTAAGTGTATGCGTGGTCTTGTCTCAGAGGCTGTTGACCAAAGCGAAGACAAATTCTCCCATGCAGCGTAAAAGCAGACAAAGGTCATTTAACTCGCCAAACAAAGAGGCGTCATCAGACGTACATATCTGCTAATACAAGGAAATCTAGAAATAATAAATACATATACCAAAAATATACAAATGCATACATATTTTTCACACATACAGACAACCAGCTGTCATTCTTGTGGCAGTGTTGTAAATGGTCACACAGCCGTGTGAGCGAGACAGTTAGACTGCATTGATGCACAACGCATTTTATTTTCAATAGCTAATACGAGATATTTAACAAAACTATTCAATTGGCCTTCATCCCGCACAGGAGTCTAGAAAAAAAAATACTTTTTAATCATAATTTCTCGCAGTATAAAGACCCGGCAGAGCCAAACGACGCATAAGCAAAATAATATTTTGCCTGAGAGTGAGCGAGCTAGCACGATTCAATTCGCTTTTGCTCCCGTGTATAAATAGGACTGACTCGCCTGAAAAACCACCAATAGCTGTGAAAATTTTGTCGAGTACGCAAGCCTAAAGCAAGTTTTTGTAATTCAAAAAGTGCAAGTCAAAGATTATTAAATTTAAAGATTAAACGCAAGAGAGATATATTTATTAATACACATTGTGCTGCAAACGTAAATTAGGTAAGTAAAGCAATATGTAATAGTTGGAAGTACACTTTTGGGTTTTTTTTTTCATTCCTTTGTTCAACTGCTATCAAAATGGCGTCGCAACCAAAGAAAAAGTGCATTAAAGATAAAATTAAGTTGTATGCGCCCGTGCATGACTTTGTGTGTGTACCCAGTGGGGTCGTTTTCTTCTAGTTCGAGATTAGTCATTCTTGGAAATTATACATCGTTGTGAAATTATTTATAATCGAGAAACTGCCCTTCGTACTGTGTACATCAATATGTGAGTGTGTGTGTGTATACACAGAACACTTTTTTTCCAATAAACGGTAAATTGGGTCACGGCGCAGAAAAACTACTGCGCCATTGCTTTCACAGTACAGATGCACATTTATGTATACACACAACTATATATATATATATACAGACAGCTACAGTTTTTTCTTTATTTTTCGCACACATAGCCAATATGCAGATCTTCGTGAAGACCCTGACTGGCAAGACCATCACCCTTGAGGTCGAGCCTTCGGACACCATCGAGAATGTCAAAGCTAAGATCCAGGACAAGGAGGGAATTCCCCCAGATCAGCAGCGTTTGATTTTCGCTGGCAAGCAGCTAGAAGACGGACGCACTTTGTCCGACTATAACATCCAGAAGGAGTCGACCCTCCACTTGGTGCTCCGCCTGCGCGGTGGCATGCAGATCTTCGTGAAGACCCTGACTGGCAAGACCATTACCCTCGAGGTCGAGCCCTCGGACACCATCGAGAATGTCAAAGCTAAGATCCAGGACAAGGAGGGAATTCCCCCAGATCAGCAGCGTTTGATTTTCGCTGGCAAGCAGCTGGAGGACGGACGCACTTTGTCCGACTACAACATCCAGAAGGAGTCTACTTTGCATTTGGTGCTCCGCCTGCGCGGTGGCATGCAGATCTTCGTGAAGACCCTGACTGGCAAGACCATCACCCTCGAGGTCGAGCCCTCGGACACCATCGAGAATGTCAAGGCTAAGATCCAGGACAAGGAGGGCATTCCCCCAGATCAGCAGCGTTTGATTTTCGCTGGCAAGCAGCTAGAAGACGGACGCACTTTGTCCGACTATAACATCCAGAAGGAGTCGACCCTCCATTTGGTGCTCCGCCTGCGCGGTGGCATGCAGATCTTCGTGAAGACCCTGACTGGCAAGACCATCACCCTCGAGGTTGAGCCCTCGGACACCATCGAGAATGTCAAGGCTAAGATCCAGGACAAGGAGGGCATTCCCCCAGATCAGCAGCGTTTGATCTTCGCCGGCAAGCAGCTTGAGGACGGACGCACTTTGTCCGACTATAACATCCAGAAGGAGTCGACCCTCCACTTGGTGCTCCGCCTGCGCGGTGGCATGCAGATCTTCGTGAAGACCCTGACTGGCAAGACCATCACCCTCGAGGTTGAGCCCTCGGACACCATCGAGAATGTCAAGGCTAAGATCCAGGACAAGGAGGGCATTCCCCCAGATCAGCAGCGTTTGATCTTCGCCGGCAAGCAGCTTGAGGACGGACGCACTTTGTCCGACTACAACATCCAGAAGGAGTCTACTTTGCATTTGGTGCTCCGCCTGCGCGGTGGCATGCAGATCTTCGTGAAGACCCTGACTGGCAAGACCATCACCCTCGAGGTTGAGCCCTCGGACACCATCGAGAATGTCAAGGCTAAGATCCAGGACAAGGAGGGCATTCCCCCAGATCAGCAGCGTTTGATCTTCGCCGGCAAGCAGCTGGAAGACGGACGCACTTTGTCCGACTACAACATCCAGAAGGAGTCTACTTTGCATTTGGTGCTCCGCCTGCGCGGTGGCATGCAGATCTTCGTGAAGACCCTGACTGGCAAGACCATCACCCTCGAGGTCGAGCCTTCGGACACCATCGAGAATGTCAAGGCTAAGATCCAGGACAAGGAAGGAATTCCCCCAGATCAGCAGCGTTTGATCTTCGCCGGCAAGCAGCTGGAGGACGGACGCACTTTGTCCGACTACAACATCCAGAAGGAGTCTACTTTGCATTTGGTGCTCCGCTTGCGCGGTGGCATGCAGATCTTCGTGAAGACCCTGACTGGCAAGACCATCACCCTCGAGGTCGAGCCCTCGGACACCATCGAGAATGTCAAGGCTAAGATCCAGGACAAGGAGGGAATTCCCCCAGATCAGCAGCGTTTGATCTTCGCCGGCAAGCAGCTGGAAGACGGACGCACTTTGTCCGACTACAACATCCAGAAGGAGTCTACTTTGCATTTGGTGCTCCGCCTGCGCGGTGGCATGCAGATCTTCGTGAAGACCCTGACTGGCAAGACCATCACCCTCGAGGTCGAGCCCTCGGACACCATCGAGAATGTCAAGGCTAAGATCCAGGACAAGGAGGGCATTCCCCCAGATCAGCAGCGTTTGATCTTCGCCGGCAAGCAGCTGGAGGACGGACGCACTTTGTCCGACTACAACATCCAGAAGGAGTCTACTTTGCATTTGGTGCTCCGCCTGCGCGGTGGCATGCAAATCTTCGTGAAGACCCTGACTGGCAAGACCATCACCCTCGAGGTCGAGCCCTCGGACACCATCGAGAATGTCAAGGCTAAGATCCAGGACAAGGAGGGCATTCCCCCAGATCAGCAGCGTTTGATCTTCGCCGGCAAGCAGCTGGAAGACGGACGCACTTTGTCCGACTACAACATCCAGAAGGAGTCTACTTTGCATTTGGTGCTCCGCCTGCGCGGTGGCATGCAGATCTTCGTGAAGACCCTGACTGGCAAGACCATCACCCTCGAGGTCGAGCCCTCGGACACCATCGAGAATGTCAAGGCTAAGATCCAGGACAAGGAGGGAATTCCCCCAGATCAGCAGCGTTTGATCTTCGCCGGCAAGCAGCTGGAGGACGGACGCACTTTGTCCGACTACAACATCCAGAAGGAGTCTACTTTGCATTTGGTGCTCCGCCTGCGCGGTGGCATGCAGATCTTCGTGAAGACCCTGACTGGCAAGACCATTACCCTCGAGGTCGAGCCCTCGGACACCATCGAGAATGTAAAGGCTAAGATCCAGGACAAGGAGGGAATTCCCCCAGATCAGCAGCGTTTGATCTTCGCCGGCAAGCAGCTGGAGGACGGACGCACTTTGTCCGACTACAACATCCAGAAGGAGTCTACTTTGCATTTGGTGTTGCGTCTTCGTGGTGGCGCTCTATAAATTTTCTCAGCATTATCTCAACATGATCTTTTATTCGTGTAGCTTATATTATTGGCTTTGAAACAGTAAAAAATTTAATCTGCATTAATAATATCCACCAATAAACAATATTAAATCTGCGTGTTCAAGAGTTAGATTCCTATGTTCTTCTTTTGTGCTTGCTTTGCAACGGTGGGAAATAAAAAATATCTATATAAGAGCAAGGATACCGCCTTTTCCCCCAGTTCTATTGGGCATTCGACCATTTCGGCCATTTTGGGGTGCTGCAGCTCTGGAATCGATTACCGATTTGTGCCATCTCCGCCGAGGGCTGGATAATTGAAGATATAATTGAAGACCTCTATCATTCCCTGAAGATCCATACCATCCCACACTTTTAATTGATTTCATGTTACCATCTTCAAGCCCTATAAAGTCGTTTATTAAGCCTTCAAATATCTATTGCTTCAAG
>JAWNKY010002135.1:0-33428 GCA_035041765.1 Drosophila algonquin | reverse complement strand
TCTCCCAATCTATTAGAAAAAGTCATTTTTGGAGACAGCGGAAAAAAAAGTTGAAATTTGTCGAGTAGTGTAATTATATGTAATTATTGGGAAATTACTTCATTGTCAAATCATAAAGAAAAATAATCCTCATTTCGGCGAATGTGTGGAAATTCTGAAATTACAAGTTAATGGAACGTTTCATACTTACTGGCTCAGTCAGCCGAGTGAACCTTGAGGTTCATTTTCAGCAATTTAAATTCATATAAATTCATTTTTGTCAAGAATTCGACTACAAAAATAGCTTTGGTTGTGTTATTCTTTGCAATTTCTATGTAGAGAAGCAACTGATTTGGATTTCAATATTTCCGATTTTTTTATGATTTCTCATATACATTTTGTCACACATAAAATGTAATTCCCATATATAATATAGAATATTTCTTTTTCTGTATTATTTGTAGATTTGTTTATTTTATTGTAGAAATATATTTTTTCTTACAAAACGTATACTTGAAAAAGTTACTACATCAATTGCCGATTTAAGTATATCACTTTACAAACCCGTTCTGATATATCCGCTCCATAAGCCAAACTCTTACAGAAACCACGGCGAACTGAAGTGCAGAACCTCTTCGGCGGACATGTTAAAAACTGTTTGAAGGCGCCGAAGCCTTAACAGAGAACTCTTAACGGAGAACAGAGATTAAAAGGTGATATAATATAGGGAAATTTCTTTTGTATCCTGTAAGAACACGCTGCTATCTAACAAGATCAAAGTTTAAACAGGACATGTGTGTCGGTTGTTCGCTTGTGTAAAACTCACTCAACATCCACGTTCCATTTGTTGATTAGTAAATGACCGCCTAGTTTATCTCAGCCACTGGAACATCCCATGGCAACTGATATCTTTGTTTACTCAGCTGCGTTATAGAATGTCAGGCAATGCTCTCGCTCTGACGTTGTTTTTCTCCTTTTGACTGTGAAAAAAATGTAAATATGACTGCGGATTGTGTTAGATGTCTGGGAAGATATATGGAGCTGGAAAAGTCCAAATTTAAATGTAAAAACAATGTCTGGGCCAGGAGAAAAAGTTCCCACAAAAATTTAACGAAATCCGACTTTGGGTCAGCAGCATTTAACGCTCAAGCGGAGGGACCCACATATACATCGGACCTTGGCCAAGAATTTTTGAGTTCATTCGGGATTTTATGCAAAAGGAAAAAGTTTCAATAGGCAGTTTAATTTTTATTTTTCTACCCAATTTTATTATGGGCAGCGGTTGCTTCCTTTGCCTTTTGCTGCTGCGGATGCTGTTTGGCCAGTTTAAAAGTTGAGAGAGAATATATTAATATATTACATATATATTATTATGAAATATGTACATATAATTTGTATAACAACTGGCCAACTTTTAAGTTAATGAAATTCTGTGTGTTTCCAGTGTAAGTCAGCCAAAAGCTTTCTGTCACTACACCAATTAGTAGACTGTGTGACAATAGAAGACTGAAAAGTTGTCGATGAGTATTATATACATACATACATATGTACATATGTATTATGGAAACTATTTGTGCAAAATTGGCTTGCTTAAGTGAGAGTATATATTTTATTAGACTTGTAGATATACACATTTGTGAATCGATGTAAAAAAGTATGGGTTTGGGTCTTTACAACCACTTTGCTGCCGTTCTTATTTTTCCTCTCTTTTTCCGTATGCTTAAGGCCGTACCACAGGCCGTACCGCGATTGATTAAATCGGTATCCAGAGGGATGCATCACAGTAGGTATAAATTGAAGCGACGAAAGGCTCAATCATTCACTTCCGCTGAACCGGACCTACTGCTGCGCTGTTGTTTGTTTTTTGTTTGTTGTTTGAATCAAACGGATCGATTGCTCTTCCACACCGGTCGTACAAGCTGGAACCTAAGGACCTCAGTTAGCTTCGACCAGTATCCTAAATTGCTACTCTGTGCTATGCGATAGTATTTCCTCTCTTGTGGCGAACGATACGTGGGCTAGCTCAAATGAAGTTTCAAAAAGTTTTTTTGTTGGTTTTTTTTTCAGGTTTCAGTAAGGTACGAAGATTCCACTGCTAAATCGAAGTGCACAACTTTTTGCTCAGTTTCTTTACTTTTTTTTCTGCGGTCGATTGGAAAAAATATATGCTATATACGAGTCCTCCCCCTGAAGACAAATCGAAGATTTTTGTGGCAGCTGCAGCTGGAAATGTTTTCGAGTTGGCCCATAATTTACAGAATTCGCCTTAAGAGGAAGCATTAATTTATTTGCCAGCTGCCGAAGAGCGTGTGAAGAGCAAGTACTTATTTACGTAACCTTGCATCCCAAGTGATGCAATTGCAGTGGGCCACAGTGTGCGCTTTAGAGCTGTGTAACCTTTGGGAATAACATGTCAGTGCGTTGGCTCACATAACGGCATTACCAGCACATGCAAATTGAAGTCGAGGTCGGGGTCGAGATGGAGTGCGAAGTAGCCAATTTCTAATCCAATTTCAGTTGCTTAATCCACCATGAGTGAAACTAAAAGCGAGGTTGAAAAATGAATGCACACGGAAGGGGTTGGGCTGTGGGAATTACAATTTGTATGGAGAATGTTGCCCCAGCATCTTTACGCATCAGAGCACTTCGAATACTTGGGATTGCTATTGAATAACGTGCTCAACCACACTTAAGCCCATGAACACACACAGATACAGACCCATACATGTCAATATATCATGTTACCCTTCATTGTGACTGTGTGTGTTTCTGCGCTAAGTAAGATGTAGTCCTTTGGTTAAAAGCCATCATTCGTCCGGAAAGGCAAGTGCAGAAAGAAACGGAAACGGCTTCCAGGGCTCGTCTCCGTACATAATCGCAATGTTGACCAGTGCTGCCAATTTTTTTCCAGAAAAAAAAAGCTGATTCTGGATGGAAGCACCGGCAAAAAAAGCTGAATATTTCCTAAAAAAAGCGTAAAAAAAGAGGTTTTTATGGTTTAATTTTTGTTTATGCTTTGTTTTATTAATACCTAAGATTTTTAACACGTCGTCTAATTCTTCGCGACTAGCATCGGTTTCACCATCGTATGTCATGTTCGTACCGATCATCCGAAAATAATTTGAAGGGACTTTATATTCATAGCAGCATTTACCCAGTCTTCGCAAACCATATCTGTCTGTTATATTAAAATAAATAACACTACTCAACAGAATTCAACTTCTTTTTTCCGCTGTCGCCCAAAATGACTTTTTCTAATAGATTTAAAGATTTAAAAATTTTAAGGAATTATGTTTTTTTAAGGTTTAGTTTATTTAAGAATTTTTTAAAAATTTGGTATTTTTCTTCTATTTTTCACATAACTTAAGTTTCTTAGTTGTATTGCAGCTTTGAAAAGCTGACAAAGCAGCTATAAATTCAACCCGAACACTTTGTACCTGCAGTTTAACGTCTGGAAGATTTTAAGATTTCAAATTCAAATTACATAATTTTTTGCAGTATTTTTTCAAGAAATTTAGACTTTGAAAACTCAGGAAAAGTCGAAAATATTTTATGGCTAACATTTTTAGTTTTAGATGGACACATTAATTATGCGTCGTTTAAGGTATCGTTTGACCAAAGCTTCAAACGCCGTTTGGCACCATCCCAAATGCCGTTTTACCGTTAGAAACTGTTACAAAAACAAATTTTTGTATTTTTGCAAGAAAAAATACGGTTATACGCCGGCTAACGGAATTCATCGGCGAAATTCGGCTTTGCAGTTATTGTAGTCTTTCAGTAGCTGCAATAGACCCTTTTGTCGTCCGGGTCATCCCTTCATCTTCTTCATCCAAGCATCACGGCACTTTTGATTGTATATATTTGGCATGGCGAAATTTGTCCCCGAAAAAATCCCACTTAAGCAGCGCACTATTTATTGTGATTGTGATGACAGTTTGCGTAAAGTAGTGGTGGTGATATTGGCAAATATCGAGATAAACGTAAGATAGAGCTGCCACTTTTACACACATTTGGTATAGTTCTACCAAAACTTTTCTTTTTTGCAAGTGGCAGCCGTGCTGATACATATTTTCATGAAATTGGTGGCAGCATTAAAAAAAAAGCGAAAAAAAAGCGTAATTAATTTTAAAAAAGCCAGAATTCCCGCTTCCCGCAATTCATAAAATTTTCCCGCAATTGGGCTTTGAAAAAAGCCAGATTTGACGGGAAAAAAGCCAGATTTGACGGGAAAAAAGCTAAATTGGCAGCAGTGATGTTGACCGTTTTTTTCGACTGGAAGCTTTAAAACCAGAAAATAAAGAACCTGAAGCTGTGTTTGCTCAAAGTTTTTTGTGCACATATTTTACTACTCGGGCAGAATAACAGCACGTACATATGTATACTACATTACCCCTCAACGATCGGCTTGGTGGGGGGTTGAACTTTGTTTGTGATAATCTTGGCGATTGTGGAGTACATTTTAAATGATTTGTCAAAAATTGGCAAACTTAAAGTGGATTGAACTTGAAACACGTTTTCAATTAACAGAACATTCTCGGCATCAGCCAGGGCCAATAATGAGGTGACAAATGGCTTGTGTCAAACAAAAGCCGCGTAGCACAAACAAACAAACCAGGACCGGGTAGTATGCCATGAAAGGGCCAACAAACACGTCTTGTTGCCTCTTGTGCGTGACTTTGAGGGAATGTAGGCAATTGTACGGCAACGGCAACACAGCATAGCTGTCACTTTTAGTGGTATTCTGACACTCATTCTCGTTCCCGTACCAGCATTCCAAACCACACTCCCACCCACAGCAGAATTGTCAACATCCCAGCGCAAGGCTCGGCTAAAGTGTCGCGTAATTTATTTGCCACCTCGTGGCGACGACTGACAAATGAGCTGATAATTTCCGCCGTATCCTTCCATTGTCAATGACTCGACTAAGCCTGAGCCCTTGCGATATTCTTGGCATAATCAACGAAAAGGTTGTGTCTAGTCATTGATAGCTGAAAAATAATTTTTGTTTGTTTGCCTGTTTGAGTTCTTGAGTTACTGATATGCCAGTTGATCGAATGGATACACAGAAACTACAGCGAGGTTTTTGGAATCTATGGGAATTATTCTATCAGGTGAACTTATTTCCGAGGATAAAGTTCACAAAGGAAAATTGCAGACTGAGGACCAACACGAAGGTTGAATAAGGCTGTAGTGGTTTTCAAATAAAAACTATTCAAAAAATGTTTAGATCAGTGGAACGTGTCTTACTATTTTAATAATGAAATTGCTTTTCAAAAGCGAAAATGTGGAAAAGTAAACTTGATAAGTTTTAAAGGTTCATTAGAAAGTTTAGTTTTAAATCAAACTATTTTCCACTTCGCTTTCCCTTTGGAATGAACAAAACATTGTATAAAATATGTAACCTAATAAAATAATAAAATCAATATTAAATCCATTTCATTCAATTTTCTTCAATCTAAATACCCCACTAGATATACTTTCAATTAAATATTTTTTATAAGGAAATTGTTCGTCTTGATATTGTATTCCAAGAGACTTTCCTAATAATCCATTTAACGGATTTAACATCATCTCAAGCCTTAACGTGCTGTAAGCTTTCAAAATTTAAATAAATATTAATGACAAAATAACATAGCCAAGATTAACTCTATGGCCATTATACCCAAGATGAGGGTTGCGTGAATGAATGTCACTCTCAAGATACAAGACGTAGGCTACCCCTAAATATCTTGAGAGAGTTTGACCACTTTTTTATGGCATGTAACTTAATGACATATGTATGTATGTACATACATATGGTAAAGCAGTGGAGGTGAAATCAGATTTAAGCAGAATTTATATTTATTACAACTTTTAATTTTTTTATCATATTAATTGTTCTATTGGCCTATTAATGCAGTTTCTATTTTGACGACGGGAAAGATTTACAATTTGAATATTAAAGTGTCCATAAAATGTACCTACATATGTATGTATGTATGTATCTTCCAAGTATTTTTATGAAGAATACTATATATTATACACTCTGTATGTATCCACCATGTATCCATGTAGTTCGGCACGGTCACCCGCCACCGCCAGTACTGCAGGGATGCGCAACTTTTTGAATTTACCATTGATAGTGGTATCCGGAAGCACCATGTAACCGAAGGCAGTGGCAGAATGGAAAATGGACCAGGCCCCAGAAGGCTGAGGGAATTCAGTTTATGACTATTTTATGGCCAGTGCAAATTATTTTGCACTTTTTTTTCGGCGAAATCTAACTTGAAAATTATTATTTGCACTGCGTGTGCCGTGGGATAACATTGTGAGGGAATTTCATTTGTGCCGGCTTTCGTGTGGTGCTTGTGGCGCCTTTTTATACCCGGTACTCGAAGAGTATAGGGGTATATTAGATTTGTGGGGATAACGGTTGTGTGTAACGCCCAGAAGGAAGCGTTTCCGACCCCATAAAGTATATATATTCTTGATCAGCATCAATAGCCGAGTCGATATAGCCATGTCTGTCTGTCCGTCTGTCCGTCCGTCCGTCTGTCCGTCTGTCCGTCTGTCCGTCTGTCCGTCTTCATTTGCGCCTATATCTCATAGACTATTAAAGCTACAGTAACCAAGTTTTGTATCCAGTCTCCTGTGTGATCACACTACTCCAAATGTGTTGCAAAATTTCGCCCCGCCCCCTTCCGCCCCCACTAAGGACGAAAGTCTGTGGCATACACAATTTTGAAGATACGAGAAAACTAAAAACGCAGAATCATAGAGAATGACCATTTCTATCAGAGTGTTGAATCTGGATCAGATCGGATCATTATTATAGCTACAATGAAGGAAACCATTTCGAAAGTCATCATTCCCTCTCGCTCTCTCTCACACGCGACCCCATCTGCTTTGCCCATTCGAATTTTTTGACGCCTAGTTCTCAGAGACTATAAGAGCTAGAGCAACCAAACTTTCTATCCAAGCTCCTGTGATACCAAACCCGGACGAGTTTGTTTCAAAATTTTGCCACGCCTCCTTCCGCCCCCACAAAGGACGAAAATCTGTGGAATCCACAATTTTTAAGGTACCAGAAAACCAAAAATGCAGAATCATGGAAAATTACCATATCTACCAGATTGCCGAATCTGGATCAGGTGGGATCAATATTATGGCCAGAAGAAACAAATTAAATTTCAGTGGCGGCTACGTAACGCCTGCCAAGCGCTGACTCATGCCCCCTCCCTCTCTCTCTCTGTCCTAAACACTTGTACGTCTCAAATACATATGTAGTTATACATGTCATGTAGAAATTTAGAAGCAGATGTAAAAATCATATGCAAACAAAATCGGAAACATGTATAATATTGCAAAAATTTACTTCATTTTTTGAAATATTATTTTTTGCCCATTTTTTTAATTTGTCCCTTTTGCGAACATATAAGAAATTGCATAAATCGCAAGCTCATATATGTATGTACATATGTATATACTGACTGAGTACCGGGTATAAAGTAGAGCCGCGGCCTTTGCCGCGGCTCACAACGTTCCCCCTCGTTTGTGGTCTACTCGAGTCGGGCCCTCGTTCTGTTTCTGTTTCTGTGGGTCCATCTGTTGTTTACTTCAATTTTTAATTTATTAAAAATAATTAACCGTTAATTATGTTAGTCAATTCTTTACAGTAACTCCTGTTTTCCTGTGCGGTTAATGGAAAAAATATTTTTACTCCAGCAAAGCAAATAGTTGCACAACAGTTCCAAAGTGAAATGTAAAACCTCTCACAGCATCCTTATTTTTAGTTGAATAACTGATGGAGTATTAATGAAACGATGAGAAGAGGTACTCAATAGGTATTCGAAGCGAATTAAGTTTAAGATTTAAATGAATACAGATCGCAGTTTAATTTATGCAGAAAGTATTCAACCGACAATCCATAGTAGACGATGAGAAGAGGTACTCATTAGGTATTAGAAGCGAATTGAGTTTAAGTTTTAAATTCATACAGATCGCAGTTGAATTTATGCAGAAAGTATTCAACCGACAATCCATAGTAGACGCCTATGAGCAGGAATTCGGGCAAAGACTTTACCACTTGCAGTGGGAAGATGGCTGTACATTAAATTGGTGAGTGGTTAGTTCTATCTATTGGATCTATCTATTGGAGACGAGCTTTCTATGCTGCATAGTAAATTGTAATTATACATATGTACATACATACATATGTGCACATCAGTGCTAACTGATCGTCTGTGCTGATAAGTGCCTTTCAAGAAGTTAAGTTGCAAAAATTTGTTTGACTCACTCAATGAAAGTATGTAATTGTTATAATTGTGCATTCGACTGGCATATAACATTTTGTAATTGCTTAGGTAAAATGCCTCGTGGAACTAGTTTGTCTGACCATGAGCAAGGAATTATACAGGGAATGCATAAAAGCGGTTCGAAAATCACAGATATCGCAAAAACACTTAAACGGCATAGGAACTGCATTTCCAACTATGTATGTACATATATAAAAAAACCAGCTAAATATGGTACAAATCGAAGAAGTGGTCGGAAGACCAACATCGATACACGGTGCAAACAGCAGATACAGCGACTTGCTGTGGTTTATTTAATGAATAGCGAACAAATTAAGGAGCATATGGGTCTGGAAATAACGAAGAATCGAATAGTCCAAATTATACACGAAAATAACTTACTTAAGTATACCTCTATGGTGCCTAAACCAAACCTTTTACAGAGGCACATGAAGGCTCGCTTGGAGTTTGGAGACATTATAGCGATGAGTCATAATGTCATAAAGGCACAATGTTATTTTTAGGGATGAAAAGAAGTTCAATTTGGATGGTCCTGACAGTTGCAAAAAATATTGGCGAATAATGCGTCGGGATCCTGTTACAAGCGAGGTTTTGGAGGTGGCACTGTTATCATATGGGCTGCGTTCTGCTACAGAGGAAAGTCACCTATTTGCTTCGTCTCTACCCGAATGAATGCCGAAATGTATGTGGATCTTCTGGACAGTGAGTTGATAGAGTTTGGAGGGAATTTGTATGGTGATGACTGGACATTTCAACAGGACAATGCGTCAATACACGCAGCTCGGGTGACCAAAAGCTTCGTTACAGGCCGAAAAATAACTGTTTTGAAATGGCCAGCCTTGACTCGGGACTTGAATCCCATAGAGGACCTCTCTCTCTGCCAAATACTCAAAATTTCGATATCAGCTAGTGTATTTTTGTAATTAAAAAAAAACATGTTGCACATATAATTATTTGTATGACGTATTATTATAATCAATTATTGTTAAGCTAGATTTCCAACAAACACAATCAGCTGATCCTCGTGGTGCTGCCAAACTGTTTAATTTTAGTTGTAAAAGTACGCTTGGATTTAAAGCGGTACAATTTGGTACCGCCCCTTTCCACCCACACAAAGAACGAAAGTCTGTGGCTTCATTGACTTCATTGGTTCCTATATTTGTTAAATATAATATTTTTACATATCATAATACATAATGGAAAATCCATATGGCTAAGTGTATTCTAGCTTAGATCTGGCCTGGTAGGATTTAAAGAGGATGATTGCGAAGTAGATTCCTGCGCTGAAACCCTAGTGGGGTATTGCGTACTCTCATTTAAAAGGATTTTATAAATTTTGCAGGAACGTCTGTCTTGTGGAAAGTAAACATTTTAAGAGCCCAACTCACTTCAGCGGAGGACATTTTCCGATAATATTTAACTTAATTAAATAAATTTTCATATTAGGAACGGCGGAATCCATGACTTTGGTTTGGGCTACGTGGATGCCATGTGTGTGTCCCTTATCCTTGTCGGCTTGGTTGACCCTTGGCTTTGTCGTCATTGGTGCGAGTCTAATTTTTTCTTGACTCCCTCTGGTAGGAGTTTGGCGAGGCTTCGGTTTCGCTGTTTCCACTTATGTATATCTTTTTAGGAGGTCTTGTAGATATTCGTGGCGGTATCCACTTCTTAACTCTTTATAAATTATCTTAAACCTTTACCAATCATTTCTGATAAGGCAATTTTCGTTGGGATCCAGTGGAACGCTGATAAAGGGTCTTCATCGGATTTTGCTATATAAAGCGGTCTAGACTTAAAAAGAGTTTCAATTTTCGTCAGAAAATGACCCTTATTACCCCTTTTTTCTGAAGGAAAACGTTTGACTAAAACGAAAGACTTGACAATTTTTCAATCCCATCCGGTTGAGTGAAAAGGGTATTAAAGTGTTAAATAGTTAAATAGTTATTGTCAAAGGTTTCTTGTTCTGCTACGCGAGGGAAAACTATTTTTTAAAGTTTTCACTACCTCTCCGCAGAGACCTTCAATGTAAGTGCCATGGGGAGGTATAAACTGCCATTCCATATCGCGACCGTTTTACTTCTCGGACACACATATTCAATTGCGGCTTAAATAGTGTAGTGCCTCCAGTCGGCCAGTTCTCGACTCTAATATATTGACCGGGCTAAGCAAATAAATTGTATCTATTACGAAGAAATTCAAAGAAAATTTATTACTGAGGACGTTATGGGAGTTATTTTCCCATTAATACTTTTAATTTTTATGAAAGCTCAACTCGCTGGGATTGAAAAATTATCATGTCTTTCGATATAGTCAAACGTTTTTCATCAGAAAAAAGGTGTTCCCAAAGGAAAGAAAAAACTCCGTTTGACATCCACTTCTGCTGTCAACTCTTGAAAAGTAATTAATTTTCAATTGATTGGAACACAAATTTCGAGATGCCAGCACTTACATTTTTTACTGTTTGGTTTATGCAATTTGCAAGAAGTCTGGAAATTGCAAGAAAGCTAACCATTTTCCATGTCTAGACAATGTTAATGTCACGCAATGCAGTCGGGTCAAGTGTAAAATGGAAAATGAATTTTCACTTTAGACTTAAATCTGTAAACAAGAGCCAGGGCAACGATCCATTAGCCGAGTTTCTTGTCTGCATCTCCTTAAAGGAATTATCGCTGGGCTCTCAATATAGTCATCAGTTAAGGTATTAAGGTATTCTAAAGGTATTAGCTATCTTAGCCTGAAGGAAATGGAATGTCAATTAAGTTCACTAGTTTATAATGAAAATAAATCCAAATGAATCTGAAATAAAAGTGGTGAAGCATTCATCTTAAAGTAAATACAAATGTAAGCTATATGGCCAGGCTTGGCGGGGATGAGAATATATTTCAATTTAGTTGGAGAGGGCTGGTAGCAGTTTTGTAAATTAATAACAATAATTTATGCAGCAGCAACTACAGCAGCACTCGTAATAAATTCAGTTAAACTTTTACGTTATACATACTCAGCAGCAACAATTGCAAAAACAACAACGACAACAAAGTTGTTTTGGAAACAATACAGGAATGGTAAGAGAAAAAACCACTACAAATATGCATGTAAATTTATAACCGAGACCCGAGACCGAGTCGGGTCTCATTCCACACCTACACGCCTCCATGGGGTGCTGAGAGCTGCAGAAAAATACAAAAATGAAGCAGGAACGATTACTTTAATACTCAGACTATAAGATGGATACCCGATAATAAGTTTATATTGCTCGAAATATAAAGTTATCTCTTCTAATGGTTGACATGCTAAATACCCAATAAACAATAGAGGATTAGATATTAATTATTGTAAAACTATATGATATGATATATATATGAATATGACTAGTTGCATAGGTCTTAGCCACTGAAGCTAGACTTCCTTTCTGGTTTGTGAGTGTGTTTAGGAATGTCTTTATTTTTTGGCATAATGCCTTGCTTGATGCTTCGTTCTTTTTTATACACTGTCATACACTTTCTATTATCGGATAAAAACTCAAACCAAAATATGTTTTTGAAATAAGTCCAGGCGAAAAGTTGAGGACTGTGCGCTGCTGTTGCTATTGTTGGTGCCAGACTGGTGTAGTCCTGGCACAATAACAGCACGTAAACCTGGGTGCAGCTGGTAGGTAGAGAAATTGGGGTTGTTACGCATCGCATAGCTCAAAAAATGGCACATAGGGGGACAGAGACAAAGCGCACTTGAAGGCGTAGACAACGACAGCACCCGAAGGCATTGAAAATGTAATGCTAATGGCTAGATGGAAGGAAATTTCTTGTTGTTGGGCATACGCCTGATTGTATTGCTTGCTCAACTTTGGGCAACTCCTTCTTGCTTAGTCCTGTCGCCTTAGACGAACGCACGGCGATTCCAGGCGATGAGTTTTCCCAATAAATTAATGAAATGCAAAAAGCTCTTGCAACAACCATTTTTTCTTAGCAACAAAGGAAAAAACATTTAAAAAAAAGCAGCTGAGTGTGTCTGTCTGTTTGTGGGAGCAAAAGTTTTTTGTGAAATTTTCTTCTACTGCAGTCGAAATTACAACGGAATAACAAAGTACAAAAGGCTATTGAGATTTTAAAGATACGCATTCCACACAAACAGCAGAAAGAGCTTCCAAGTGTAGCATGAACTAAAAATTCTAGTTGGTCTTCGCATTGACACCATGGTAAGCGAAATGTTTTAGCCAGAAGGATTATAGTGCATTGATCTCTTTGGCTGAAGGCATATTGACGTCTTCAAAGCTTATATGCACTCGAGTCCGGTGGCACTCTAGTCCTTGAGTTTCGCTGACCAACCGCACTGTCACGTGGCAGAGACACGTTCTTTACCTTACCCGCCAAAAGCTAAGAACCTTCAAAGCTTATTCGACCAAAAGAACACAGTGTCAGCAAAAAGAGGACTAACAGAATGAAGACTCCAAAGGAAAAGAAACTGCTTGAGTAGAAAATACAACACCTGCAGGTGCCCTTACAAACGTGAGCACAACAAAATGTTGCACACTTTTTATATCTGGTACTCAACGTATAAAAAGGGTACACATGATATATTTCTACTATAAAGAATGTGCTTCCGACACCATACGCAATATATTGAATATTTATGATCAACATCAAGAATTCACAGTCTCAAAACAATAATGAAATTTTGATCTTAAACTATTTTTTAAAGAAAAGTTTTCTGATTAAATTTCAACAAACGGAAAGTCATTATTATTTATAAAATTGGAAATAAAAGCAGTTGATATCCCCTTCGCCAGTGGATATTATGCAAACCTTTATGTTCATAGATCCCCAACAGCTTCCTACTCAATGGAATATGGTAGGTATAAAATTGTCGAGTCACTCGACTACTCAGTTGCCTTTTCTTCGTTTATGGAGTTAAAGTAATTGAATCGTAATGCGGTTATGAAATTTTTATTATTTGGTTGCTGTAAAAAAGCAAAACCTGTCGCCAGGAGCAGCTTCTTTAGTTGCTTTTGTTGCTGTAAAAATTAGCATAATTTTACAACTGCTTTGAAAATTCGTCATCACAGGGAACAAAAACGTTAAAGAGCATCTCTCTTCTTGGCATTTCGGCTGGATGGATGCCTGTAGAAGACATCAAACTGTGTTTGAAACGTTTCGCTCTTTTCGGTTAAGGATCCTGTAGAGCTGTTGCTTGCATCTTTATATGGCGCTAGTTTTGTGGAAGTTTCCTTACCTGTCCTGGTTTTGTTCTTTCGCAGTAGAAGAAGCCATGAGACGTCAGAAAGCGTGTGAAAGTTTTCGGGTCTTAAAGACGAAAAGGTAATGCAGGTTCAGTTAATGAAAGTCCTGGGTGATATTAATGAGCTTTTCTTTAGCCTGTGAGATCCTTTTAGTGCCTTGGAATCCTTGAAAAAACTGTTGATATTGGGGCTTTAAATTTTTCAGCGAAAATTTGGATAAGGAAACATGGGGTCACAGCATGAAAGATGTGTCCAATTTCGAGGCTGGCTGAGCACTTCGTTAGTGGACCTGCATGGCCAATACCTATCCAATTAATTTTTTTTTTATTTTAATTCAATTTGCGTAGGGCCCTGTACACACAGACAAAAATTCAATAAATATGCATGTAAGCGGCAGGGGAAAGTGCACAAGCCGGGGGCAGCATTTAAAAATTAATTAATTCAATTGTAATGCGACCCTCGCTGCAATGTTCAGCAGGTCCAGCAGAATCGGCACAGAACGCCGTATAATTTTCTCCTGTTCCCTGAATTTTTTGTTTCTTCTTTTCCAGTCCTTTCCAGTCTTTTTTCCTCTGCCTGTTACCAATGTATCTGCGGACCCCTCTGCGTGGGTCACAACGTGTACGAGGGACTCTGGTATTATCCTTTCGTGGAATTAAATTGCATTTTAAATAGGCAACGTCAACTTTATAAATAATTTATACGAACACGAAATGTATTGGAACAGATGTGAAAGGTGAAAGGGGCTATGCCACGTTATTTATGGGCCTCATTAATTTTATTATTTTTGCTGCACCAAAACTATTTGACACTATTTCGTATAATGCATTTTTAATTGAGTGTCTGCCACGTAATTACAGTCATTATTCCAGAGTGAAGGTCGCCCAGTGAAATTTTTTCAATGTTCGAAACAAAACAAGTCATGAATTTAATGTTTTTAAAGTATTTGAATCCGTGGGAGTGGGAGTGCTTTCTGTGATAAAAAGAAAAAGTTCAACCAATCAAGCGGAGATAATTTGCAGTCACATAGCTGACATCAATTCCTGGCTGCCTTCCATCTATCATAAAAGAGGCACGGCATTGAGGATGGGAGGAGCCTTGGGAAGACAGTTTTTTTATGGCACGCTTGAGCAGATAACTTAAGCAGTAAATGTGCGGGCGAAAAGACTGATGGGAAGTAGTTTGAGTGCTATATGGAATGTGATTACATTTTTGTTTGGAACTTTCCAAGGAACTGCATCGAGGTGCGTTAATTACACAGCTTTTTAGTGGAGGAGCCAAACCATTCCACCAACCTAAATAACAACATCAACAGGATTAACTTTATTCCTTCAAACACTTTTAAATTAGATTGGAAATTAGATCTGGAAATACTTCAAGCATTCAATTGGCTAAAAAATCTAAGAAATGAAAAAACAGCCAACTAAAAGTCATGGGAAAAGTGATTGAATGCAAAATATATATACAATAATTTGACCTTAACAAGGAAAGCAAAAAGAAACAGTGAGACATATCACTTAAATTGAAATACTGAGAAACTGGAAGTCATGATTGGAATGGAACCCTCTTTAACAAACAACAAAATGAAAGCCCGGAGAGAAAAAACTTCGAATAGTTGCCATCGATTGCTGGCTTCATTGAATTACATTTCGCCGTTGTTAGGAAATGGGCTTCAAATGACATAATACAAATAATCATTCATGCCAGTCAGCTATAAATGATAGGCTCTGCCCATAACAAACGTCAACGGCACAGCGGAGTAGACAGGCGCAACTATCGGGTTGTCCAACATGCTCGATGTATCGACCACAAAAGTGAATTTGAATTTGTCTCGAAAATGTACGCTCTCAGTCCTAGACCTCTCTAAAGCCTACCCCACTGCACAACTGAATTTCTAGCCCCCGAAGGATGAGTGGGATGGCAGACCGAACTGGCAGTTGAATCTAGTGCGTGGTCAAAAAGGACAAAATTGTATCATTACACCATTTGGCGACTCGAGTTTCGCTTATAAGGATTTCTGTTTTTGAATATAATTCGGATGCTTATATCATATCAGACTAAAGGGCGTGTGTAGAACCTCACCAGCGTATCTCTACAGGAACATACGATCTTGAAGAGTAGGTTGTACCTTCGAACCACAAAGCTTACCTCTTCTTCCAGTTAAGTTTTAATTCAAATTGTATCGCTTTATTGTCTTAACCCTCGTTACATATGATAGTTAGTATTAAGATTTGTTAAATGATTTAAGTAAATCAATGAGAGGCATATTGCAGTCGCGATTTCTCTGTTTAATTAAAGCACATACATTTACGATAAATTTAAATTTAATGTACAATTTATTTGATTTTATTTCCTCCTCACAGTTTTTGTGCTCCTTAAGAAAATTTTCCAGTAAAGAAAAAAATAAAGAAGTCTGGAGTCAGAAAACTAAACAAAATTGGAATAGCAAGAATTCCACGCTATTCCACGGTTAAAAGTGCCTGGACCCCGACGACTACGGTATGTACAAAATAAACATATAAATAAATTAAAATACATAAATACTTTTATGAGATATATAATTGCCCTTATTGGCCACTGTAACATACAACGAGGATGGGGCATGTAAGGAAACGAGCTGCTGTTGAGTGTAGCGACCAGAGGAGCACGCGCTGGTTCCGGCTTCTGCGGTCGTCGGCTGGGGAGGGGTGAAAACATACCACTGTGCTACCTGCTCGCACGGGTATATACATAGTTACATTAAAATTCGCGTGCTGTTTTGATACTAACACAAGATCGACCGGACAGAACAGAAAAGATACGGAAAACAATGTGAGGTTGACTACATAAATGATTCTGACCAGCTGAGGTTGTGGGATTATGCCTCGCTGATGTTGTTACGCCAGCTGAGTGCCCACCCTACCATGATCACCGGAGCCACAATACCACCATAGTGGTCGATGATCCCTTGAACAACCACAAGAGTTATTCTACTTTTATATTTCGACGAGGCATGGCTTCCAAAACACGACACCATCTAAAACATCTTAAAATTCCATCAAAAACTTATTTATTAAAAGACAAATATTCATGTCTCCTCACTAACTCTAAACTCCAACAATTATATACTCAGACGGCTGAAGCTTAAAGGGAAACTTAAATGATAAGTGAAAATGTTTTAAAATTTAAACTTATACATAAAGAATAAGCTAGTAATATTCGGAATAGTTAAATCATCGACTGTGCCAAATTTTCCAGACGACACTGTTACGGCTACGGCTATGCCATTAATTGGACACGATAATCAAATATAAGCATGGGATGAATATTATGATAATGCATGCAAACATAAATATATTACAAATATAGTTGATAAACTCACTTTTTGCCGCGATCCACCGTTGAAAGCGCTTTCGGGAGGTGCTGCAAGACTTTACTTTACTTTAAGGACTTTACTTTAAGGCTGCAGTTTCTTAATCTATATTCAAATTTTTTTTCATTGCTTTCTTCTTTTCTTTTTATACCCGGTACTCGAAGAGTTTAAGGGTATATTAGATTTGTGGGGATAACGGTTGTGTGTAACGCCCAGAAGGAAGCGTTTCCGACCCCATAAAGTATATATGTATATTCTTGATCAGCATCAATAGCCGAGTCGATATAGCCATGTCTGTCTGTCCGTCCGTCCGTCCGTCCGTCCGTCTTCATTTGCGCCTAGATCTCAGAGACCATTTAAGCTAAAGCAACCAAGTTTGGTATTCAGTCTCCTGTGTTGTCACACTACTCGAAGTGTATTTCAAAATTTCGACCCACCCCGTTCCGCCCACACAAAGGGCGAAAATCTGTGGCATTTACAATTATAAATATACGATAAAACTAAAAACGCAGAATCATAGAGAATCCATATATCTATCCGAGTGTTGAATATGGACCAGATATGAGCTTTCATATAGCCACAATGAAGAAAACCATTTCGAAAAGCATCGTTCCCTCTCGTTCTCTCTCACACGCGACCCTGTCTGCTTTTCCTAATCGTCCAATTGAGCGCCTAGATCTCAGAGACTATAAAAGCTAGAGCAACCAAACTTTCTATCCAAGCTCCTGTGATATCAATTCAGCACAAGATTATTTCAAAATTTTGCCACGCCCCCTTCCGCCCCCACAAAAGACGAAAATCTGTGGAATCCACAATTATTAATATAAAAGTAAACTAAAAACGCAGAATCATTGAAAATTACTATATCTACCAGATTGCCGAATCTGGATCAGGTCGGATCAATATTATGGCCAGAAGAAACAAATTAAATTTCAGTGGCTAAGCAACGCCTGCCAAGCGCTTCTCATTCCCTCTCTCTCTGTCGCAAACACTTGTACGTCTCAAGTATGTACCCAGTGGACCAAATGCTCGTAAATGATATCGCAAACGAGAGTTAAGCGGAACTCAACCGTGTAAAACTATCGTTTTTGTATCCGAAAATGATACGAAAATGAATCACTGGTCGCTCAGTTTGTGGCAGTGAAAGTTTCGTTTTCGATAGCTCGAAAACGGATCGTTAGCGGGCCTTTTCTAATATCTTTTGCGAGCATTTTCTAACATCGTTTGCGAGCCTTTTCTAATATCATTAACGAGCCGAAAAATGTTTTTTGTTTTTGTTGTTTTTATTATTTATACTATAGAAAAATTAACATTAAAAAGTAAAATAACAAACAAATTAAAATTAAATACTAAGTTTAATTTTTTTTTGGGTTTTTTTGACCCTATCTTGGGCGTACTGGAAGAATTTCTGGGTAACTCTATCAAAATCGGCGTCTTCCAACGAAAATCTTTCATTAAATCCAGCTGTAAAAAAAAATTCCATGTTTAGTATATTGCAATACACATATTAATTTTAAAATAATACTTACTACGGATTGCTAGGGTAACCCGCAAGCCCCTAACACATTTTTTGTCATCTGTGCCACGCCAAGAGCACTGTCGCGCCACCTCGTCATTAAGAATGGAGCGCCAAGAGCTCCGAATCCATTTTTCGAAAGATTTTTCTCCACACATAGTTAGCTCTGAGATCTGTACAGAATATAATATTAAAATATAATATAGAATTTAGAATATATATAGAAACTTGGCAATATAATATTATTTACTTACCGATTTTATGTCTTAAACGCCACTTAAACCAATTATTTTGTTATATCCACTCAGGCACGTCCGTCCGCTGCGGTTTTCAATCACTAAAGAGCGAACAAACGAAAAAAGGCAGTGCAACACAAAAAAACGTCGGCGTCGCGGCGGGACGCTTGTTGACATGTTCGTTCACGTTCATTTCGAGATCCGCTCTTTCTTGCACATTATGTCCGTTTTTAAGTCCGTTTGCAATACTTTTGCGAGACTTTGGTCGTCGCGTGTTTTTTGTCCGCAAAATGCTCTTTTCTGAGTCCGTCAGCGAACATTTTGCGAGACTCAAATCGAAGCTAGCTATTTTACCCGTTACCAATTTGCTTCTTTTTATTTATTACCCTTTTTGTCCAGTTTTCACTCATTTCTAAGTCCGTTTGCGATACTTTTGCGAGACTTTCATCGTCGCGAGTTTTTTGTCCGCAAAATGCTCTTTTCTAAGTCCGTTTACGAACATTTTATCATAGTTCCGTTTTACTATCGTCTTTTGGTCCACTGGGTAGTTATACATGTAGAAATGTAGAAGCAGATGTAAAAAGCATATGCAAACAAAATTTTAAACATGTATAAATATTCCAAAAATGGTTTGACTTCATTTTTTGAAATATTTTTTTTTGCCCAACACTTAATTCGTAAATTTTATAAATCGTAAGCTCATATATGTATGTACATATGTGACTGAGTACCGGGTATAAAGTAGAGCCGCGGCTCACAACGTTCTCCCTCGTTTTCTTTGATTTTTTGATGGGTTGGGTCTATATATGCAATGTTTCTTTTGGCTTATATGAAACGTGACTAAAATGTGTTTTATTGAAACTTAAAAATGTATATAAATTTTCAATAAGCTATTTTCTGAAAAAATTTTAGAATACAAATTCAATTATAATGTTCTATTATTTACACATTAACTTTTTATAGTTAACACAACACAAGTGTTTTATTAATTTCTGGATTAAAATCTGGAAATATTAATTAGCAATTTATTTACACATAGCTTTATTCATCTATGAATTAAGTGCTACGAGATACAGTGGCGCACTTAAGTGATGGCACAGCTGCAAATTTCAACTTTAAATGCTATTTCCAGGCTAATGCTGCATGTAAATGATTAAATTTTTTTGTATATATTTAGAGTAAGCATTTGTTTATTGTAAGGCACTTTCTTTTTTTTATTTTCTATATCAAACTTTAAACTATTTAAACTTAAACAAAAAAGGAACTTATTTCTTGGAACAAAAGTCTTGGCACACTTAACCTAATAATGTTTTATTTTAATATTTAAAATTAAAATTAATATTTAGTGGGTAATCCTTTTTGCTGGATTACAGCTTCCAAACGTCTAGGCATGGAATGAACCAACTTTTTTGTTGTTTCATCCGAAATATTTGCCCATTCCTCCAATAATGCCTTTTTTAGGTCATTTTTGGACGAAATTTGATGTTTTTTTAATCCTCTCTCCAATTCATCCCACAGGTGCTCGATCGGATTGAGGTCAGGGGACTGTGGTGGATGTGGTAGCAAATGTGCGGTATTCCACGTGATCCACATTTGCACATCTTTGGCTGAATGCTTGGGATCATTGTCCTGCATAAAAGTGAAAGAGCTCGGCATCTTAAGCTTTGAGGCACTTTTTTTAAGGTTTTCCTTCAAAATTTCGAGGTAATACTCCTTGTTCATTATGCCCTCGATGAACACGAGTTCTCCTACACCCGCCGATGACATGCATCCCCACACCATGACTCCCCCGCCACCGTGTTTCACTGTGGGCGCCAAGTTCTTTTTTCCAATTCAGTGTTCGGCTTTCTCCATACGTGTTGACGGCCATCGGATCGAAAAATATTGAATTTGCTCTCATCAGAAAAGAGCACCGTATCCCAGAATGTAGTTTCCTTGCCCAAGTACTCTCTAGCATAGGCTAAACGCTTTTTTTGATTGACCTCCGAGATCAAAGGCTTTCGTCTAGCAGCACGACAATGATAGTTAGCTTCATGCAGGGCCCTTCTAACAGTCATTGGGTGGATTTCCTTCCCAAACTCGGTCTTGACCTCAGCGGCAATCTGGGAAGAAGAAATTTTGGGGTCCACCTTGACTTTTCGGATCACCTGGTTGCGTTCACGGTCAGTTAAAGTCCTTGGACGTCCAGATCTGGGTGCATTTTCCAAACTTTCTTCTCCTTGAAAGCGCTTTACAATGCTTCTTATGGAAAAACGGCTCATCTCCATAATTTTGGCTATTTCCCCATACGATTTGCCTTCATTGTGCAGGTGAAGGACAATTTTTCGCTGAGCTACATTGGATTCTTTGCGCTTATTCTCCATTTTGGTAAAATTCCGGCAAAATGCAAAATAGATTCAGAAAACAAACAATTTTTGTGACGATTTTGAGCGCACGAGGTTAAGGGGATGTCCCGTTATAAATTTCATAAGACAGTATGACCAGATTGGGCTTAAGATAAAAATAAAACCAAAAAGTAAAAAAACTGTGCCAAGACTTTTGTTCCACGAAATAAGTTCTTTTTTTGTTTAAGTTTAAATAGTTTGAAGTTTGATATAGAAAATAAAAAAAAGAAAGTGCCTTACAATAAACAAATGCTTACTCTAAATATATACAAAAAAATTTAATCATTTACATGCAGCATTAGCCTGGAAATAGCATTTAAAGTTGAAATTTGCAGCTGTGCCATCACTTAAGTGCGTCACTGTAACTTCCCTTGGATAACCCTTTAATGGGTTTTCTTTTGATTTATAACACCGAAGCCTTATAATGCGATATATCAGATGGCACAAATGCAAATAAAAAACGACGGAAAAAAACTACATTTACTAATTGAAAGTTTTTATTTAATACCGACCTTTTATGCAATGGGCGAGACCAGAGGAAAAAAGCAGCAACGACAACGTAGAGCAGATGGCATATGTACAAAAAACAGCAAAGACAACTTGCATATGTTGTCTGCTCTACGTAGTCTTTGCTGTTTTTATTCCTCCAGTTTAAGGGAAAAGTCAATTTGGTGAAAAAAATAAGAAATAGAATTCATATTGACACGGCTGATTCAATTCTAGCAATTTGGTTAGTGCTTACTACTCAAAAAATAAATACATACATTGTACATATGTACATATGTATGTAGGATCTTAATATTATTTGCAGTGTATTCTTGGTTATTCTCTGTTAATATGCTTGCAGAGTTCCTTTCGTGTCTTCTTTGCACTTTACCGTTTGTTATCGTTTACTGCTTATCTCCTAGCTTCGACGCTCCGTCTCAGGCTGCAAACATAGTGCGGGTTGAGATGAAGACGAAGCTGAAGACGAAAGACAGTGCAGAACAAATTATATGAATTCGCTCGACCGCACGCATAGTGCGCGCTGAGACGAAGACGAAGATGAAGACGAAACGCAAGCAATCATCTTCAAACGCTGCTGTACTGATTTTGAAGACGAATCGCTTGCTATTTAACCGTTTTTTATACCCGGTACTCGAAGAGTATAGGGGTATATGTATTAGATTTGTGCGGATAACGGTTGTGTGTAACGCACAGAAGGAAGCGTTTCCGACCCCATAAAGTATATATATTCTTGATCAGCATCAATAGCCGAGTCGATATAGCCATGTCTGTCTGTCCGTCCGTCTGTCCGTCTGTCCGTCCGTCTTCATTTGCGCCTATATCTCAGAGACTATTAATGCTAGAGCAACCAAGTTTTGTATCCAGTCTCCTATGTGATCACACTACTCCAAATGTAATTTAAAATTTCGCCCCGTCCCTTTCCGCCCCCACAAAGGACGAAAGTCTGTGGCGTACACAATGTTGAAGATACGAGAAAACTAAAAACGCAGAGTCATAGAGAATGCCCATTTCTATCAGAGTGTTGAATCTGGATCAGATCGGATCATTATTATAGCTACAATGAAGGAAACCATTTCGAAAGTCATCATTCCCTCTCGCTCTCTCTCACACGCGACCCCATCTGCTTTGCTTATACATACGTATAAATGAGCGCCTAGTTCTCAGAGACTATAAGAGCTAGAGCAACCAAACTTTCTATCCAAGCTCCTGTGATACCAAACCTGCACAAGTGTATTTCAAAATTTTGACACGCCCCTTTGCGCCCCCACAAAAGACGAAAATCTGTGGAATCCACAATTTTTAAGATAAATGAAAACCAAAAACGCAGAATCATGAAAAATTACCATATCTACCAGATTTCCGAATCTGGATCAGATCGGATCATTATTATGGCCAGAAGAAACAAATTAAATTTCAGTGGCTACGCAACGCCTGCCAAGCGCTGGTTCATGCCCCTCCCTCTCTCTCCTAAACACTTGTACGTCTCAAATATGTAGTTATACATGTCATGTAGAAATGTAGGCGCAGATATACAAAGCATATGTAAACAAAAATGGAAACATGTATAAAAATTCCAAAAAATTCATTTTTTTAATTTAAATATTATTTTCGTCCCTTTTGAGAACATATAATAAATTTCATAAGTCGTAGGCTCATAAATGTACATATGTATGTATGTATGTATATACTGACTGAGTACCGGGTATAAGGTAGAGCCGCGGCCTTTGCCGCGGCTCACAACGTTCTCTCTTGTTCGTTTTTCTGTCTATGCTTTGGCACCGAGCATGTTAAAATTTAGTTGTAATTTGTGATTTGACGGACGCAGACATATGTACATATGTACGAGTATGTATGTTTTGTGAAAATGTCTGCAAATAACGAGGAATTAATTGCGGCAGTATTTAAAAAACGCTGTTTATGGGACCAGCAAAACAAACTCTACCACAATAGGCAAATAGTTGACCAAAATTGGAACGAAATTTCAAACGAATTAAATGTTGATGGTAAGTAATTTAATTAATTTTAATCAAAATGAAATAACAATAAAATTGAATATTTAAATACTCTCAGCATTTCTATGGCTGCAAACATAAGTACGGAACGTGTCTCTGATTAATCGACCTCTTTTCTTTGAACTTTCCAATATATTTTTTGTTTTTTTGCTTATAAATTTGTCTCACTTGCCATGTGCGTGTCCAGATCTTCTAAATCTAACATTGTATTATGCAGTATACAAATTGCTTTAAAAATAATTTCTGCGTTAGATGATGTCGTTTCAATTGGTTCCATAATATTCTCCATTAACTCCATTAATTATGCCAAATGCACATTCCACACACCTTCGCGCTCTGGACAAACGACTATTGAAATATTCATTTTCCAATGTTAGATTTCTTCTGGCATATGGTCGAAGAACCTAGTCCAAAAGCGGATAAGCTTCATCTGCAAGCAACACGTATGGCATAGATATTGTGGTATTGGGTAAATAGGAATCCTTCGGAAAGTTTAAGTCTCCAGAATTTTTCATTGTGTAAATCGCTGAGGAAGCAAAAGATCACTCTGACGTCCGTAACCACCAACTTCGATAGTAACAAATTTACATTTTGCGTCAGCGACTGCCTGCAGCACTATTGAGAAAATTTGTTTATAATTATAAAACATTGATCCTGAATTCGCTGGGCATTTTAGGCGTACATATGTGCTTTCCAACAATAGATCCAACACAATTTGGGAATTCCCAAAGATTCCAATACTGATCCGCAACTTTCTTTAAATATTGTTCTGTGGGCGCAGCCATATGTTTAGGCTGCAAAACTGTCCACAAAGCATCACATGTCTCTATAACAATAGAACGAACCGTTGAAGCACCCATTCGAAAGTTAAAAGAGATTGATCTAAATGAAGTGCCAGTAGCAAGATATCTAAAATAAGAAAACAATTTAAAACCATGTTATGCAACTAATGAAATTTCAATATGTATTTTTTAGCTACTGCTTTGAAAAAAAAAATGGAAACAATTGAGGGACACGTTTCGAGCTGAATTAAGGAAATGTCCACCGGACCATTCTGGCGACGCTGGACCTCATTCGGTCAACGAGATGTGTTCTCAATGGAGTCATTTCGAGTCCATGATGTTTATAAAGGACCAGATAAAGTGCAGCCAGTCTTCCGGAAATTTATGTCGCCAAAAAAACAATGAAGTACAAGATATAAACATTAATATTGGCGAAGATATTAATAGTGTAGATATAGAGGCGCCGCAATATGAGGAAGAAAGTGATCTGAGTACGTTTGAAGTGCAAACGTCCACCCCACGTCATCCTCCTAGAAATCTTAAACGGCGTCATAATAACATAGAAGGTGAAATGCTCAACATCGAAAAAAAGAAGTTGGAGCTGTTAGAACAGAAAACAAAAAAACTAGATTCCAGCCGACGATGAAGACATGGCTTTTTTTGTGAGCCTATTGCCACACGTTAAAAAATGGATCCGCAAACGAAGCTTTTGTGCAGAATGGATATGCAAAAATCGGACTATCATCACGCGTACAACGTGGGGCGCTCTTTTAATTTACAAAATATTGAGAACCAAGCTTCTTATATATCTGCACCATCACCGACTCTACTTGAATCTTCATCAAATCAATATTCTGATAATGCTTTATCCCCACAGGAACCGAGCACTTTTCTTACATCAGGAAATATTATTACATTTTCAAATTAAGTTAAGACAGTAAATAAACATGTAACTAAATGAGAAGTGAAAATCTATAAAGTGAATAAAACTAAATATAATTTACATAATTTTTTACCTTAACGTCACAATTAGCCTTTCAGCACACATAATTGGGGTTTTAATAAAATAAGTCCAATTTTTAGTAATTAGTGGTTCAATTTTTATTAAAATGTAATCAAATGCTCATTTTCATTCTAGTATATTCCACAAATTTCTTCTCATCTTGGCGCAGCCCATCAAACAAATGATGAAATTCGCCAAATGCTTTTCTTCCCAAATTTATAGGGTGAATTTTTTCATTTACTTTTTGACGTTTTAATTTAAAAAATAAACTTTGCTCAATCAGCAGGTCATCATCTGATGAGAAATCCATTGCGACTAACAAAACAAAAGCGCAACCAATTCGTCTTGCACTATGCAACCTATTAGCTTACTCGCAACTCAAGCAATTTCTCTTCAGCTTCGTCTTCATCTTCGTCCCAGCCCGCACTATGTTTGCAGCCTCATCCACGGCCGTGCACAGTGTACACTGCCACTATAGGTCAAAACGACAATTTTCTGATATAAATTAATAACTCGAAGGTTTTTCAAGTTTTTCCTGAAAAGTTTTTTGGATACCATTAAAGATCTCATTTGGAAATGGGTTTTGAAAAAAATGGGCGTGGCACTGACCATCAACGCCCCTAAAAAAATATATAAAAAAAAATTTGTTTTTCAAAAATTTTGTTTTTTAAATAAATATTAAATGAATGTTTTAATATTCATTCTAGGTATATTTTATATTTCATATATGTATTAATGCAACATTAGGAATACATCATGCACTGTGGAGTACCTGTTGTGGCGAAAAGACATGAATCGGAACCACTCGATATTTCATCCGCATTTCCCTGGTTATAATTTTCCTGACCAGTACTTCAATCGAAACCGTAGTTAAGAATAAGATCGGCTAACAGAAAATCAGTATTCTGACAAGTCATCACGTGCAATATAACTTCTTTTTGCAAAGCAACAAGTTTTCCTGCGGTATGGTTCAGAAGATTTTGTAGACTGACTTTAGCTATTGTTTCTGAAACATCATCGGGGGGTCTGCATTCCTTCTTTCTTTCAGCCACTTCGTTATAGTGAGGATCAATATCACAATTTCTTTTTTTTTATCTTCTCTTATGGCTACGTATTGGTCTTTTGTAAGCCCTTGCTCTAATATTAAAGTTAATGAATCGTCTGGTGGAGTTTGTGCAGGCTTCTCATTTGGCTTCTTCACAGATTGCCTGAAATGCTTTGCCTTGCCTGGGCAAAAAACAAGTAGCTTTAGAACCAAGGTCAGCCTGACCACTTTTGCGAACAGCCGACCTTGATGCTTGAATCAGCAAACGAACATTTCCACTAGCAAATTTTGAAAGGGCACATGCCTGCTGTCTCTGTCGGGATGTCCAGGTGGGTTGGTGCGTCGACACTTTTTAAAACGAAAATTTAAGCAAGAGCTTCCTTTTAGCCAAGCAGCATGCTTTTTTTTGAAAATTATTTAGATGGTATCTACATTTTTTCCATCTCACGGATAAATTCAGACAAAATACGTCTTTTTTCATGTAAATACTGATCAATATATGATCAAAATACGACGGACACATTTACATCGATATACGATCTAAAGTAACGGAGACCAGCATCCACTCCATCAGTTCTTTCTTTAGTTTTCCCCCTTTTTTAAGCAGACAGGCATTGCTTAGATATAGGTTATGTTCTACAAAATATTACATTTCGGGAGAAGTGGACAAAAGGGGGAATCAGGCTTAACTGTTCTGGATTAACAAAAGATTACTCTACAATATGTATATAGTCACTTGGCTAACATGTGCTAACATTTTTTTAAAAGCCTTCCCAAAGATAACGTTTCGTGTTAAAAAAAGTTTTCTTTGGGACGTCTCTTTACTAACACATACTACAGACAACACGAACAATACGAACAACACAGATGTACCAACATAAAGTAAAAACCCCACTGCTCACTATTCATCATAATTTGTATTAACAAATTTGAATAAAAAAAAAATGGAGCCACTTGAATTTCGACAAAAATTTTTGCACAATTTATGATTACATGCTGTTAGATTGAATCTGCTGTTTTAACAGCTGTTAACTTAGCATCAGAACATAATGTTAACATTTCTGGTATGCAACATTACGGTTTGATTTATTCCTAATAGGCTCATAACAAAAGATAGATATTTTGAATACTTTTGAAAAATGAATTTATATCAGAAAATCGGCCATTTGACCTATAGTGCACTGGCCGTGCACGGGCTGTCTCATGGCTGTGTAAGTGTTAGAGAGAGTGAGGGTAGAGAGAGAGAGCGTTAACGTTTAGAAGGGATTGAAAGAGAGGCTGTAATGAAATAGCGGCGCATGAGCCTGTTACTCTGTAGCAAGCTGCCTGGGCTACCAACAGAGAGAGAGAGATAAATTGAGAGAGTTACAATGGCGTTGCAGATAATGAGCGGCTAAAAGAGCTGGCTATCGTTACTTGCTGTACAGTAATTTTGTGGAAACCTGCCCAGGCAGCTGTGACCAGAACAATTCTGCTAATTGTGCGTCGGCCTTACACCAACAGAAATTACAAGATGGAGTGCAACAATATTGCAAACTCTCACAATAGACCCAGTTCGGGTTACGTCAGCGGTGTTTGCTGCAAGAATGATCAAGTTCCTGATAGTTGGCTTAGAAAAATCGGAACAAATGCAAATGAAATAGATTGTGGGACTAACTGTCTCGATAATTTGTTACACGACTTTAACGAACATAAAGACATGTTTAAAAGCTTTATTAAATTAATAAAAAGACAAGAAAACTTAGCTTGTCCTGTTTATTGTGCTTTTAAAAAGAACCTGTCCGTTTTTTTTATGTTTTTTAGCTCAATCGTCCTTTTTTTGTGTCGAGGCGTTGGCAACACTGACAACAGACCACGTCTCCGATCTCTACACTTTACTATAATTAGCTTATGCCTCTTTACCATAGCTCGCAAATAACTGTTGACCGTTTGTTTTGCTTACGCTCTGCTCTCGAGAACAACCGAAAACGAGGGGGAACGTTGTGAGCCGCGGCAAAGGCCGCGGCTCTACCTTATACCCGGTACTCAGTCAGTATACACATATGTACATACATACATACATGAGCAATGTTCGCAAAAGGGAAAAATTAAATTTTGGGCAAAAAATAATATTTCAAAAAAATTAAATCAAATCATTTTTGGAATATTATACATGTTTTCAATTTTGTTTGCTTTTTACATCTGCTTCTGAATTTCTACATGACATGTATAACTACATATTTGAGACGTACAAGTGTTTGCGACAGAGAGAGAGGGAATGAGTCAGCGCTTGGCAGGCGTTGCGTAGCCACTGAAATTTAATTTGTTTCTTCTGGCCATAATATTGATTCGACCTAATCCATATTCATCGATCCGGTAGATATGGTTATTTTCCATGATTCTGCGTTTTTGGTTTTCATTTATCTTCAAAATTGTGGATTCCACAAATTTTCGTCCTTTGTGGGGGCGGAAAGGGGCGTGGCAAAATTTTGAAATACACTTGTGCTGGTTTGATATCACAGGAGCTTGGATAGAAAGTTTGGTTGCTGTAGCTTTTATAGTCTCTGAGATCTAGGCGCTCATTTAAACGAATAAGCAAAGCAGACAGGGTCGCGTGTGAGAGAGAGCGAGAGGGAATGATGACTTTCGAAATGGTTTTCTTCATTGTAGCTATAATAATAATCCGATCTGATCCAGATTCAACACTCTGATAGAAATGATCATTCGCTATAATTCTGCGTTTTTAGTTTTCTCGTATCTTCAACATTGTATACGCCACAGACTTTCGTCCTTTTTGAGGGCGGAAGGAGGCGGGGCGAAATTTTGAAATAAATTTGGAGTAGTGTGATCACACAGGAGACTGGATACAAAACTTGGTTGCTCTAGCTTTAATAGTCTCTGAGATACAGACGGACGGACGGACAGACGGACAGACAGACATGGCTATATCGACTCGGCTATTGATGCTGATCAAGAATATATATACTTTATGGGGTCGGAAACGCTTCCTTCTGGGCGTTACACACAACCGTTACCCCCACAAATCTAATATACCCTTATACTCTTCGAGTACCGGGTATAAAAATATCCACCTTCGTTCGTTCTCTGAGCAGCAGACTTCGTTTCTTTTCGTTTCGGTTTTCTGTCGAGCGCTTTACGTTGAGCTGTTCGTGAGACGGTCTATTACTGAACATCAAACAATGAGAGATACGAGTGATGCGGACAGACACACATGGCTATATCGACTCGGCTATTGATGCTGATCAAGAATATATATACTTTATGGGGTCGGAAACGCTTCCTTCTGGGCGTTACACACAACCGTTACCCCCACAAATCTAATATACCCTTATACTCTTCGAGTACCGGGTATAAAAATATCCACCTTCGTTCGTTCTTTGAGCAGCAGACTTCGTTTCTTTTCGTTTCGGTTTTCTGTCGAGCGCTTTACGTTGAGCTGTTCGTGAGACGGTCTATTACTGAACATCAAACAATGAGAGATACGAGTGATGCTCGCACAGAGAGACTCACTAAAAGACCGATTGACTGAAAAAGTCAACCCAAACGGTGTAACATTGTAACATTCGATTTTAACTCAAAATTTTGTTGAAATGAAAAACATGAATTTTGATATTTCAAACTAATTATTTGATTAAAAAATGAATAGTTTCTTTATAATTAATTTATTTTGAATTAAGCTTAACAACTAATAAATAAATAATAATAAATATCGAGTTTAGGTTTTGTGTGGCCAATAAGTACTACCAGTGCCAGCGTGTACTCAAGTGTTGCGATTTCAGCATAACATTTCTAAAAAAATACAATATGTCTTCGTTTAATGTTCGATATTTTGTCAAAATTATCGACCTACGATCACTGTACCTTCGAAATTCACAAAACAAAGCGACGCGTAGAACTTTCGAGAGTTCACATACACACATACATTCGCAAAATACTTTTTGGATCGTCGTTCGAGGGCAAACGGTCCTGGAATGAGCAGAGCGAAAGAGACCGGAAAAAACAGCTCGTCGGCTGAGCGCGAGCAGAATTTTTGTACGAACAATGCAATCGGTTGCTCTGAGACTTTTTGCTGAAAGTCTCAGTGAAGAACTCTTATTTTGAGACCGCATAAATCGGTTAACAGTTATTTGCGAGCTATGCTCTTTACTCATTGTTAGATTTTATTTCGGCGCGAGGCGTCAGCTAAACTAGACTCCACTTTCTTAAGATGCGAGATCGGGTATCAGTTAGGATTGTTAATTTGTGAAAAATATCGTATATCGATATATCAAAGTTTCGAAATTTTTATATCGCCGAATCGAATACATCAAATTTAAAATATCAATATATCGATATATCGGAATAAATTCCAAACTTTTTTCCAGTTTATTCATTTTATTAATTTTTCAATTTAAAATTAAGACGCATTGTTTTACATTGTTGAGAAAACTGGTGATCCACGCCGTGACACCTGGGTTGAACTGCATGTTCCTCAACTTGCTCTCGAGTGTGTCCACTCGTACACAGTCAAAGGCTCTCTGCAGGTCCTGACAGGCCACCACCACCTGATAGCCTCTTGCTTCCAGCGCCAGGACCTTATTTATAAGATCATTAATGCAGAGGGCCGTGGACACTGCACACTGAGCCCGTCACGGGGGAACGTTGGGATTTTTGACAGACGGTGAAACTGCGATTCACACTAGCACCGTCTACCAGTTACCGTCTAACAGCTGATGACAAAAACAAAACTGAGTTTCTAAGCGGAAGAATTTTTATTTGTGTTTGAAAAAAAATGGATTTTAAAAAAAAGTAGCAGTTGTTGCGACTGTTGTTCAACAGCAAAATATTTTCTTGCAACAACTAATGATGTTGTTGAACGAAATTAATTTTGATAGCGATTACAGCGGCGACTTTGACGAGGAGGGGCTCCATCTTTGGGCAGCCGCTTTAGAAGAACAAAAGCCAGGAAGGTTGTGGTCGTTTGGAGTCGTTTTAAGACCTTGGTCTTATGTTGTGTAAAAGCGCTTCGGGACATTTTGGGAGAAAGATGTGCCTGACAACAACGGGGCGTTTTTCAAGGAGAGCTTCAGAATGGAGAGGACCTGCTTTAACATTTTAGTAAATCGGCTGGAATCGGCTCCGGAAACAGGATACAAACTGTAGAGCTGCCATTCCATTGGAGAAGCGAATTGCCATTGCCATTGCCATGTACAGTGTACATTGTACACTTCCTTTTCAATTTAGATGGCTGCCACATCGAAATTTCACCACCCGCAGCTGAGGCAGTCGACCACAACAATTATAAAGGCTGGTATTCAACCGTATTGTTTGCCCTAGTTGATTATAGATAGGATACTGCCATGAAATTATGTATTTATAAAGAGGTTACAGTATTCCTATTTTGTTTCACTTTATGTGCAGATTTACATATGTAAACATTGGCTCTGCAGGAAGGTGCAATGACTCCATGATTGGAAGCCTTGGAAAACGCATTGAAGCTTCAGAGATGCTTCAGGAAAAATCCAAAGAAATTTAAGGAGTGCAGGTGCCTGTAATGCTGATCGGGGACTCGGCGTTCCGATTTTCTAAAAGGCTAATGAAGCCATATCCATTTGGAACAGCGTACGTTCAACTACAACTTATCTAAAGCTAGGCGAGTTGTAGAAAATGCTTTTGGTCATTTGAAAGCTAGATTTAGGATAATCGGAAAAGGTCTCGACAGCCACCATAAAAACAATAGCGCAATAATTATGTGCTGTTGCATACTGCACAATATTTTAAATATGCACAACAGCGCAATTAACGATAGTTGGGAGCTTTTACCAGCAGAGCAGAGAGAGCAGCCCGATACCAGCAATAGTTCTGCTGATTATAACCAGTCAGCAGAACAGATACGATCTGCTATAGCAAAATATTGCGTAAATCGCAATAAATAAGAAATAAAATACAATTTAGAAACTTCTTTATTCATTTTTGATTTGTTTTAAGCAATCCAAAAGATCATTCTGGAATTTGGATTGACTGCTTACTAGTGCATCCATTCGTTTGCCCAGCAGCTCAGTCATTTCGATCTGCTTCTTGTGGAACTCTGTCTGTTCTTCTAATCTTGCTTTGGCTACATCAGCAAGCACCTTCAAGCCATCAACCTTGGTGCGCTTCGGCGGGGGACCATTGCTGGCAGAGAATGCACTCGAGCTGCAGGAACCGTCCAGGTCGACCTTGATAATAGCTCCCTCCGAAAAGAATTGATCTGCATCTGTTAATTAATGCCTATTATTAATATATTGTTAAGAACAACTATTTTTTTAACTAACTTTCGTTGTCCACCGTGTTCTTCTCCATATTGTTTACCCGGAAGGATCCCAAGAAGGAGTTCAACTTCTCATAATGCTTATATCCAGATGGAGCACCTCCACTTGGCCCTACTTTCTCCTTCTCCATTCTACAAGGTATACAAATAAAGTTCATTTAAGCTGTTAAGTTAAGTTAAGCTGAGGAGATGCCAATGGCCAGCACCACGTTTCGTACCCTTTCTCACTCTAACTCACCCCAGATGTCCTCTATTCTGTGACTGGCGACTAATACTCGTACTGATACACTGTTCACACGTTATAGTAAGCACGGATGGCAAAACTTTTGACTTTAATTCGTCGGATGTAAATAACCTTTTCAATGATTACAAGGAAAAGAACCACTTGTCCGTTCACGCTCGTAGCGGAAAAGGAAGACATCGACCGTCAGACGACTGTCATAGTTTGTCCTCACCTTTATTCATATACCCTGCACCTGTCACTTTGACCAAAAGCAACCCTGCGCAAGCCACACCTTTCCTTAATATTTCATGTAGATGTCACCTCAGTCAAAGCGACCCTGCAAACGACGTTTTACAATTAAATTCAACGCACAGTGACGCATTAAAGTAATGGCACAGTTGCAAATTCTCAACTTCAAATGCGATTTCCAGTCTCATGCTTCATTTAAATGATACATACATATATTTAAAGTAAACATTTGTTTATTGAAATTCACTTGCAAAACTATTTAAACTGAAAAAAGGAGCATATTTCATGGAACAAAAGTCTTGGCACACTTAACCTAATAATGCT
>JAWNKY010002133.1:0-23199 GCA_035041765.1 Drosophila algonquin | reverse complement strand
CTTGACCGATTCTCATGCAATTTTGTGAGCATATTGAGTAGGTCTGAAAATCGACCAGCATCTATTTTTCATACACCTTAGTGATAAGAGTTGTTCACCACAAACATTTTAACATTTTACAATTAATGCTGTCAAGTTTTTGACACATCTTTTTATATTCGGTACTCAAAGTATAGGGGTATATTAGATTTGTGGTGATAACGGATGTGTGTAACGTCCAGAAGGAAGCGTTTCCGACACCATAAAGTATATATATTCTTGATCAGCATCAATAGCCGAGTCGATATAGCCATGTCTGTCTGTCCGTCCACCTGTCCGCCCGTCTGTCCGTCTGTCCGTCCACCTGTCCGCCCGTCTGTCCGTCTTCATTTGCGCCTATATCTCATAGACTATTAAAGCTACAGTAACCAAGTTTTGTATTCAGACTCCTGTGCTACTCACACTACTACAAAGTGTATTTCACGAATTTCGCCCCGCCCCCTTCCGCCCACACAAAGGACGAAAGTCTGTGGCGTACACAATTTTGAAGATACGATGAAAACTAAATACGCAGAATCATAGAGCGATGACCATTTCTATCAGAGTGTTGAATCTGGATCAGATCGGATCATTATTATAGCTACTATGAAGAAAACCATTTCGAAAGTCTTCGTTCCCTTTCTCTCTCTATCACACGCGACCCTGTCTGTTTTGCCTATTCATCCAAATGAGCGCCTAGATCTCAGAGACTATAAGAGCGAGAGCAACCAAACTTTCTATCCAAGCTCCTGTGATATCAATTCAGCACAAGTTTGTTTCAAAATTTTGCCACGCCTCCTTCCGCCACCACAAAGAACGAAAATCTGTGGAATACTACAATTTTTAAGGTACGAGTAAGCCAAAAACGCAGAATCATGGGAAATTAGCCGTATCTATCAGATTGCCGAATCTGGATCAGGTCGGATCATTATTATAGACAGAAGGAACCAATTAAATTTCAGTGGCTACGCAACGCCTGCCAAGCGCTTACTCATTCCCTCTCTCTTTCGCAAACACTTGTACGTCTCGAATATGTAGTTATACATGTATATGTAGAGACAAATGTAAAAAGCATATGTAAACAAAAATGGAAACATGTATAAAAATTCCAAAAATAGTTTGACTTCATTTTTTGAAATATTCTTTTTTGCGCAAAAGTTAATTCGTCCCTTTTGCGAACATATAATAAATTGCATAAATCGTAAGCTCAACCAAACTTTTTGCCCAAGCTCCTGTGATATCACTTCAATACAAGTGTATTTCAAAATTTTGACACGCCCCCTTCCGACCCTACAAAGGACGAAAATATGTAGAATCCACAATTTTTAAGATGAGAAAAAATCAAAAACGCATAATCATAAAAAATTGCCGTATCTACCATATTGCCAAATATGGATCAGGTCGAATTACTATTATAGCCAGAAGAAACAAATTAAATTTCAGTCGCTTGGGAGGCCCAAGCGCTTCTCATTCCCTCTCTCTCTCGCACACACTTACACGTCTCGTATGAGTAGCTCTACATGTACATGTAGAAATGTAGAAGCTGATGTAAAAATTATATGTAAACACAAAAGAACACAGATAACTTTTGATATATAAAAATCTAGCATATGGTTCGACCTAATTTTTTGAAATTTTCCTTTTGGGCCCGTTTGCAAACATATAATACACACGATCTCTCTCTTGTGTGTTCTTCGCTTGTGCTCTTCGGTCCGACTGTTTGGCTCAACCGAAAAAACGAATCGGTCTCTCAATAACAACATAACAATATAACATAACAATAACAACAGAGAGAGACACTTTTGAGAGAGCGGTCACTGCAAAACTGTCTTTAAAGACCACTGCGAAATAGGTGTCTTCAAAAAGGGTTTTTTCTTGCTGTGTGCGAGAAAGAGAAAAGAATATGCCTGAGCAATTCATGTGCATAAATGTGATGTATGAAAACACAGACGCACGCATACATACAAAAGGACTGTTTCGACGAAAGTGTCCGATCAAAGTAGTCACCGAAAGAGCGAACCAAAGAGAACAAAAAAAAGTTGTTTGGTTTGAGAAGAACACTTGTTGAGCGAAAACACTTTTGAATGTGTTCTTTCGCTCCACGTTCTCAAAGTGTTCGTAGAAGATCGGTTTTTTCGGATACTTTAAAATGGTTGACGGTTATTTCCAAGCTCTGTGTGAATGTAATAAACAAATCCGGTCGGCCGTAGTGATGTACGCAAATCATCGCATCTTGTATGTATACCGATGTAGCTTGAAGGTAAAATAAAAGCATTACCCATATCATTGGAATTTACATTTCCGTCGATGTTTCCAGCAACAGCATCTCTTAAGTGAATATATTCTTCCGATCGTAATTTAGCCTGGTTGTGTCGAAAGAATCGCAAGCGTTCGCTTTCAACCTTAGCAAAACTATCAACAATCTATTGCTGGAATGTCGATATCGAAGGATATAGGTGTCCTTATTTAGTCTAACCATCAATCGGTGTGCGTAGTAGTTCATTGAACTAACTTTCTTATTTCCATAAGCACCTAAAAAAAATAAAAAATAAAATACGAAATTAAAATTAGTAGGGGAAGGTCGGCAGTTGCGGACATAGTTTTGTTTTTCAATCATATATTTTTACCTGGGGCATATTATGCGGACATATGCATATCAATGGAAAGCTAGAAACCTCAGCTAACTAGTTTTGAAAGAATTACTATTGAAATGGTCATTTTTGCGATATTTTTTTTGGTGGGGGGTGGTGGACACCTTTGTAAAATGAGCTTAAATATAGAAAGTACGAAGTTAAACGCAATGAAATTAATCAATAATGAAAGTTTATTAATTTTAAAGGCCATCAATGGCAAAAAGAATAACGAGAGAGGGCATCATTCCACGTCAGAAGCACAATTCGCGCATTCCACCAAGCATCGTTTAATGGCATTTGTCAGCGCATTAAAATCCATTCCCGTTAAATCGGACTATTTTTTTGAATTTTTCTTCGACGACATGACTAAAAACATCGAAAAAATGCATAAAACACTATTAAAATAATTTATATTGACATCAACGACAATATTTCACGATTTGCCAAAAAAAATTGGGTGTCCACAACTCCCGACATTCAAGTGTCCACAACTCTCCCTTGAGCAGCCATTTTAAAATCATATGAATAAAAATTTTTCTGTGTAGATTGTGTCCGAACCCGGTATTGAATCTCAAAGAAAACTAAATTTCGCGTAAAAAAATCCATTGCACTCACCTTCTTACTTAACACACTTCACACGGTGACACTTTAAAAAACGTTCAAAGAAACTTTTGTGATTTTTTTCGAGGTAAAAAAAATAATTTGTTTGCAGCACAAGGCAGACGCGTCTGTTCACTTTGGTATTTGGCACAAAGACATCGTGCTTCTATGGCGCACACATGACATTTGTCAGATCTGTCAAATCTGCTCTGTGTTAAAAGTTGCACAGGGGTGTCCACAACTACCGACTGTCGATAACTACCTACTTTACCCTACATATAGCACATTAGCACATTGTCACATTTACCGGTATTCGGATCACACTGTTTGATGTTAAGGTGATATTCATCCTGTCCTTGTCAAAATATTAATGGATATTGTAATGCGTAAATATGTAAACGGCTCTCCACAGTGCGCTGCAGAAGTTTGCGGCTGCCCTGAACAGCTTGAGCCACAAATTTATTTTCTGTACGACGTACTAATACCCTATAGACAATTAATATAGTATGATGTTATATCTGATATACATTTTGCGTTTGTATACATTTACATTCGTTCATTATATTCGTTAATAGCACATTTTTTATATTTTGGGCATGCGTCATCGGAAAATCATAATCTCCATTAAATTCTAAAGTAATGGGTGTTTTCTTCGACACCGGCGTCGTCAACAACCAATACAAACAAGCAGCCCTACAATATGTACACACATACAGTTAAAGCTCAGCCTCACATACAGAACGTGTGAACCTAAACCGCTCTCTGTCTCTCCGTCAATCTATCTCTCTCTTATTCAAGCTGGAATACTTTTAAATTCCAGCCAGTCAGGAATCGAGCTGCACATTTTGTATGGTGCGGCATATCTTAGTATTTATATTGTCTTTGGTATGACCGTATGCAGATTGAACAAAACTAGGTCAAACGAGAGGGAACTTTGTGAGCCGCGGCAAAGGCCGCGGCTCTACTTTATACCCGGTACTCAGTCAGAATATATGTGATCTTATGATTTATGTAATTTATTATATGTTCGCAAATGGGAAAAATTAAAGTTTGGCCGAAATGGAAACTTTAAAAAAATTAGGTTAACCCTATGTTAGATTTTTATATATTAAAAGTTATCTGTTTTCATTTTTGCTTACATATACTTTAAACATCAGCTTCTACATGTACATGTACATGTATAACTACATATTCGAGACGTGGAAGTGTTTGCGAGAGAGAAAGGGAATGAGAAAGCGCTTGGCAGGCGTTGCGTAGCCACTGAAATTTAATTTGTTCCTTCTGTCCATAATAATGATCCAACCTGATTAAAATTTGGCAATCGGTTAGACACGGTAATTTTCCATGATTCTGGGTTTTTGGTTTTCTTTTACCTTAAAAATTGTGGATTCCACAGATTTTCGTCCTTTGTGGGGGCGGAAGGGAGCGCTGGATGGATATTACAGGAGCTTGGATAGCAAGTTTGGTTGCTCTAGCTTTTATAGTCTCTGAGATCTAGGCGTTCATTTGGACGAATAGGCAAAACAGACAGGGTCGCATGTGAGAGAGAGCGAGAGGGAACGATTACTTTCGAAATGGTTTTCTTCATTGTGGCTATATTAATAATTCGATCGTATCCAGATTCAGCACTCTGATAGAAATGGTCATCCTCTATTAATCTGCGATCTTAGTTTTCTTGTATCTTCAAAATTGTGTATGCCACAGACTTTCTTCCTGTGTGGGGGCGGAAGGGTGCGGGGAGAAATTTTGAAATACACTTGGAGTAGTGTGATAACAAAGGAGACGGGATACAAAATTTGGTTGCTCTAGCTTTAACAGTCTATGAGATATAGGCGCAAATGGAGACGGACGGACGGACAGACAGACATGGCTATTTCGACGCGGCTATTGATGCTGATCAAGAATATATATACTTTATGGGTTCGGATAGCTTCCTTCAGGGCGTTACACACATCCGCTATCACCACAAATCTAATATACCCCCCTATACTCTTCGAGTACCGGGTATAAAAACCATATAGCCGACAAATGCAGGATATAGTTTCATTTGGTACAAACGCGCAAACGAAATCCATATAATTACGAAAACGAAAAGCAGTAGTGAGAAGCGAAAGCGAAAAGGAAAAATTCACCGCTGTAGTTCTCAAGTCTTTATATGTTGGATGTTCGTATATGTATGTAATGCTTCACACGGATCGACTATGGAATACCCAATCTGTCCCTATTATTAGTTGGGTCATTTGAATACCGAACCGATATTGGTTGGCGAAGCACGCTTTGTCTCTATTATGAGTTGGGTCTTACTAGCACGAAAAGAAGCGCGCCAAACGAAACAACAGCGATAAGCAACGGTGAAGAGCGAAAGCGAAACGAAAATGCACCGCTGAAGCTGCGTATTGGTATGCGTGTTCTCGGCCAATGACCCAACTATGTACATATTTTAAACAACGAAAACGAGAGGGCGACTGTGATTGCAATAATAATTGAACTATATATATATATATATATATATATAGAGAGAGAGAGAGCTCGCGCTCTGATTTTGATCTATTTGCGCTTTCGGCTGCTGCAGTGGGGCCGTTCTGATGAAGAAGTTTAGTTTAGCTCCGATCACCAACAAACAATAAAGCTTTACTTGATGAATTAACTTAAACCAAATTAGTGCGTTATTAATTGAAATATTTGAATACAGGTGATATATTCGATATCTACCTCTAACATCCTTTATATGCTAATTTTATTTCATTTACTATAAACGAATATAATAATCGAATGCAATAGCCTATTTACACTACAGTAATAGCCTTTTTACACTACAGTGAGTTACCACATTTATCGATAGGTAACTCAATAACTCAGAATTTGGATTTACACTATGCCAAAGTTGAGTTATTGAGTTTCGGCTGCTGGCACGTGCTTGCCTGCGAAAATTTGAGTTTTTTTAATTTTTATTAATATGAATACCGAAGAATTATTGATGCTCTATGTGGCAGAGCAAGAAACGATAATGAAGCTGCAATGTATGGAGTTGGCGACGTTGTCTGCAGCAACTGTGGAGTATTTGGATCAAATTTTCAAGAAACGCAATTGGACATTACGAATAACCTTGAAATCCATTTTTGAAGGAAAATTTCCGCAGGGAAATTGCACGGCTGCAATTGCAAATATGTTGAATTTTGGCTATATGTATATGTACATTACATATGCACCAAAATTAAAAATTTTTAAATTTGCAATTGTTTATAATAATTACATTTATATTTATTTATAATAATTCAATTTAGCGTTTGGCTAAGTTTTTCCGACCGAATTTTAGAAATCGACCACATTGTTTATATGGTTTTTAATAATAAAATTGGTTTAAAGTATTAGTTTTAACAATTGTTTGTACCTTTTTCCCCAGCCATATTGCCTACGCGCCAAAATTTAAATTTTGATCTTCCAATTTTTGTTGTAACTAGTGGTGATAATTCCACGACAGGCATATCAGGGTTGAAATATTCGGAATATTGGACAAACTCAACTAAACGCAAACAAAACTCAACTTTTTTGCCACCTCTAGGTCCCCTATGCTTCCCCATGTAAACGAAACTCGAGTTTTGCCCGAAACTCAATAACTCAACCGTAGTGTAAATATGCTATAAATAGGCTATTACCACTAACCATATAGACACGACACTCCATACATTGAATTTGGTCGCACCAACAGGGCAGGCATCAGCTACCCGACGAGTCGTGAGAGTGTATGTGTGCACATGTATTCTCACGTACTTTGCGTGTTTTGCATGCGCGATAGACTTGGGTAGCTCATGAGTGAGTGAGCTAAAATGAATGGCTCACTGAACTGAGCCACTGAGCTGCTTCCTTCAATATGGCTCATTTTGGCTCACTAGCTCATTTTGACTCAGTAGTTCAGTTTAGCTCACTCACTCTTATGGCTCATTATGCGATCTTCTCAATTGGCGTTCGCAAAGTGAACGTGCACTGTTTTGGCGCGTGTTGTTCGTTAAACTTATTATACAATGTCGTTAAATAGAAAGCACAGCGAAATTTGGAATCATTTTGAGGACTTGGGAACGCAACAGGCTAAATGCAAGATTTGTAAAAGTGTCTTAAGCTGCAAGTCAGAAGGCAATTTAAATAGGCATTTAAAAACCAAGCATCCAGCAGCTATTGAGACCGTTATACGACAAAACGTGGAAAGCTCAGTTGTTCTGGAAACTACTCAACAAAAAATCACTTCGTTTGTCCACAAACCAATTCATACCTAATCGGTTTTAATTTTCTGTTATATTTTATCTTATAATTTTGTTATATTCCCAATGAAGGAAGCTAAAAAATATATTTTTAATTAAAAGTTTGTTTTGTTAGTTTAAAGAAAAAATGTTTAAATATGTAATATTTTTAAATAGCTTAAAATGTAACGTATTTTACTTCAGTTCTCACTATCGGCTCATGAGCTATCAGCAAGTGAGCCAGTGAGCCAAATGAGTGAGTTGGCTCACTTCGAAAAAAAGACCGAGTGAGCCAGTTCACCTCGATGAGCTGCTTTTACTCAAGTATAATGTGTGGACCTGCTACCGGGCGAGTCGTGAGAGTGTATGTATGCTCATGCATTCTCACGTACTTTGCTTGTTTGCATATGGGGATCAGCTACCCGGCGAGTCGTGAGAGTGTATGTGTGCTCATGTACTTTGCGTGTTTGCAAGTGTGTATTAGCGCACAACTGATATTTGCGCTTTCTCAACTTTGTTTTGATTTTTGTGCTCGCGCCACCCTTCACTTTAGCATTTTTAGAGTCAACCCTTTTTGAAGACGCTTGCCTTATAATAGCACAATAATTGTTATTTTGTACATGCTTTAGATGCTAACTTTGTTTAATATAGCATATACTAATATAATAAGCTGATATATGTATATATATTCACAAATATATATTTCATTGTATGGTGTATTGTATTATACAATAATATATTTGATCATATATAAAAAAGTAGTATGCGCTAAAAAACATATATATATATATCATCCTTGAATATGGATATTAATGACATATAAATGGGTAATAAATGGGTCCATACGGATTTTAGTGCCACACTTGCGAGTCAAATTTGAAATCATCCCTATATTTCTTATGCGAATGTCCACAGACGGAACCTACATTCATATGTGTGTGTACGTTTGCAGTGCTGCCGAAATTGCTAGCAAAATATTTTTAAGATTTCTTGAGATAAAAATTAATTTGCTGAGTGTCGCTTATTGACGCGACGCACTAATACCCTAAAGACGATTTATATAATTTGATGTCATGTCTGAAATATGTTTTGCATTTGTACATAATTACATTCGTTCATTATATTCGTTTATAGTACATTAAACAAAATTAGAATATAGAGGATATTCAATATATACAATTATTGTAACTTTGGGCAAGCGTCATCATAAAATCATAACTTACAATCAATTCTAAAGTAATGGGTGTTTTCTTAGACAGGGGCTTTTTAAAAAACCAATACAAACAAGCAGACCAACAATATCTCACACATACAGCTAAAGCTCAGCCTCACATACAGAGCGTTTGTACTTTGCCAAGCTGAAATTATGTGTTGTGTGTTCTTCTTCAGCTTGTTGACCAACTGACCTACCGCCACAAAATAAATGAAGAATTGTCAGGATGGGTGGGGGTGGGTGTGGGTTGGAGGGACACTTGGCCGTGGGAAGAAAGAAATCTGATATTTTTTTTATTTCTATTATATAAATTATTATATTATTACTGCCTATGAAAAAGCCGTAAACATACATACATTCATATGTATGTACATATAGACATAAAGTCGCCGCTCAAATTGGCTTCCGATTGAAGATCGGTACCCAGGGAACACCACGAGGAGGCCATTACACCTGTAATGGGGTCAAAAATTAATCTGAACTTTGAGTCGACTTGATATGACTTAATTTAAAAACTTTTCAATAATTAAGTCACATCCATATTCCCCGCCTAGAATTAAATCTATTAAATATTTGTACATACATACACAAACACTCACACTGGCATATGCATAAGACTGTCTCTTAGTACTACTAAAAAATGCAGCTTTCCCCACAAACACTTCTTCACTTATCAAATGCAGGTCTTTTAGCCCTACTAGCATTTGCAGTTTTCTCCACAAACACTCACTCACACGTAGATGTGAAAAAATTAATCTAATGTCAATAGTTTCTCTTATTTTTTAACTAATTGTAAATCTAAGCACCGCACCGTACCGTACCAGCGGAAAATCTACTTGTCTTTCTCACAAGATTCGCGCGCGCTTTTGGTCTATCCATCAAACACGCATACATATGTACACAAATATACCTAATTTTTAAAGAAGCTTGTGGGAAGCAACATCAAAAAAACATCAAATATTTGATTACAAATGGATGTATTAGGTAAATAAGATATTTCATAATTGTCTTCATATTAGAAGTTACGGAATTACTCTTATTTGTAACTTTGTAACAAATAATAAATAAATTAAAAAAATATATTGTATTTGTAACATAAGTAAAAAAAAGGTGTTATTTCTTATTTTTATTAAACAAATTACAAAATAGCTCAATTTTTATTGAAAAAATCAGTAATAAGTGTTATTTTTTACTTTTATTTTAAAAGTTTCATTTATTAACAATCTTCACTTATATTGGCACCTGGGCCCTTTTTCCTATATCCCGCACCGTTTTCCCTCTCTCTCTGGCCCACGAGCGTGATTCCAGCTTACTCCTTCCTTATATCTCCTGCTTCGGCGTCGCTACGTGGTCAGGGCCGGCTGCGTCTGGAGCTCAATAACTTGAGCCGGTTACTTTTTGGCGCGTGCCAAACCGATCCGTCTGCTGTCTCTGCCGGCTTTTTTGATCCGTTTTGTCGCGTGCTTTTTGTCGCTTAGCGCTCCCATGCGTTGGTGTTGGACAGAAGGCGGCGATCGGTTCTCCCCACCTCTTGCTCGATTTCGGCGCTCTGCTTTGCCGTGGCTGCCACTAGGCTCTGCTGCGGATCGTCGGGTCTCTCTTTTGTTTTCTCTTGTCACGGCGCTGCTTTGCTGTCCGTGCTGCTGCTCTCTGATGTGGCGTAACCTCTTAACTGATGCCTGCTGCTCTCTGATGAGTTCTCTCTAACTGATGCGCGCTGCTGGAAATTGGAACGCTCTAATGATATGTACCTAATTCTCTTATCCTCCTCTGAACAGCTCCTGCCCTACATTGAGCTTTGTAAAGGGGGTACTTCTTTACAAATCCTCCTGGAGATGTCAGCCTTGCCTTGAAGCCTGCCTAGTATTTTTAGGTCCGCCTTTTATTGTGCTTAAGCTTCATTCCCTCTTTTGAACGCTTTGGCCCTTACCTACACAAGGAGCTGGAACCTGGCTCAAGCGAGTGGTGAATTCTTTCTTCTTCCGTTTTGCTGATATATTGGAAGCTCTCCACGTCCGAGTCTGCCTTGACAGCGACACCTGCGCGGCTCATCCTACAGCGGGGGTTGAGGCAGTAGTGCTATAACTGACATGACTTGCTCTCGCGACGTCAGCGGTTGTATCAGTTACACTTCTTACCGACATTTGGGTTGACGTTTTATGCCTGGCCGCCAGGCACATCTAGCCATGGCACTGACCCAGCTCCCCCGAATCGAGGTCGAGTAGACGCTAGGCCACCCCCTTAGCTAGACACTGTATTGCCTCGGACGGAGCAAGCAAAAATGCATTGCGCTTGTCGGGGATAATGCAGTGCCCATTGCCCAGCTGGCACCCTCGTATAGCGTTCAAGCTAGAACCCTCCTTTTATGCCTTTGCGACTCCGCTCCAGCTCTTCCGCAAAATCCGCACACCATTGAACAGTACTGTTCGCTAGATACCATCCTGTTGATGAGGCGTTCAGCGTGTCACCGCCAATGCCGCTCTGCATTTCGTAAAACCTTCAGCAGTTGAAGAGCATGTTCTCTGTGGTATCTTCGACAGCACTCGTCGGGCAGTTACAAAACAAAGAGTTGATTACACATCGTTTGAGAGAAGCTTCGTCGTTTTTAGTCAAATGATCGGTTTAAATCCGCAAATAAATATATATATATATATTTATGTGTTTAAATATAGTTCCGCAGTTCTAAAACAAAACAGCATTCGAATCATAGTACGAAAAACAACTCAAACTATTTTAATTTACGTTTTATTCGCCCGGGAGGCAATTACACACACACATACATACATACAAAGCTTATATTTATATATCTATACATATAAAATTCTCGTGTCACAATGTTCGTTCCCATACTAGTCCGAAAGAGCTTGACCGATTCTCATGCAATTTTGTGAGCATATTGAGTAGGTCTGAAAATCGACCAGCATCTATTTTTCATACACCTTAGTGATAAGAGTTGTTCACCACAAACATTTTAACATTTTACAATTAATGCTGTCAAGTTTTTGACACATCTTTTTATATTCGGTACTCGAAGAGTATAGGGGTATATTAGATTTGTGCTGATTACGGTTGTGTGTAACGCCCAGAAGGAAGCGTTTCCGACACCATAAAGTAGATATATTCTTGATCAGCATCAATAGCCGAGTCGACATAGCCATGTCTGTGTGTCCGTCCATCTTCATTAGCGCCTACATCTCAGAGACTATAAAAGCTAGAGCTACCAAATTTTGTGTTCAGACTCCTGTGCTACCACACTACTACAAATGTATTTATGAATTTCGTCCCGCTCTCTTCCGCCCACACAAAGGACGAAAGTCTGTGGCGTACACAATTTTGAAGATACGTGAAAACTAAATACGCAGAATCATAGAGAATGGCCATTTCTACAAGAGTGTTGAATCTGGATCAGATCGGATCATTATTATAGCTACAATAAAGAAAACCATTTCGAAAGTCATCGTTCCCTCTCGCTCTCTATCACACGCGACCCTGTCTGATTTGCCTACAAGACTATAAGACTAGAGCAACCAAACTTTCTATCCAAGCTTTTGTGATATCAATTCAGCACAAGTTTATTTCAAAATTTTGCCACGCCTCCTTCCGCCCCCACAAAGAACGAAAATCTGTGGAATCTACAATTTTTAAGGTACGAGAAAACGAAAAACGCAGAATCATGGAAAATTACCATATCTACCAGATTGCCGAATATGGATCAGGTCGGATCATTATTATAGACAGAAGGAACAAATTAAATTTCAGTGGCTACGCAACGCCTGCCAAGCGCTTACTCATTCCCTCTCTCTTTCGCAAACACTTGTACGTCTCGAATATGTAGTTATACATGTACATGTAGAGACAAATGTAAAAAGCATATGCAAACAAAAATGGAAACATGTATAAAAATTCCAAAAATGGTTTGACTTCATTTTTTGAAATATTATTTTTTGCCCCAAATTTAATTCGACCCTTTTGAGAACATATAATAAATTGCATAAGTCGTAAGATCATATATGTATGTATGTATATACTGACTGAGTACCGGGAATAAAGTAGAGCGGCGGCCTTTTTCTCGGCTCACAACGTTCCCCCTCGTTTTAATCTAATTTTAACACTTTTACAATAAATGCTGTCAAGTTTTTGACATTACCGAAAAAATATTTTTGCTATTATCTCATAAATTTAAACAAATTATTTCAAAACTGTGTGAGCAATGCCAAGAAAACGCAGAGAGGCTGATTTGAGCCATAACACAAATAAATAATGAAGCTTGCGAAATAGAGCCAGCTGGGATGTGTTTCGCGTCACGAAAAGTGCAACTACCTGAAATTGAAACACCACCTGAACCAATGAATGGTTTACTTATCGGCACGGATCCATATTCTAACGTGTTCCTGAAGTCAATTCAAACATTCAATTCATGCTTTCAAATGACATCGTTCGGAGCAACAGAAATAGTTCGAAATATTAATGCAAATGGTCAACAATACTATGCCAAGTTTATCATAAAATGGGCTCACTACTGCCAATGCCATTATTTTTATATTCCCTCATCGTTCACAGCGCTCCATGCCTATTTTACGCATATACCACATCCTAACACACAATTAAATAGTTATTTTTTGTCTATAATAGAAATTACTTTGAAATAATTTATATGGCAAAACAACGTTTGCCGGGTCAGCTATTATTATATATAAGTCAGCTTTGTTGAGTCATATCTCACAAATCAGCTACAGGCAGTAGTGTCAGGTCAAATGCCTCAACTTTTTTGAAACTTACACGAGGAGTACCTATGAGATCAGTGATAGGCCTTTTATACCCGGTACTCGAAGAGTATATGGGTATATTAGATTGTGGTGATAACGGATGTGTGTAACGTCCAGAAGAAAGCGTTTCCGACCCAATAAAGTATATACATATATTCTTGATCAGCATCAATAGCCGAGTCGATATAGCCATGTCTGTCTGTCCGTCCACCTGTCCGCCCGTCTGTCCGTCTTCATTTGCGCCTATATCTCATAGACTATTAAAGCTACAGTAACCAAGTTTTGTATTCAGTCTCCTGTGTTCTCACACTACTCAAGGTGTATTTCAAAATTTCGCCCCGCCCCCTTCCGCCCACACAAAGGATGAAAGTCTGTGGCATACACAATTTTAAGATACGATTAAACTAAAAACGCATAATCATAGACGATGACCGTTTCTATCAGAGTGTTGAATCTAAATCAGATCGGATTATTAAAATAGCTACTATGAAGAAAACCATTTCGAAAGTCTTCGTTCCCTTTTTCTCTCTCACACGCGACCCTGTCTGTTTTGCCTATTCATCCAAATGAGCGCCTAGATCTCAGAGACTATAAGAGCGAGAGCAACCAAACTTTCTGTCAAAACTCCTGTGATATTAATTCAGCACAAGTTTGTTTCAAAATTTCGCCACTCCCCCTTCCGCCACCACAAAGAACAAAAATCTGTGGAATACACAATTTTTAATATAAAAGTAAACCAAAAACGCAGAATCATGGGAAATTACTGTATCTATCAGATTGCCGAATCTGGATCAGGTGGGATCATTATTATGGACAGAAGGAACAAATTAAATTTCAATTGCTACGCAACGCCTGCCAAGCGCTTTCTCATTCCTCTCTCTCTCGCAAACACTTGCACGTCTCGAATATGTAGTTATACATGTCATGTACAAAGGTAAAGGCAGATGTAAAGCATATGTAAACAAAATGGAAACATGTATAAAAATTCCAAAAATGGTTTGACTTCATTTTTGAAATATTCTTTTTTGCGCAAAAGTTAATTCGTCCCTTTTGCGAACATATAATAAATTGCATAAATCGTAAGCTCAACCAAACTTTTTGCCCAAGCTCCTGTGACATCACTTCAATACAAGTGTATTTCAAAATTTTGACACGCCCCCTTCCGACCCTACAAAGGACGAAAATATGTAGAATCCACAATTTTTAAGATGAGAAAAAATCAAAAACGCATAATCATAAAAATTGCCGTATCTACCATATTGACAAATATGGATCAGCTCGAATTACTATTATAGCCAGAAGAAACAAATTAAATTTCAGTCGCTTGGGAGGCCCAAGCGCTTCTCATTCCCTCTCTCTCTCGCACACACTTACACGTCTCGTATGAGTAGCTCTACATGTACATGTAGAAATGTAGAAGCTGATGTAAAAATTATATGTAAACACAAATGAACACAGATAACTTTTGATATATAAAAATCTAGCATATGGTTCGACCTAATTTTTTGAAATTTTCCTTTTGGACCCGTTTGCAAACATATAATACACACGATCTCATCTCTTGTGTGTTCTTCGCTTGTGCTCTTCGGTCCGACTGTTTGGCTCAACCGAAAAAACGAATCGGTCTCTCAATAACAACATAACAATATAACATAACAATAACAACAGAGAGAGACACTTTTGAGAGAGCGGTCACTGCAAAACTGTCTTTAAAGACCACTGCGAAATAGGTGTCTTCAAAAAGGGTTTTTTCTTGCTGTGTGCGAGAAAGAGAAAAGAATATGCCTGAGCAATTCATGTGCATAAATGTGATGTTTGAAAACACAGACGCACGCATACATACAAAAGGACTGTTTCGACGAAAGTGTCCGATCAAAGTAGTCACCGAAAGAGCGAACCAAAGAGAACAAAAAAAAGTTGTTTGGTTTGAGAAGAACAGTTGTTGAGCGAAAACACTTTTGAATGTGTTCTTTCGCTCCACGTTCTCAAAGTGTTCGTAGAAGATCGGTTTTTTCGGATACTTTAAAATGGTTGACGTTTATTTCCAAGCTCTGTGTGAATGTAATAAACAAATCCGGTCGGCCGTAGTGATGTACGCAAATCATCGCATCTTGTATGTATACCGATGTAGCTTGAAGGTAAAATAAAAGCATTACCCATATCATTGGAATTTACATTTCCGTCGATGTTTCCAGCAACAGCATCTCTTAAGTGAATATATTCTTCCGATCGTAATTTAGCCTGGTTGTGTCGAAAGAATCGCAAGCGTTTGCTTTCAACCTTAGCAAAACTATCAACAATATATTGCTGGAATGTCGATATCGAAGGATATAGGTGTCCTTATTTAGTCTAACCATCAATCGGTGTGCGTAGTAGTTCATTGAACTAACTTTCTTATTTCCATAAGCACCTAAAAAAAATAAAAAATAAAATACGAAATTAAAATTAGTAGGGGAAGGTCGGCAGTTGCGGACATAGTTTTGTTTTTCAATCATATATTTTTACCTGGGGCATATTATGCGGACATATGCATATCAATGGAAAGCTAGAAACCTCAGCTAACTAGTTTTGAAAGAATTACATTGATATCTCCCATTGAAATGGTCATTTTTGCGATATTTTTTTTGGTGGGGGGTTGTGGACACCTTTGTAAAATGAGCTTAAATATAGAAAGTACGAAGTTAAACGCAATGAAATTAATCAATAATGAAAGTTTATTAATTTTAAAGGCCATCAATGGCAAAAAGAATAACGAGAGAGGGCATCATTCCACGTCAGAAGCACAATTCGCGCATTCCACCAAGCATCGTTTAATGGCATTTGTCAGCGCATTAAAATCAATTCCCGTTAAATCGGACTATTTTTTTGAATTTTTCTTCGACGACATGACTAAAAACATCGAAAAAATGCATAAAACACTATTAAAACAATTTATATTGACATCAACGATAATATTTCACGATTTGCCAAAAAAAAAAATTGGGTGTCCCCAACTCCCGACATTCAAGTGTCCACAACTCCCTTGAGCTGCCATTTTAAAATCATATGAATAAACATTTTTCTGTGTAGATTGTGTCCGAACCCGGTATTGAATCTCAAAGAAAACTAAATTTCGCGTAAAAAAATCCATTGCACTCACCTTCTTACTTAACACACTTCACACGGTGACACTTTAAAAAACGTTCAAAGAAACTTTTGTGATTTTTTTCGAGGTAAAAAAAATAATTTGTTTGCAGCACAAGGCTGCATCACTTTGGTATTTGGCACAAAGACATCGTGCTTCTATGGCGCACACATGACATTTGTCAGATCTGTCAAATCTGCTCTGTGTTAAAAGTTGCACAGGGGTGTCCACAACTACCGACTGTCCATAACTACCTACTTTACCCTACATATAGCAAAAAAATAAATAGTTAATTGTCACATTTACCGGTATTCGGATCACACTGTTTGATGTTAAGGTGATATTCATCCTGTCCTTGTCAAAATATTAATGGATATTGTAATGCGTAAATATGTAAACGGTGTAGATTTTAAATCGTACTGATATAATTTTGTATTGTATTTTGAATGTAGTTTCAAAATAACGTCCGTGGGATGCAAGATCGCAAATTTTAGTTGCCCTTAATGGACGTCATTTGGAAGCAAGAGACGGTAGAGATTTTATTTCACCCATTTCCAATGATTCTGCGTTTTTTGTTTTCTCGTATGTTAAAAATTGTTGATTCCACAGATTTTTGTTCTTTGCTGTGGCGGAAGGGGGCGAGGCAAAAGTTTGAAATACACTTGTTTTGAAGTGATATCACAGGAGCTTGGACGGACAGTTTGGTTGATCTAGCACTTATAATCTTTGTGAACTAGGTGCTCATCTGCACGAATGAGCAAAGTACAGTGTGCCGTGTGTGAGAAGCTAGAGGTAAAGTTGTCTTTCGAAATGGTTTTCTTCATTGTGACTATATAATGATCCGATCTGATCCACATTCAACACTCTTATAGAAATGGTCATCCTCTATGGTTCTGATTAGTTTTCTTGTATCTTCAAAATTGTATATGGCACATATTTTCGTTTTCTGGCCGTTTTGGTACCGTATGGTATGTTCTTCTCTTCCATTTCGTGAGACCTGAAAAGTCGGCAGTTATTTCATCCGGAGCACACTGCCGTGAAAGGCCTTATCACATGCTTCTATGAACCTGTTCACTAGACGACCTAAATCATCTTGAGTGTCCGGACAGGTTGGAGCTTAGCTGGGCAGTAATTCCTCCATGGCGTGCTATATTTTTCCCAGTTGGCTTTCCTGCGGTTGATATAGTCGGTGGGCTTAGGGCTTTCGAGGAATAGTATCTTCTCGATGTACCTGTGGTCAGAGAAGGAATGATCCTCTAGGACTTTTCAACCCTTTGCTTTGTCTTACAATTTGTGAGACACTAGAGTGAGGTCAATAACCTCCTGTCCGATTTTTATAATGAAAATAGGGTCATTGCACCGATTACAAATAACTAAATTGTAGTCCAGGATAAAGGTAAAGAGTGACTCACCCCATACGTTTGTATCATATCTCTCCCATTGGGTGTGGTGAGCGTTGGCATGGCAGCCTATTAGTAGTCATATGTTAGACTTCTTGCTGTCACCGGCCAGCTTGGAGGATAATTTTTCTCATGGGCCAATAGGACGACGTCAGCCTCAGATGTGTGCCCTGCAGTTCAAGGCTTGACACCGTTTTGTCGCCATTGCTAAAGTTGGGGAGCAGAAAGATATTTAGGTGCTTTCTTGCAAGAATGCAGGTACGGGCTCTACCTTCTGTTTGGGTACTATAAGCTTGTACTCCTTCGTCGCTAATCCACAGACCTTGTCTCCGACTATCCAATCATCCTGGATTAGCAATACATTGGCTCCGCTCGCGTCCAAACGGAGTGTAAGGGCAGTACATGCTGCTTTACAGTAGTGGAGATTTATTTGAAGGATTCTCAGAGACATCTTCAAGTATCTCCACTACTGTAGTGTCGACATCTGAGTCGTCGGAAACGTCCTCACGACATATCGCCTCGAAGTCTCGCATGAGCTCCGCGTCTGATGAAAAGCCTTCCGTTCCGTCTTCAGCTCGCTGTCGGGTGCTTCGATCTCTGAGTCATCACCTGCACAACATCCTGCACGACTGGGTTGTCGACAGGACAAGCCTCGGCCGAGGCAGCGTCCGACTTGTACACCTTTATGGCAGAGCTCGCAAATAACCGTCAACCATATTGAAGTGTCCGAAAAAACCGATCTTCTACGATAAAAAGTGTTTTAGCTCAACAACTGTTCTTTTCTGGCCAAAACACTTTTTTTTGTGTTCTCTTCCCTCAGGGACTATTTTGATCGGACACTTTCGGAAAAGTCTTTTTGTATGTATGCGTGCGTCTGTGTGACCGGCGAACGAGAGCAAGGTATATTTAACAAGGTAGCCGCACTGAGAGAGCCAGTACTTCTTATTTCAGTGAAGAAGAAATGTAAAAAAGAGGGCGAGAGAGCGAGTGCTTCTACCTTGTTAAATATACCTTGAACGAGAGCATCTTTGCTCAGGCATATTCTTTTCTCTTTCTCGCACAAAGCAAGAAACAACCCTTTTTGAAGACTCTTCTTGGGCAGTGGTCTTTCAAAGACCGTTTTGCGTGACCGAATCGTTTTTTCGGTTGAGCCAAGCAGTCGGACCGAAACACACAAGCGAAACGGAAAAAGTGTTTCTCTCAGAGAGAGATCGTGTGTACAAAATTTTTTCTGTTTTGTCTGCGTGAAGACTGCGTTGGAAAAATCGGTTGACGGTTATTTGCATGCTCTGCTTTATGATGACCGAGCTGAAGCCAAAGTTGAACTCGCCCTTGGCTGCCTATATCGGGGCTAGCGAATCTTTATTGAGATAAGGCAGCCGCAATGTTGCTTAGCTACCTCTCCAAGGTGTCCGTGTTAGGAGGTGCTTTGCCACCCACCATAGATTCGGGATCGGACCCATTCGGGTTTACGCAAGCGCCTTCCACCTTGCAGGTCTGTCCTGCTGTTGAGCTGGTCAGGCCAGGCCTTAGGGCCGCTGCCTTCCCATGAGAGGGATTGCTCCCAGTTGGCCTTTGGGGAGTGCCAGTCTCATATTTGGTGTTTTTGTGTTTTTTATTTAAATTTTTCATATGTCATCCCACGAGATGCAGAGAACGGGAACGGTCAGCTGGCCCACCGTGCCCGGGTAAGGCATCATTAGAACGGGGGGCCGCCAAGTCCCTGAGCTCTCTGTTTGAGACTTGGCTAGGTTTTAGAACGGTCCGCCAGCCAGGCTGACTCTCGGCACGGATCGAATGACACCTTAGTGTCGAAGTGTTGGTATACACTTTTAACAGATATCACAGAACTCTGGATGCAAATTCTAGTTCTTAGTCTCTGAGACCTATGCACTAATCAAGATGGACTGATGGACGACTATACAGAATCGGCTATTGATGCTGATCAAACATTTACTTACATACTTTTTGCTTCGTTCTGGGTGATACATCCACTTCCACTCCACACACTTCGAGTACCGGATATAAAAATTATAATTGGTTGCTTCTATCGCTTTCTTTTGCTCGCATTTGGTCACGGGAAATTCAGCTAGCCTAAAATGAATAGTCTCGAGCTGATCATCGTAACCGTCATATAGTCGTTCGCTAATCGCAATCACATCACATTCGTTGCATCGATCTTTTCTTTTATCGTTGCAAACACAGAGCTAAAACATATTTCGCATACACATACTTGTACATATATACTCAAGCACTAGGGATCTGAATGGCTTTATTCAAATCAGAAGTCCAATAAAAATCATTCGAATTGAATAGAGTTAATTTTCCGCAGAGCTGGAGACAGAGGTTAACAAATATGTATAATTTTTATACCCGGTACTCGAAGAGTATAGGGATATATTATTATATTATTTCCGACCCCATAAAGTATATATATTCTTGATCAGCATCAATAGCCAAGTCGATATAGCCATGTCTGTCTGTCTGTCCGCCCGTCCGTCCGTCCGTCTGTCCGCCCGTCCGTCTGTCCGCCCGTCCGTCTGTCCGCCCGTCCGTCTGTCCGTCCGTCCGTCCGTCTTCATTAGCGGCTATATCTCAGAGACTATTAAAGCTAGAGTAACCAAATTTTGTATCCAGTCTCCTCTGTTATCACACTACTCCAAGTGTATTTCAAAATTTCGCCCCGCCCCCTTCCGCCTCCACAAAGGATGAAAGTCAATTTTAAGATACGATTAAACTAAACACGCAGAATCATAGACGATGACCATTTCTATCAGAATGTTGAATCTAAATCAGATTGGATTATTAATATAGCCACTATGAAGAAAACCATTTTGAAATTCATCGTTCCCTTGCGCTCTCTCTCACACGCCACCCTGTCTCTTTTGCCTATTCGTCCAAATGAGCGCCTAGATCTCAGAGACTATAAGAGCGAGAGCAACCAAACTTTCTATCCAAACTCCTGCGATATCAAACCAGCACAAGTGTATTTCAAAATTTTGCCACGCCCCTTTCCGCCCCCACAAAGGACGAAAAATCTGTGGAATCCACAATTTTTAAGATAAAAGAAAATTAAAAACGCATAGTCATGGAAAATATCCGTATCTACCAGATTGCCGAATCTGGATCAGGTCGTATCATTATTATAGCCTGTTGAGCTTCTTCAGCAGCGCTTTTTTTTTTTTAATTTTATTAAACGCAAATGTGTTTGGTTTCAATGTAGGTATGTATATTGTGTATATGGGTATGTTCGATTTTGTTTTCTAAGCGAGAGACAATACGATACGAAAGTTGGCGATACGACGTTTGTTCACGAAGACGATCAAATTTTAAGTAAGTTCTGCTCTGTTGATGAGCCTCCCTCACAGCTCTTGTCGGACGACGAATTTAGGGTAAGGGCGATTTAGAGCGTAGGCCGTAGGGCAGCAGCAGCAACGATGCATTGAGAGCTTTGTAAAGAGCGTAAGCTATGCCTATCTTTGTGCTGCCATGGGCAAGCGCCTAGCCGAACATACTCCCCCCGAATATACTCCACTCCTTTCTTGCTCCAGGGAACGTCTTTAGCGCAGATACACTGGACACTATGTCTGTCACGATGATAGGTTCCATCACTCGAACGAGGGGCCACGTCAGATGAGTTACCTGTGAATAGAGAAGCAGAAACTCGGGACTGGGACATCTCTCCAGCAACTATCCATCCTAGCTTAGTTTTCTGAAGATGTGGTAGACCGGCTCCCAACTAGATTTGGCCAATGCAGAGAAGATCAAAGAACAGAGCCGCTCCAATAAGAATATCAACAGGTTGGGACTGGTAGAACATCTTATCAGCCAAATGTATGTTGGAGGGCAGGTTCCAGCGGGTTGTGTCAACAGTACAGTTGGGTTGATTGCTCGAAATGGTGGGAGCAACCAATGCCGAAATGGTCGTGGCACAGCTCGACGCGTGTGATTTCAGTTGGATATCCACGCAGCATCCTTCGGACATGGCACACGAATCGCCCAGACCAGACACTGAAACTTCCGATTCTTTCTTCTTTAGCCGCAACTGTTGAGCTAGACTTGAAGTAATGAGATGCACCTGCGATCCAGAATCGAGCAGGGCACGGCAAGGAGTCAATGTACCAGAGCTATTCCTAACACTGATTACGGCAGTGGCCAGCAGTACAGAGTCTCGTCTGTGACTCTGCGAAAGCACGGGCTGAGCGTTGTAGTACATTTACTGCGAGAGGGTATCGGAGGCAATCATGGAGCCGATGTTGAATTCGGGTGAGGCTGAATGGAATGGGAACGTTGGACGGAGACTCAAAATGAAGCAGTGTGTGATGTCTGGCACCACATATTCGACAGGATCGAGAACGACATGCACGTTGACAATGGCCTGCCCGTGGCCATCCTGAAGGCTCGAAGGCGAGGGAGAGAGAAAGATTCGCAGAGTTGCGAACACCTCATACATGCAATGTTTTGGATCTCTGCAGAATGCACAAGAATTCGGCTTGGAGCTAGTTGCGATTGTGTACATATTCTTAGCATGATCTTGGGTCTCCAACCTCTGGCATCTCTCCTCCAAGAAAGTGGTAAATTGTTCGGCTGTGACGAGGCTATCCAACGACGACATTTCCTCCCACTTGGCTCGTGTGGCACTGTCCGCCCTCTGCAGCAGGCTTTGTATCACAATGCAGTCAGCGACCTGCTCCTTTGTCCCTAGATTCTTTAAAGCCCGCAGATTAGCAATTGCGGTATCTGCCAAGACCCGGAGTTGAGACACAGATGCTTCTTCAATTCGCTGCACACTTAGAATGTCGGCGACATGTTTCTGAAATATTAAACGACTGTTATTGAATCGTTTGTTGAGCAAATCTAGCGCGATAGGATAACTGGCCTGGCTAAATTCAAGTGACGAGATCGTGTCTAAAGCTGGTCCTTTCAGGCAGGATCGTAGGTGCTGTAATTCTCCACATTCGTTAGCTCAGGATCTTTGTCAGGTTAGGTTAGGTTAGGTTAACACGGACGACCGTCCTGGGGTCTCCCATAGGCCAGTATGGCCCTTAGTTATCCGGATGGTTATGGATATTTACGCGGGTGCTAGTGAGGTTTTTAGATCACCTAAGATTGAGGTGTTTTTGGCGAAGGCCAGCATCTTCTAACGATGTCAGCGTTGGTGCGCCCAGGTATCTTCTCCTTGCCCGTGAGCCGGGCAGCTGCAGATTAGA
>JAWNKY010002131.1:0-74550 GCA_035041765.1 Drosophila algonquin | reverse complement strand
TTAAATAGCAAGCGATTCGTCTTCAAAATCAGTACAGCAGCGTTTGAAGATGATTGCTTGCGTTTCGTCTTCATCTTCGTCTTCGTCTCAGCGCGCACTATGCGTGCGGTCGAGCGAATTCATATAATTTGTTATGCACTGTCTTTCGTCTTCAGCTTCGTCTTCATCTCAGCGCCGCACTATGTTTGCAGCCTGAGACGGAGCGTCGAAGCTTAGGAGATAAGCAGTAAACGAATATGCAAGCGGTAAAAGTGCAAAGAAGACACGAAAGGAACTCTGCAAGCATATTAACAGAGAATAACCAAAGAATACACCTGCAAATAATATTAAGATCCTACATACATATGTACATATGTACAATGTATGTATTTATTTTTGGTGAGAAGTAAGCACTAGCCAACGAGCTAGAATTGAATCAGCCGTGTCAATATGAATTCTATTTCGTATTTTTTTTCACCAAATTGACTTTTCCCTTTAAACTGGAGAGGGAATAAAAACAGCAAAGGCTACGTCGAGACGAGACAACATATGCAAGTTGTCTTTGCTGTTTTTGTACGCATGCCATCTGCTCTACGTTGTCGTTGAACTGCTTTTTTCCTCTGGTCTCGCCCATTGCATAAAAGGTCGGTATTAAATAAAAACTTTCAATTAGTAAATGTAGTTTTTTTCCGTCGTTTTTTATTTGCATTTGTGCCATCTGATATATCGCATTATAAGGCTTCGGTGTTATAAATCAAAAGAAAACCCATTAAAGGGTTATCCAAGGGAAGTTACAGTGACGCACTTAAGTGATGGCACAGCTGCAAATATCAACTTTAAATGCTATTTCCAGGCTAATGCTGCATGTAAATGATTAAATTTTTTTGTATATATTTAGAGTAAGCATTTGTTTATTGTAAGGCACTTTCTTTTTTTTATTTTCTGTATCAAACTTCAAACTATTTAAACTTAAACAAAAAAAGAACTTATTTCGTGGAACAAAAGTCTTGGCACAGTTTTTTTACTTTTTGGTTTTATTTTTATCTTAAGCCCAATCTGGTCATACTGTCGTATGACATTTATAACGGGACATCCCCTTAACCTCGTGCGCTCAAAATCGTCACAAAAATTGTTTGTTTTCTGAATCTATTTTGCATTTTGCCGGAATTTTACCAAAATGGAGAATAAGCGCAAAGAATCCAATGTAGCTCAGCAAAAAATTGTCCTTCACCTGCACAATGAAGGCAAATCGTATGGGGAAATAGCCAAAATTATGGAGATGAGCCGTTTTTCCATAAGAAGCATTGTAAAGCGCTTTCAAGGAGAAGAAAGTTTGGAAAATGCACCCAGATCTGGACGTCCAAGGACTTTAACTGACCGTGAACGCAACCAGGTGATCCGAAAAGTCAAGGTGGACCCCAAAATTTCTTCTTCCCAGATTGCCGCTGAGGTCAAGACCGAGTTTGGGAAGGAAATCCACCCAATGACTGTTAGAAGGGCCCTGCATGAAGCTAACTATCATTGTCGTGCTGCTAGACGAAAGCTCTTTGATCTCGGAGGTCAATCAAAAAAGCGTTTAGCCTATGCTAGAGAGTACTTGGGCAAGGAAACCACATTCTGGGATACGGTGCTCTTTTCTGATGAGAGCAAATTCAATATTTTTCGATCCGATGGCCGTCAACACGTATGGAGAAAGCCTAACACTGAATTGGAAAAAAAGAACTTGGCGCCCACAGTGAAACACGGCGGCGGGGGAGTCATGGTGTGGGGATGCATGTCATCGGCGGGTGTAGGAGAACTCGTGTTCATCGAGGGCATAATGAACAAGGAGTATTACCTCGAAATTTTGAAGGAAAACCTTAAAAAAAGTGCCTCAAAGCTTAAGATGCCGAGCTCTTTCACTTTTATGCAGGACAATGATCCCAAGCATTCAGCCAAAGATGTGCAAATGTGGATCACGTGGAATACCGCACATTTGCTACCACATCCACCACAGTCCCCTGACCTCAATCCGATCGAGCACCTGTGGGATGAATTGGAGAGAGGATTAAAAAAACATCAAATTTCGTCCAAAAATGACCTAAAAAAGGCATTATTGGAGGAATGGGCAAATATTTCGGATGAAACAACAAAAAAGTTGGTTCATTCCATGCCTAGACGTTTGGAAGCTGTAATCCAGCAAAAAGGATTACCCACTAAATATTAATTTTAATTTTAAATATTAAAATAAAACATTATTAGGTTAAGTGTGCCAAGACTTTTGTTCCAAGAAATAAGTTCCTTTTTTGTTTAAGTTTAAATAGTTTAAAGTTTGATATAGAAAATAAAAAAAAGAAAGTGCCTTACAATAAACAAATGCTTACTCTAAATATATACAAAAAAATTTAATCATTTACATGCAGCATTAGCCTGGAAATAGCATTTAAAGTTGAAATTTGCAGCTGTGCCATCACTTAAGTGCGTCACTGTATGTATATGAAACGAACTTTGCACCAGAATGCCGGCAATGCACAATGTCACTGAATATCACTGCAGTACGTTTGCATGTATGTATTTGTTGTGTTTGTTTTATGTGTTTGGCACCAATATCTTGCACAAACAGCTTGACCGAATAATTAATTGCCCGAACGATATCGACAATTTAATTATTAAATCGAGGTACAGGCTCCAGATCACGTCGGGGTCACCAAAATGTTAGAGGTAGATATCGAATATATCACCTGTATTCCAATATTTAAATTAATAAGGCACTAGTTTGGGTTTGCTAGAAATCATTAAGTCGTGCTTTATTGTTTGCTGGTGATCGGAGCTGCACTGGCCTTCTTCATCATTGCGGCCCCGCTGCAGCGGCCGAAAGCTCTGATCTCAAGAAAGAGCGCACGCAGATAAACTCAGAGTGCGAGCTTTTGCGGGGAGAGCGCTTATGGAGGCAGATAACATAGAAGGCAAAACAAACAAACAATTGTGCTCGATGGCATTTACTTTAATTTAAATTACGTCGCTCTGCTCCGAACAATTTAATTAAACTATCTTAATAATTCTCTTCATTATCATAAACCCACTTGGTTTCGCATTATTTTATGCACCACACGCCATGATCAAAACATTTGTTTTGCACTTGTGCTTGCGTTACAGATATGACAAATTTATTCAAGTTTTATTATCAGCCTCTCAGGCATCCATACTGTCACTTTCAACAGTTTTAGTTTCCATCATTCCAATACTGTCTCTTTCAACAGCTTCCTTATCAATCACTTAATTACTGTCTCTTTCAACAGCTTCCATATCAATCGCTTCATTACTGTCTCTTTCAACAGTTTCTTTTTCTATCATTTCATTACTGTCTCTTGCAACAGCTTCCTTTCCAATATCATTCAAATCCTCATCACAACTTTCTAAATCATCTGGAACATATCCCTCTGGTAATTTCCTTATATCTTCATGAGCGTACTTGAACTTCCTATTATTTGTCAACGACTTGAGGATATATCTATCTCCGTCTAGTACTTGAACAATTTGCAAAGGTCCTCTATACTTTGGACTTAACTTTGTTTGATGCCTTTCTTCATTCTTCAACAACACAAATTCTCCTACTTCATACCCAACAACCTTAACCTTAGTTTTATCAAATTGCCCTTTGCTATATGCTGCCGCCGCTGATATATTTTGCACTGCTCGAGCTCTTGATTCTGCCAAATCAACTTCTTGTGCCACGTCACATGGTGGAAGCAACCCCAACGGACGAGCAACCTTGCCAATGAACAATTCCAAAGGGCTTGCCTTTGTCACTCGACTTACAGTACAATTTAAGGCTAGCTGTACCTCGCCCAATGCGTCTTGCCAAGATCTGCTGCTAGTTTCAACTGCCGTTAATAAGTTTTTCAAAGTACTCATAATGCGTTCTACCTGTCCGTTAGCTCTACTTGCACCTGTCGCAATTAAGTGCAAACTTATATTTTGTTTAGAACATAATTCACCAAATTTAGAGCTGGCAAAACACCTACCCTGATCTGCAATTATGCGGTTTGGTACTCCAAATAGGGATACAGCCGATGTCACAGCACCTATACAATTGTCAGCATCAATCTTGAGGTGTGTGTGTTAAGTAAACAAATTTAGTAAAAGCATCCACTTGAACAATAACATACTCTTTTTGATCACTCTTGCCACTTAACTTGCCTGTTATGTGACCTTTGGTATTGGAAAAAGTCTAGCCTGAACTTTACCTGAGGATGACTTTGACATCTTGCAAGTTATACAGTTTTCAACAAATTTCCTTACATATTTTGACATATTTTCAAACCAGTAAAAATCGTAGGCTTTGTCCAATGTTTTTTCCCAACCCAAATGCATTATTGTCTCATGAACTTGATTAATAACGGATCTAAATGCTCTTGGAACAATTGGCAAAGATCGAGTTCTGCCATTTCTCTGTATTTTCCGATAAATTATTACTGCTCTTAGTTCGTAAGTTTTTGCAATGTCTTCGGCAAGATAATTGTCTTTTAGTTTATTCACAATATTAATTATATCGGAATCCTTGCGCTGTTCAGCCATCAGCCAATCACTAGATATCTCTGCCAGATTAATTCTTTTTTCAGTAACTTTACGAGCATCAATTACATCAGCAGATGGGAGATTTCTTGAAAAGAAATCAGCATGAGCCATTCGTTTACCCTCTCTATACTGTATTTCAAATGAGAACGACTGTGAAAAGGCCCACCATCTTTGTGCTCTGGGCGATAGGTCACGTTTATTTCTTGATGCTTTAAGCGAATTGCAATCTGTAAAGACAACAAAATCTCTGCCTGTCAAATAATGACGAAAATGCTTAATGGCCATGACAACCGCGAGAGTCTCCAATTCGTAAGAATGGTATCTTGACTCAGCAGGTGAGGCAGCCTTACTGAAGAACTCAACGACATGGGGCTTGTTATCTATTCTATGCAACAAGATGGCACCGTATCCACGAGCACTTGCATCAGTATGCAACTCGATTGGATATTGCGGGTCAAAAATTACCAAAACTGGCTTCTGTGTAAGAACAGATATAACTTTTTGTCTTATTTCTTCATGTTCTGGCTTCCAAATAAACTCGTTCTTTTCCGATGTCAACAAATACAAAGGCTTCAAGAAACAAGAAAATCCTTGAATAAATGGCCGAAAGTAAGACGCAAGTCCAATAAACTGTCTTAAAGCAGAAACCGACTGAGGAGGTGGCAAGGCAGTTAATGCAGAAATTTTTTTAGAATTTGGACGAATTTGACCCTCGCTCACTTCATATCCCAAATATTGAACAGTTGACTTCAGAAACGAACACTTTTTAATATTGAACAAAAAACCAGCCTTCGTGAGAACATCAAGAGTAACCTGTAGTCTTTCCAAAGCCTCATTTTTCGTTGCAGCCACCACTAAAACGTCATCCATATAGACAACCACAAAAGTATTTGCCAGTTCTCCAAGTGCATGCATCACTGTACGCTGAAAATCTGAAGGTGCATTTTTCAGACCAAACGGCATTGACAAAAACTCGTACTGGCCATCTGGGGTGACGAAAGCCGTACACTCTATTGATTCTTCATGCAATGTGATTTGGTAATATCCGCTTGCCATATCCAAACAAGTGAAATATTTAGCACCATGAAGTCTGGCTATCTGATCTGCTATAAGGGGTAAAGGATATCTATCTGAAACTGTGCTAGAATTCAATTCACGGTAATCAACACACAAACGATGAGAACCGTCTTTTTTGTTTACTAACATCATAGGACTTGCAAAGGGAGAGCATCTTGGCCTTATGACATTGCATTCCAAAAGCTCTTTAATCTTGTCGCGTACCAATTCTCTTTCATTTGGACTAAGCCTGTATGGTCTTCTTTGAACAATTTTTCTATTGTCTACTAATTTAATCTTCATTTCACCTGTACTGACAGTAGATGAAGGAATTCCCTTTGTAAAAGATTTTGAATAGTTTTCCAATAAATTGTTTAATTTATCTTTATCTTCACCGACAAGGTCAGTATTCAATTTAGAAAATATATCATCATTTGAACAAAAGTTAACAGATTTTGATCTAACAATTTCAAATTTTCCAGGTGACATAATGACATAAAATCCTTGCGACAGTATTTCTCTACCAATCATAATATCATTTTTCAAATATTCGTCACCCAAAACATGGAATAACATTTCAATACAATGGTTGTTAATTTGTACCTTGCAAAGTATTTGCAATGTACTACAAATGCTGTCATTTCCAATACCTTTCAACATTACTGTATTGTTAATTCTTTTACCAACTAACTTAGCACTTATCTTTTGTTTAACTAATGAACATTCCGCTCCAGAGTCAAACGTTGTCGTGAAAGTCTCGCCATGGTGAATCATCTCTCCTTTGGGCACATCAACTTCGCATAGCTGCACTCTTTTCACCTGATGCGTATCTTTGAATTTGTCCATTTTGGGCTTACTGCAATGGGTTGAAATGTGTCCAACCTCTCCACACTTGAAGCAGGTTAAATTTGATTGACAAAACCCGCTCTTGCCGCTACGCTCAGCAGCACGGGGAGGAAGATTTTGCTGCTGTCTAGCTCTGCATTCGACCATCTTGTGACCCAACTTTCCACAGTAATGACATTTTATTGTTGAAAATTTCTGTCGTTTCGAGTCGGATGCCGCTGTTTCTTCTTGAGAGGATTTCTTCCGTTTGTTGAACGTAAAAGCTTTTAGCTCTGTCTGTAGTTCACTCCTGGTGCGCACGTTTGATGTAAAAGTAAGACGTTGCAATCTGCTATCAATATGAGCCAGCTGAGCAAGCGTCACGGATACAGCAATCTCCTCCACATCCATCTCACGCCATTTGGTGATGAGTGACGTCACCATGCGACTAGCATAATTGGAGAGACATTCTCCTTCAGTCGGGCAAGTTGATAACATTGTTAACAACGTAGCTGCTGGTGTCTCAACACTGGTAAAGCGCTGAAGAAAAAGTTCCTTAAAATCAGTCCAATTTATGTCAGGATAACATATTTGTGAGAGCCACTGCGATGCACTGCCTTCCAATGCTGCACTCAAAGCCATCACCAACGCACTGCCTTTTATGTTGTTTTCTGCCAAAATTATATTTACTGTAGCGCACCACGCCGATGCGTCGGCGCCTACAAGGTCAGCGTTAAATTTCGGCAAAACTACTGCATTATTAGTCGGTTTTTCGGAAGCCGTTGATTTCAATGCTTGCACAAGTTCCATAAAATTTGTATTTTGTACTTCCATTAACACTCGCCATGGATCCATTGACGTATTAGGTAGCGAGCCAGATCCCACTTCTGATGTTGCAGCGTCATTATTTTCTTTATTAGTTGCCATCGCTTTAGGCGCAGCGAGGTTCGGTCGCACCGGGATCCTGAACACAACTTAACCCAACTGGCTTTGTGTCTTCCCTTTTTCTAGTGCCTCTCTACCGAACCACACTCGGCGACAGCTACAAACGCTGTCGCCCGCCAAAACGGAACTTTCCAACACTACATAGTGAAACAGACAACAAAATTGACACAACGAACGGACGTACAAAACGGACACCCAAACAGGATGACGTAATATTGTAATGTAATTGCGATTCAGGTAGAATACCCAAACACACACTAACACAAGCTCAACACAACTCTCACATACATTTCTAGCACACGTTGCTAACATACATATGTAAACTGCTTCTGCTTCCACATATACAACGCATCTGAAACGGCAAACTTCATACAATTGATCAACGATTGGTTTGACGTTTTTAACGTGAAGCTGTCTACCAGAAATTCTATTCCGACGAAACAGCTCTTCGGAACAAGTCTAGAGGCTCAGCGACAGATCCTATGTAAGATGTCCGAAATTATGTCTCAAATAATATTACCAAGTGGAAAGAAGAGTTTGCCCTTTCAAAAAGGTATTCTAATGAGCAATAAATCATTAGATGAATTTTTTGAGTACGTAGCGGAGAAGTACGGTATGAGATACAACTCCACTCGAGCTCAAATTTAGGTTGCGCAAGTACCTGATAGGTAACAACTTTCTTGTTAGTAGTAATTGATTACATGTCTAGCATAAATAACAATAACTGCTTTTTGTAGTAGATTTGCAGAATGTATGTTTGTGACGCCCACGTGATTGTTAAGTATTTCGTTCATTGTTTGTCAATTTTTTAAAACTGAATATTAATATTATTGAACCTTTAATTCCTTTAATATAGCGAGAAATACAGAAACTTTGGGTGTGAAGACAAATGTTGAGGCTGACCCAGTGCCATGGTTGGAAATTGATATTTCCCCATTGGAGTCGTCCAGTTGCTTAAGTGTTCCTGATGACTTAGCCATGGCAGAGCACACAGAAGATATAGAAGCCGATATACACAGCCAACTTACCGATGACTCCATAGAGTACATCTCAGGCTACCTAATTCGGCGATTGTCATTGGAATACAATGATAAAGAAAATTCAACGTTTACATATGTTGATATGGTGTCAGCGGGTGGGCTGAAGAAGCCATCAACAGAATTTGTTGGCAAAATAAAATGTCTTGAAGTTATTTTCAATAAATTCAATGGCAACTTCTTTTGCGAGAAACGATTTTTGCTGACCGATATGTTGAAAGGTGCAAATGACAAATGAAAAAACAAGAGAATTTTTTTTTAAATGCGTATTAAATTTCGCATTAAAAATTTAAACCAAAAATTAAAAATCCAAAAGCAAAAGCAAAGACTGATTGGGCAAAAAAGAATGCTAAAAATATTACTATAGAGCCTTTATTGTTAATTATTTGAATTACGCTTAATTATAATTCTTATTTAATTCTTGAAAAATATTCTTTAGCTATGAATTAAAATATTCTAATTTGCTTTGAATTATTTCGTTTTATTTACTAAAGAAATTATTTTCTTTTCTGTCAGCTGAAAAACGAAGAGTGCCGAACGTATAACGCTTGCTATATCTTTCTAACGATTTTCTCTCTGAGAGCCGAGAGAGCAAGGTGAAAAATTTAACGTCCTCAGCACAACTGAGTACATCACCTTTTTAGTAATTTCACCATGATCTAGCGCATGCAAGTCGTCGCCGTGCGCAGAGCTTAGTGTTTTCAGTCAATCTCTTATGGCTGACATTCTGCTCTACGTTTTTCTTTTGATTGACATTTGGGAAGAGGAAGAAAAAAAAAGCCAGTGAGGTCGACCCCTAAATTTCCGGGGGAAGGGCTCTCTCTCTTCTCGTGGCCATCAAATAAGACAGACGTGCCCTCGTGCCCTTGGTAACACAAAAAAAAAAAAATTTGACAAAAGTTTCGTGAACTCCAGTGCTGGCCACCGTGAGGCTAGAAAACTTCCCGCAAGCGGCCCCTCCAACGCAAGCGGCAACTTCAACGCAAGCGCAGCCCCAAAACCGCAAGCGGCAACTGCAAAGCAAGCGCAGCCTCAAAACCGCAAGCGGGCCCTCCAACGCAAGCGGCAACTGCAAAGCAAGCGCAGCCCTAGCATCGCAAGCGGCCCCTACAACGCTAGTGCAGCGCGTACATCGCCAGCAGCCCCTGCAACGCTAGCGCAGCCCGTACATCGCAAGCGCAGCCCCAGCATCGCAAGCGGCAACTTGAACGCAAGCGCAGCCCCAGCATCGCAAGCGGCCCCTACAACGCAAGCGCAGCCCCAGCATCGCAAGCGGCAACGGCAACGCAAGCGCAGCCCATACATCGCCAGCAGCCCCGGCAACGCTAGCGCAGCCCCTCCAACAAAGGCGCGGCCCCTACAACGCTAGCGCGGCTTCGTTCACCGGCAGAGAGGTAGAGAGGAATGTTCGAGAAAAGATAAACGAATCCCCAGAGAAAAATAAAAATTTTTTGTTCAACCTAACCCAACTTACGAGTCCACATGTTTGGTGAAAAAATTGTTTTTCTCTTAGTGCACTTGTCGGCCAGAAACACACAAAAAGAAAGTGACAGTGGAAAAATCCTAAGTTTATCTTGTGCACTTGAACCAGCTGTGCTCTTGTTAGGGCGTTGACCCCGGGTTGGTGATTTTTTTTGCTTTGCCGATGGAATCAGCTGTGCTGAGCTTTTACTTTTCGTTATAATGGACAAAAACAATCAGCTGTAGTGAGCAAGAACATATAAAGTAATAAAAGAAAACGAGAGGGAACGTTGTGAGCCGCGGCAAAGGCCGCGGCTCTACCTTATACCCGGTACTCAGTCAGTATATACATATGTACATACATACATATATGAGCTTGCGATTTATGCAATTTCTTATACGAGTATGTTCGCAAAAGGGACAAATTAAAAAAATGGTCAAAAAATTATATTTAAAAAAATGAAGTAAATTTTTGGAATATTATACATGTTTCCGATTTTGTTTGCATATGATTTTTACATCTGCTTCTAAATTTCTACATGACATGTATAACTACATATGTATTTGAGACGTACAAGTGTTTAGGACAGAGAGAGAGAGGGAGGGGGCATGAGTCAGCGCTTGGCAGGCGTTGCGTAGCCACTGAAATTTAATTTGTTTCTTCTGGCCATAATATTGATCCGACCTGATCCATATTCGGCAATCTGGTAGATATGGTAATTTCCCATGATTCTACGTTTTTGGTTTTCATTTATCTTAAAAATTGTGGATTCCACAGATTTTCGTCTTTTGTGGGGGCGGAAAGGGGCGTGGCAAAATTTTGAAATACACTTGTGCAGGTTTGGTATCACAGGAGTTTGGATAGAAAGTTTGGTTGCTCTAGCTCTTATAGTCTCTGAGATCTAGGCGCTCATTTAAACGAATAATCAATGCAGACAGGGTGGCGTGTGAGAGAGAGCGAGAGGGAATGATGACTTTCGAAATGGTTTTCTTCATTGTTGCTATAATAATGATCCGATCTGATCCAGATTCAACACTCTGATAGAAATGGCCATTCTCTATGATTCTGCGTTTTTAGTTTTCGCGTATCTTCAAAATTGTGTACGCCACAGACTTTTGTCCTTTGTGCGGGCGGAAAGGGGCGGGGCGAAATTTTGCAACACATTTGGAGTAGTGTGAGCACACAGGAGACTGGATACAAAACTTGGTTGCTCTAGCTTAAATGGTCTCTGAGATATAGGCGCAAATGAAGACGGACAGACGGACAGACGGACAGACGGACGGACGGACAGACGGACGGACAGACAGACATGGCTATATCGACTCGGCTATTGATGCTGATCAAGAATATATATACTTTATGGGGTCGGAAACGCTTCCTTCTGGGCGTTACACACAACCGTTATCCCCACAAATCTAATATACCCCTATACTCTTCGAGTACCGGGTATAAAAATTAAAAAGATTGAAAGTGAAAAGTGAGACTGACAGAAGAAGAATATGAAATAAAGGCGAGATGAGTGAACAGTAAACTTAAAATATATTACAAAAAAAAATATCAGTTGTGTGTGTATGTGTGGCCATTTATAAGTTTTCTCCAAAAAGTTTTATATAAGCAGGTTTCAATATTTACTTGTGTAGCTTGGATGCAAGAATCTACAAAATCGTTTGCTATTGTAAGTGATAAGCTTACTCACAACAAACACGATGTGTATGTTTTTTTGATAAAACAACTTTATGAAGTCAAAAAGGATTTTGGAAGTTTTTCACGATTGTTAATATTTTCTGATGGATTCGTCGCTCAATTTAAAAACAAATTTATATTGTCAAGCTTTGATAATATTTTACGTGATCTTGGACTTTTGTCCATTGAATGGAATTTTTTTGCAACTTCACATGGCAAGGGAGCTGTCGATGGAGTCGGAGCAGTAATAAAAAGGAAAATCTGGCAGATGACTCAATCGCAAAACGTTGTGATAGCTGATGCCCTTTCATTTTATGAATTGGCACAGAAAAATATAAATGGGGTACAGATTTTATTTATGTCATCGGAAGAAATTACATTTAGTTCCTTGTTTTATGATTTAAATGAAAAATGGAAAAATGTAAAAAGTATTAAAGGAATGTTAAAATTACATTTCTTTTCTTGCCAAGGACTACATTTAACAGTGGCTCGGACTGCATATTCCGAAAAAAAAATCCTAAATTGAACACCTCAACATTAATTTTGTTATATATGTATGTACATATAAATTCATATTCATATCGATAAGTTTGTTAAAATTTTTGTTAATTATTTTTATTTACAAATAAACGCATTAAATTGAATTCCTTATTTTATACAAGTTTTTCAAGCTGTTTTATATGTATATTTTTGAAAAACAGTGCCAAAAAAAACTTAAATATCACATGGAAAAAAATGTCCCGTGCGACAGAGGATTAAATTGAATTAAAACAAAACTACAAACCATACATGCTTTAAATTATAACCATTTTAAAGTGTCATCAATGCAGAACATTAATCAGAAATTCGCATAAATACATCGCCTCAACTTTCGCTGAAATCTGAGTTTGAATTGGTCGCCGCGAAAACCACTTCTATATTTGTCCCGTGCGAATACCATGCTATTTTGCAAATATCTCGAAAACGAACAGTAGCCCAAAATCGCCCTTAGCACCAGCTATAGGGCTAGTCAAGTGGCGAATCATAACGGTAAAACAATTTTGAAAATCGGTTTTTTTTTGACATTTTTACAGCTTGAAATGCGTACGAACGTCCCGTGCGACATCAGAGAAATACCCATATGTACATTACATATGTATGTACCAAAATTAAACATTTTTATTGTTAAAAATTGTTGTTAAAATTATTTATAATAATTTAATTAATTCAATTTTGCGTTTGGCTAAGTTTTTCCGACCGAATTTTAGAAATCACCCACTTTGTTTATATGGTTTTAAGTAATAAAATTGGTTTAAAGTATTGGTTTTAACAATTATATGTACCTTTTTCCTCAGCCATATTGCTTACGCGCCAAAATTTAAATTTTGAGCTGCCAATTTTTGTTGTAACTAGTGGTGATAATTCCACGACACGCATATCAGGGTTGAAATATTCGGAAAATCGGACAAACTCAACTAAACGCAACCAAAACTCTCAACCTCTCTCTCTCTCCACCTCTAGGTCCCCTATGCTTCCCCATGTAAACGAAACTCGAGTTTTGCCCGAAACTCAATAACTCAACCGTAGTGTAAATAGGCTATAAGAAATGTAATGTTTCGTTTGGAAAAAATGTCCAGACCGCCAGAAAGTAGGCACCATCAGGGCGGTGTAGGCGTATAAGAGTTCGACGGCGAGTTCGGGAGGGCAAGCTTGAAGCTTATGTCTGTGCATTAAATTATATTTAACGAGGGGGAACGTTGTGAGCCACGGCAAAGGCCGCGGCTCTACCTTATACCCGGTACTCACTCAGTATACACATATGTATGTACACACATACTTATATGAGCTTGCGATTTATGCAATTTATTATATGTTCGCAAAAGGGACAAATTAAATTTTGGGCAAATGATAATATTTCAAAAAATGAAGTCAAATCATTTTTGGAATTTTTATACATGTTTCCTTTTTTGTTTACATATGCTTTTTACATCTGCTTCTAAATTTCTACATGACATGTATTACTACATATTCGAGACGTACACGTGTGTACGAAAGAGAGAGGGAATGAGAAAGCGCTTGGCAGGCGTTGCGTAGCCACTGAAATTTAATTTGTTCCTTCTGTCCATAATATTGATTCGACCTGATCCATATTCGGCAATCTGGTAGATATGGTAATTTTCCATGATTCTGCGTTTTTGGTTTTCTCGAACCTTAAAAATTGTGGATTCCACAGATTTTCGTCTTTTGTGGGGGCGGAAAGAGGCGTGGCAAAATTTTAAAACAAACTCGTGCTGGTTTGATATCACAGGAGCTTGGATAGAAAGTTTGGTTGCTCTAGCTCTTATAGTCTCTGAGAACTAGGCGTCAAAAAATACGAATGGGCAAATCAGATGGGGCCGCGTGTGAGAGAGAGCGAGAGGGAACGATGACTTTCGAAATGGTTTTCTTCATTGTAGCTATAATAACTATCCGATCTGATCCAGATTTAACACTCTGATAGAAATGGTCAGATGGTCAGAAATGGACGGACAGACGGACGGACAGACAGACATGGCTATATCGACTCGGCTATTGATGCTGATCAAGAATATATATACTTTATGGGGTCGGAAACGCTTCCTTCTGGGCGTTACACACAACCGTTATCCCCACAAATCTAATATACCCTTAAACTCTTCGAGTACCGGGTATAAAAATTGGTGTCGCAGCCTCTCGCTCAAGCTTGGGCGAGGGCAATGACCTGGTAAGGCCCAAACGACGGGAGCAGTATTAGGCTTATTATTAGGGTATTCCCAAGGGGAAAGTATCGACCCCGAATAGGCGGTAAGGCGCCCCCAACCGGCGGTCAAGGTGCACTAAACAGCGAATAGCTGTTAGGGGCAAATGTCAGTGGGTGAGAGAAAGAAATTTGGCACCCAGGCTCCTAATAGTTTCCAGTCAGGGCCTTTTCTTTTCTTCTGACGACCAGCAAGCCGACAAGTCGTATGACGCTTTGATTTTCTACTCAGTAGAAAAAAAGTTTGTGACATCATCCCCCCGTAGTTGGGGATTCCAGGCAAAACGGGCTTTTGGGGCTTAGAGCCAAATTGGTGTCTCCAAAACGGACGGATTATTGTGCAGGGTGCCGTTTTAAATCAAGGTGATTATTTTCTCAGGCCGTTCGATCATTAGGCAGACGAGATTTGCCATGCACATGGTCTCCGGATGGCACTCTCTTTTTTCCCATTCTACTTTCCTCAGGAATGGCACCTAGTTTCCAGTTCAAAAGGAAAAAGAATACGAAAGAATCGTGTGCCCTTTGGGGCTAAATTTCCCCGAGGGATTCTATATGCGCAAGTAGAAATTCTGAAAAGAAGGGGTCATACAACCAACCTTTATTGGCAACAGTGCGTGAAAGTGATCCTGCGAGTGGAGGGGAGCAAGGCAGTGATTCCGTAGTAGGGAAGACGCCCCCTTCGTATTTCCTGTAAAAGGTCGGAGAGATCACTAGATAAGCATGAACCCCAAGTAAAAATTGAAACCTCAAATATAAAAAAACGAGAGGGAACGCTGTGAGCCGCGGCAAAGGCCGCGGCTTTACCTTATACCCGGTACTCAGTCAGTATATACATATGTACATACATTTATGAGCCTACGATTTATGATATTTATTATAAGTTCGCAAAAGGGACGAACAAATTTTGGGCAAAAAATAATATATCAGAAAATGAAGTCAAATCATTTTTGGAATATTATACATGTTTCCGATTTTGTTTGCATATGAATTTTACATTTGCTTCTAAATTTCTACATGACATGTATAACTACATATTTGAGACGTACAAGTGTTTAGGACAGAGAGAGAGGGAATGAGAAAGCGCTTGGCAGGCGTTGCGTAGCCACTGAAATTTAATTTGTTTCTTCTGGCCATAATATTAATCCGACCTGATCCATATTCGGCAATCTAATAGATATGGTAATTTTCCATGATTCTGCGTTTTTGGTTTTCTCGTACCTTAAAAATTGTGGATTCCACAGATTTTCGTCCTTTGTGGGGGCGGAAGGAGGCGTGGCAAAATTTTGAAACAAACTCATGCTGGTTTGATATCACAGGAGCTTGGATAGAAAGTTTGGTTGCTCTGGCTTTTATAGTCTCTGAGAACTAGGCGTCACAAAATACGAATGGGCAAAGCGGATGGGGTCGCGTGTGAGAGAGAGCGAGAGGGAATGATGACTTTCGAAATGGTTTTCTTCATTGTAGCTATAATAATGATCCGATCTGATCCAGATTCAACACTCTGATAGAAATGGTCTTTCTCTATGATCCTGCGTTTTTAGTTTTCTTGTATTTTCAAAATTGTGTATGCCACAGACTTTCGTCCTTTTTGGGGGCGGAAGGGGGCGGGGCGAAATTTTGAAATATACTTTGAGTAGTGTGATAACACAGGAGACTCAATACAAAACTTGGTTACTCTAGCTTTAATAGTCCATGAGATATAGGCGCAAATGAAGACGGACAGACGGACAGACAGACATGGCTATATCGACTCGGCTATTGATGCTGATCAAGAATATATATACTTTATGGGGTCGGAAACGCTTCCTTCTGGGCGTTACACACAACCGTTATCCCCACAAATCTAATATACCCTTATACTCTTCGAGTACCGGGTATAAAAATATATATAAATCGAGGGGGAACGTTGTGAGCCGCGGCCTTTGCCGCCTACTTTGTACCCGGTACTCAGTCAGTATATACATACATATGTATATGAGCTTATATGTACATACAGTTGCGTCCAAAATAATAGTAGTGCTGATATGGGCTTTACATACTGTTCTTTTTCTCCGTAATAACTGTACCGATCGTATTGATTTTTTCACCCCGGCACAAAGCACAGCATTGCTGTTCTTGAAAATACAGTTATGTCTTCTTATCTCTTTTTTATACCCGGTACTCGAAGAGTAAAAGGGTATATTAGATTTGTGGGGATAACGGTTGTGTGTAACGCACAGAAGGAAGCGTTTCCGACCCCATAAAGTATATATATTCTTGATCAGCATCAATAGCCGAGTCGATATAGCCATGTCTGTCTGTCCGTCTGTCCGTCTGTCCGTCTGTCCGTCCGTCCGTCTTCATTAGCGCCTATATCTCTGAGACTATTAAAGCTAGAGCAACCAAATTTTGTATCCAGTCTCCTGTGTGATCACACTACTCCAAATGTGTTGCAAAATTTACCCCCGCCCCGTTCCGCCCACACAAAGGACGAAAGTCTGTGGCATACACAATTTTGAAGATACGGGAAAACTAAAAACGCAGAATCATAGAAAATTACCATTTCTATCAGAGTGTTGAATCTGGATCAGATCGAATCATTATTATAGCTACAATGAAGAAAACCATTTCGAAAGTCATCGTTCCCTCTCGCTCTCTCTCACACGCGACCCCATCTGCTTTGCTTATTCGTATAAATGAGCGCCTAGTTCTCAGAGACTATAAGAGCTAGAGCAACCAAACTTTCTATCCAAGCTCCTGTGATACCGAACCAGCACAAGTTTGTTTTAAAATTTTGCCACGCCCCCTTGCGCCCCCACAAAAGACGAAAATCTGTGGAATCCACAATTTTTAAGATAAATGAAAACTAAAAACGCAGAATCATGAAAAATTACCATATCTACCAGATTACCGAATCTGGATCAGATCGGATCAATATTATGGCCAGAAGAAACAAATTAAATTTCAGTGGCTACGCAACGCCTGCCAAGCGCGGCCTCATGCCCCCTCCCTCTCTCTCCTAAACACTTGTACGTCTCAAATATGTAGTTATACATGCAATGTAGAACTGTAGGCGCAGATATACAAAGCATATGTAAACAAAAATGGAAACATGTATAAAAATTCCAAAAAATTCATTTTTGTAATTTAAATATTATTTTCGTCCCTTTTGAGAACATATAATAAATTTCATAAATCGTAGGCTCATATATGTATGTATATATATACTGACTGAGTACCGGGTATAGGTAGAGCCGCGGCCTTTGCCGCGGCTCACAACGTTCCCTCTCGTTTTGTATTCTGTTTTGAGCTTTTTCGCTAAACCATTTCGACACCATTTCGACGCATTCAAAATAATTGTAGTGCTCCAGACAGTAGTGCATAATTTGAAATCTGTTAGAGTTTCTTCAAGGTTTGTGGTGTTAAATTATAGTTTGATTGTTTATTTAGTAATCTTAAGCTTTTTTAGTTTCCTTTTTTGTCATTTCGGACCTACAAAATGGGGCGTGGTAAACATTGTACTGCCGAAAAGCGCGAGCAAATTAAAAGGCTCATTTCAGAAGGAAGGACATATGTCGATGTCCAGAAAATCATTGGTTGTTCAGCTACAATGATCAGAAACGCAAGTAAATATGAGCCAAAATGTGAAACCCGCGGCAGGCCACAGTTATTGCCGCAACAATCTGTACAACGACTACTAAGACGGGCGAGGTGCCACCCTTTTAAGCCTGCTGCAGAGTTAAAAAAAAGTGCAGCTTAAATGTAAGTCTCGGAACCATAACAAGAAAGCTAAGAGAACAAAATTTAATGGCCAGAAGTCTACGTAAAGTCCCGTTGTTGACAAAAAAACATATACACTTGGCCCTCGCTTAACACGGACTCTTTTAGCACGAACTCGGTCTTACACGGTTACAAATTTGCTCCCATTCCCCTTTTAACACGCTAAAAACCTCGTTCTTACACTAATGCAAAATATCGATATATATATTTTTTTTGCTGTCGATTAACGCTATAGTGCCTTTGTTCTTGCGTCATACGCATGGGGTGCTTGTCGAAAAAGGGGAATCCCACATTTGATATGTCAGATGTAAGCGTGTTTTAGTAGGTGCAAAAATCTTGAGCTTTGCAGACGCGTAAATAAAAAGTCAAAGATTTTGTGGTAAGTAAAAAGGTGGTACAGCTTGATTAAATTAAAAAGTGAATATGTACATAATTAAAATAAATAAATTTTAGCTTTTACAATGGCAGAAAAAAAGAACAGAGCTACTTTAAAACGAAAAGTCATTTCTATAGAATCAAAAATACAAATTCTAAACCGGTTAGACAATGGGCAAACTGCCACGGAAATTGCAAGAAGCCTTGATTTAAATGAGGCAACAGTTCGCACTATCAAAAAGAATGAAACTGAAATACGACGTGCAGGAAGCATTGGGTCATCCATATCTACAAAATTTACCAGTAGAGCACGTGCACCAATTTTGGAAAAAATGGAAAGAGCACTTAGCATTTGGATTGACGATAGCTACGAAAAAAAGATCCCTTTAAGCCAGCGGATCATTCAGGAAAAGGCACTCAGGATTTATGGACTGCTCGAGCAAAATGGAGAGCCCTCTTCCAGCATAGATTTCGTTGCCAGTAATGGATGGTTCGAGAAATTTAAGAAAAGGTTCTCCATTCATAGCCTCAAATTTAAGGGCGAAGCGGCATCGGCCGATGATGGAGCTGCTACCACATACCCAGAAGAGATTCAGGGGTTCATTAAAGAAGAGGAATTCCTGCCCGACCAAGTTTTCAATGCGGATGAAACTGGACTTTGCTGGAAAAAAATGCCAAATCGAACTTTTTTATCAAAGAATGAAAAAGTAGCTCCCGGCTTTAAGGCACAAAAAGATCGTTTTACACTTTTGCTGTGTAGTAATGCATCGGGCGACTTTCAAGCAAACATGGCAAATGATGATTTGCAAGAGTTGTTTGAAGATGAAGGAATTAATGACGAATCATTGCTTGAGATTGCTGTGAATGAAGCAAACAATTCGAAATCAGATGACAGCAGCTCTGAAGAAACCGACCCGATTAGTTTAACGATAGAAAAGCTCCAAGAAGGATTCGCATATGCTAGCAGCTTGGAATCGTGCTTCTTAAATTCAGATCCGGTCATCGAACGACGACTTAAGTTTAAGAGAGAGTTGGAAAAAATACTTTTGCCTTATAAGGAGTGCTATAAAGAAGCTTTAAAAGCCACCAAACAATCGAAAATGACTGATTTTTTTGATAAGGAGCCACCAAAAAAGAAAACATGTTGAAACAAACTGGCTTAAACTATAAATGCCACCAAATGCATTTCAAATTTGATATGAATTGAAACATATGATCTCCTTACTTTTTAACATTTTTAAGTTTCTATAAAGTTTAACATGTTAATTAATTATATGAAGCACCTTTTTTTTATTTAATACCCACTTTTAATTTGGAAATAAATAAAAACAGACCAAACTTGAATAATAAAAAAATTTTTTTCCGCCAATTTTGAATTTTGAGAACGTAACCCCTTATTTTGTACTGAATCCATGTTTCGCTTAACACGATTTCGCTTAACACGAGGATTTCTAGGAACGTAACCCCCGTGTTAAGCGAGGGCCAAGTGTACTCAAAAGATTGAAGTTTGCGAAAGAGCACCTGAACTGGCCCATGGAGAAGTGGCGAAATATATTGTGGTCGGATGAATCGAAAATTGTTTTGTTTGGTGGACGTGGCTCTCGCCAATATGTGAGACGTCCACCTGCATCTGAATATTTACCAAAATATACTCTAAAAACGGTTAAACACGGTGGTTCTTCCATTATGATATGGGCAAGCTTTTCATGCTACGGTGTTGGACCTATACACTGGGTTAAAAGCATAATGGATCGGCACGTGTACGTTAAGATACTATCAGATGTGATGCTACCTTATGCCTCCGAGGAAATGCCGCTTATTTGAACCTTCCAACAGGACAATGATCCGAAGCACACAAGTAAAGTTGCCAAGGAGTGGTTTGCTGCCAATAAGGTACATTTAATGGAATGGCCGGCTCAGTCACCCGATCTCAATCCAATTGAGAACTTGTGGTGTGATGTGAAAAGAGAAGTCTCAGAATAAAACCAAGCAACAACAACCAACTTTGGGACACTGTAAAAAGGTCCTGGAGCTCGATTTCTGTCGAAAAATGTCAAAATTTAGTTAACTCCATGCCAAAACGTTGTCAAGCCGTTATGAGAAACAACGGCTATGCAACTAAATACTAAAATTAACTAGATATATGGATGTATTATAATAGATATCAGGGACTCTCCCAAAAAATTTGTTTTGATTTTGATCTCAGTACTTACACATTTTATTATACCCGGTACTCGAAGAGTAAAAGGGTATATTAGATTTGTGGGGATAACGGTTGTGTGTAACGCACAGAAGGAAGCGTTTCCGACCCCATAAAGTATATATATTCTTGATCAGCATCAATAGCCGAGTCGATATAGCCATGTCTGTCTGTCCGTCTGTCCGTCTGTCCGTCCGTCCGTCTTCATTAGCGCCTATATCTCAGAGACTATTAAAGCTAGAGCAACCAAATTTTGTATCCAGTCTCCTGTGTGATCACACTACTCCAAATGTGTTGCAAAATTTCGCCCCGCCCCTTTCCGCCCGCACAAAGGACGAAAGTCTGTGGCAGGCACAATTTTGAAGATACGAGAAAACTAAAAACGCAGAATCATAGAAAATGACCATTTCTATCAGAGTGTTGAATCTGGATCAGATCGAATCATTATTATAGCTACAATGAAGAAAACCATTTCGAAAGTCATCGTTCCCTCTCGCTCTCTCTCACACGCGACCCCATCTGCTTTGCTTATTCGTATAAATGAGCGCCTAGTTCTCAGAGACTATAAGAGCTAGAGCAACCAAACTTTCTATCCAAGCTCCTGTGATACCGAACCAGCACAAGTTTGTTTTAAAATTTTGCCACGCCCCTTGCGCCCCCACAAAAGACGAAAATCTGTGGAATCCACAATTTTTAAGATAAATGAAAACTAAAAACGCAGAATCATGAAAAATTACCATATCTACCAGATTACCGAATCTGGATCAGATCGGATCAATATTATGGCCAGAAGAAACAAATTAAATTTCAGTGGCTACGCAACGCCTGCCAAGCGCGGCCTCATGCCCCCTCCCTCTCTCTCCTAAACACTTGTACGTCTCAAATATGTAGTTATACATGCAATGTAGAACTGTAGGCGCAGATATACAAAGCATATGTAAACAAAAATGGAAACATGTATAAAAAAATTCCAAAAAATTCATTTTTTTAATTTAAATATTATTTTCTTCCCTTTTGAGAACATATAATAAATTTCATAAATCGTAGGCTCATATATGTATGTATATATATACTGACTGAGTACCGGGTATAAGGTAGAGCCGCGGCCTTTGCCGCGGCTCACAACGTTCCCTCTCGTTTTTTTTTGTATAATTTGGAAGTTTTACTTTGAGTTTTTATGTATTATTATAATCATTAATTAGCTCAGTTACAATAAAAATTAAAAATTTGCTTGGGAAGTTCTCCAAAGTCGTGCTATTAAGGAAAAATTGAAACTTGTATGGGCACTACGATTATTTTGGACGCAACTGTACATATATATGAGCTTACGATTTATGGAATTTATTATATGTTCGCAAAAGGGACGAATTAAATTTTGGGCAAAAAAGAATATTTCAAAAAATTAAGTCAAACCATTTTTGGAATTTTTATACATGTTTCCATTTTTGTTTACATGTGCTTTTTACATCTGCTTCGACATTTCATAATGTACATGTATGAGTAAGCGCTTGCCAGGCGTTGCGTAGCCACTGAAATTTAATTTGTTCCTTCTGTCCATTATAATGATCCGACCTGATCCAGATTCGGCAAACTGTTAGACACGGTAATTTTCCATGATTCTAGGTTTTTGGTTTTCTTGTATCTTAAAAATTGTGGATTTCACATATTTTCGGCCTTTATGGGGGCGGAAGGGGCGTGTCAAAATTTTGAAATACACTTGTATTGAAGTGATATCACACTTGGATTGAAAGTGTGAGGACCCATACTGGGACCTCACATGCTTATACGTGTATGGCCTTATAAATAGAGTATAATAGAGTCAGTCATAAATATATAAATAAGCTAGATTTATTAGTAGAATAACCGCCAGATGCCCAGCTCACCCACACCCGAAAAACCAGCAGCAGACAAGCCAAAGCGAAGAACACACTCTGAAAACGGAGTGCGCGAAAGGAGAGAGAGAGAGAGAGAGCGGCCACTACCATAAGTGGCGCTCGGCCAGCCGTGTAGGCGAAAGAGATCCGCGAAAGCCGGTGCAGCGAAATCTCTCTCTTTCGGAAAAGTCCCGTTGACCCGAAAAGAACGGCAATGGGCCCAGGCCTGGGATCGACGCGCTCAATGGAAAAAAACCTAGGAGAGTAGAAATCGAGAGGCCGTGGCGTGCGGTTGATATGACGAGTGTGAAAGCAAAAGTGTGACGCAGACTACGCCGAGGGACGCCCAAGTAAAATCACAGCCCACAACGCAGACTACGGCGCAGACCCAGGAAGCCAAGGAGACTAGAGATCATGGGACATCGACGTTACACACACGGGTGAGCTGGCTGATGGCCAAGACGGGAAAAGGGCTTAGAGTAGGTGTGCGGTGGGAGTAGTTAGGCTGAATCAATAAAACCCTCTTATGCATATACATATATTCCTAAACAAACCTCTCTTTTTGCTCATCACTCGTGTGGTCGGCGTCCCGGCCGCAGCACCAATTTCCCTTCCCTCCCCCCTTTTGTTCTGTCGTGCCTCTTTGATCCTGGCAACAGGGGTTTTACCCTGCCGATATCGGGAGTGATACGTCTTCCTCCCTCTCCTCCTCCCAGTGCGTGGCCTGCTTCCTTCTCTGGCAACAGGGGATTTACCCTGCTGGAGTCGGTTTCGGTCTACGCCCTTCCTTTCTCCCGCCCGATGCAGTCTGCCTTACTGGCGGGTTCACGCTCCCTTGCCGTCCCCCGGCGTATGCATTTCGCTCCAGTTTTGGCAACAGGGGATTTACCCTGCCGAGACTGGGATCTGGTGCGCCGCCGGGATCGCTGGGCCTCGCGGGGACCACGTCCTTCCCCTCGTCCCTAAGTTATATCTCGAAGGTCACGCCGTTGGCGGTGACTCGGTAGCCCCCTATGAAATAACACGCCCTCCAATCTCAATAGTCCCAGCAACTTATAAATAAACTGTAAGTGACCCTGGACAGACTGAGATATGTACCCCCGCCTCAGATCACTACCTTACAGATGGCGCCCGAGCAGGGACTGTTGAGACAATTTAGTAGATCGATTTCTGGAGGATTCCACCCTTCGTGGCCTAAAGACCCATAAGCATATCACATAGGTAGCATCGCATATACCCGAGAAGAAACTTGTAGGGGAGTAGTAGCAAAACGTGGTATCGAAGTACAGCCCCGCAGCCGGCAAGTAGTGCTAAAATCTGTGCGATCCCCGTTATTTGAGCTGGAGAGAGAGAGAAGAGAGAGAAAACCCCAACGTCGAGACATAGCCCAGCCGACAAGCAGAGCAGAGTGCGATAACCGTTATGTATAGGAACGTAGGAGGGGCAACGGATAGTCGCGGCGCAGAGGACAGAAGACAAAAGTAGAACGAGACGTAATCGACGTTACATCGTGAAGGAGAGAGAGTAGCTCCAGACTCAGGGGGTATACTGAAAGCTGTTAGGCGCAGCATTTTTGCCGTTTTCCTTCCTGACACTACCCGCACCCTACGATCTTCGTCTACCTATCTGGCCATTCGTCCCTAGCTTGCCCGCGTGGTGTTCTCGGACGATTCCGAGACGTCGACAGCGGCAGAGGCCCGACCGCGGCAGAGGCTCGACCGCGCATTCAAGTCTAATATAAGCTGGGCCGCCGGGGATAGGGGGACAGTGCTTCCTAGCCATCGGTCCGCATACAACGTACACAGTGCTTCCTAGCCATCGGTCCGCATACAACGTACACAGTGCTTCCTAGCCATCGGTCCGCATACAACGTACACAGTGCTTCCTAGCCATCGGTCCGCATACAACGTACACAGTGCTTCCTAGCCCTCGTGAATACTCAACAGCAATCTACGCCCGTGCCCCGCCCGTTACAAACGCTCTCTCCGCGAGCCGCGCCTGAGTTCCGTCTCGTTTCAAACCCTACGTGGCACCGAACGTGGTCAGACTCTGCCAGTGAAGTCCGCTACGAGCCCACGTGTACTCTGACCTCGCAAGCCCACGTGTATCCCGGCCACTCGTCTAAGATAGATCTTCGGTACAGCGACTGCGAATAAGCCCGTCGTGTCTCCGCCCGTGCAAAGTCCTGGCCCCAGCTTTTCGGCGTAACGCGTGTCTGGATACGGAAAAGCCACCACCCCCCGGTGTACCGATCTCCACAGTTTCAACGTCAACGTGACAGTATCGAGACAAGCTCAGCATGGGAGTCAAGTGGATCTCAGTCAGACGCAAGAACGAGTTGGAAGCGATTACTTCCGAGTTCGGCTTAGACAGTTCTGGGACGGTCGAGGAATTGAGACGCCGGCTAGCGGCTTTCGCGAACAAGGACGATCTATCCGCTGCAGAGCGCTCGAGGCTCAACGACTTGGAGGCGCAGTACGGGACCACCGCGAATCCAGAGACCAAACCCTTGTCCCCTTGTCCCCCAACGCTCACGCCTCTTAGTTTGCAAGTACGTCCCCCAACAACGTCTGATGGTACATTGCCCAGTAACCTCGTAGTATCAGGATCTCCGGCTCAATAGGGAAAAATGTAGTTTCTTCCAAAGCAGCCTGAAATACCTAGGGCATGTGGTCAGCAGGGATGGGATACACACAGATCCTGACAAGGTCGCTGCAGTACGCAATCTCAAACCCCCTACGTGCGTCAAAGAACTTCGTCGATGCCTTGGTATCGCCTCTTGGTACCGACGGTTTGTACCCCACTTTTCCCGGATAGCGGAACCCATGACCGCTCTACTCAGAAAGGGCCAACAGTGGCAATGGTCGGACGAACAGACGCGAGCCTTTGAAGAGCTAAAGACCAGTTTAACGGAAGCACCGGTCCTCGCCTGCCCCGACTTTCAGGAACAATTCACATTGCAAACCGACGCTAGCGAACATGGCTTAGGAGCCGTCCTTACGCAAAAAATAAAGGGAGAAGAGCGAGTGATAGCATACGCGAGTCGACGTTTGTCCAAAGCCGAGGAAAACTACTCCGTCACCGAGAAGGAGTGCTTGGCCATCGTGTGGGCCATCCGCAAACTGCGATGCTACTTGGAAGGGTACCGGTTCGTGGTGGTTACAGACCACCTCGCCCTCAAATGGATAAACTCTATCGACAACCCCACGGGACGGATAGCGCGCTGGGCCCTGGAACTGCAGCAGTACCAATTCGACGTCCACTACCGCCGAGGGAAGCAGAACGTAGTAGCAGATGCACTTTCGCGCCAACCGTTGGAGTTGCTACAGCAAGCTCTAGAAGAAAGACCGCAGTGCAAATGGATCCGGAAAATATTGACTAGAATCGAGACGCAGCCGGGTAAATATGACGATTACCGAAGAGAGGGTGGACAACTGTATCGGCGCCTGGGCACCGTGCCTGAAGAGGAGGAATCCACCCCATGGAAACTCTGCGTGGCGACTGAACACCGGCGACGGGTCTTAGAAGAGTGCCACGATCACCCCACAGCAGGACACTTGGGGATTAGGAAGACAAGCACAAGGGTCGCCCAGAAGTATTACTGGCCCGGCCTATTCAGGGAAGTCGCCAGATACGTTCGCAAATGCCCGGTGTGCCAGAGGTACAAAGTAAGCCAGTTCAAACCAGCGGGGCAAATGTTCACCAGGCAGGTAGATGAGCCCTTTGCCGTGCTATGCGCCGACTTTGTTGGGCCGTTACCCCGCTCCAAGCATGGAAACACCGTACTTCTCGTTTTCTTCGACGTATTCAGCAAGTGGGTAGAGCTTGTGCCTCTACGTAAGGCAACGACACCGCATCTGGAGAGATCGTTCCGAGAGAGAATCCTCAGCCGCTTCGGGACACCTCGTACCTTTGTTTGCGACAACGGGCCGCAGTTCGTTAGTCGGTCGTTCAAGGCGTTCTGTAAGAAACTGGGGATGGAGCTTCAACACACTGCCCCGTACACCCCCCAACAAAACCCCACCGAACGCGCCAATCGTACTGTTAAAACAATGATAGCCCAATACATTGATGGCAGACAGAATACTTGGGACGAGCTCTTACCAGAGATTACACTCGCGATTAACTCCAGCGTATCTGATTCCACCAGATTTAGTCCTGCGTTTCTAATCCAAGGCCGCGAACCGAGGCTTCCGGGCACGCTGTATGACGAGGTCACTCCAGGAACAGGGTCTAGTATCGTTGACCCGGAGACCAAAGCCCAAAGGATGAGAGAGGTGTTCCAGATAGTAAAGGCTAACGGCGACAGAGCATCCGAGGAGCAAAAGCGCCACTACAATCTCCGCCGCCGAGAATGGAAACCCGCTATCGGATCCCTAGTACTACTACGACGCCACGTACTGTCCAAAGCATCGGAAGGCTTTGCCTCCAAATTGGCCTCGAAATTCGAGGGGCCCTACCGGGTAACCCAGTTTCTTTCTCCAAACCTTGTTCAATTGCAGGTGCTAAAGGGACGTAAACGCCGCTCGGCCAGCTTAAAGGACCTGAAAGCATTTCATCAAGCCATCGACGGTGACGAAGGAAGCGAAGGAGACGACTCGTTCCAACTCGATCACTCCATCCAGCCGGAGGGTCTTGACGGACTGAGCCAATCAACTGGAGGACAACCCCGACGACGATTCTCCGCTGGCGGCCCCTAGTAATGCCCGTACACCGGAACGCGGGAGCCCAGTACAAGACTATGGGACGACGACCACAGGGGCGGCACCTACGACTACGCGGGACCCTACGCATCACCTAGCGACAACCACACCGGGCCCTTTGGACGCCGACGACCCCGGCCAATAAGAAGGAACCAGCGAGGAACGGCGCACCGAACGAGGCGTGCGCGGCAGTTTCTCCTGGATACGCCAACTTTAGTCCTACGCAGAGGCCCAGGAACCAGCGAGGAACGGCGCACCGAACGAGGCGTGCGCGGCTGTTTCTCCTGGATACGCCAACTTTAGTCCAACGCAGAGGCCCAGGAACCAGCGAGGAACGGCGCACCGAACGAGGCGTGCGCGGCTGTTTCTCCTGGATACGCCAACTTTAGTCCAACGCAGAGGCCCAGGAACCAGCGAGGAACGGCGCACCGAACGAGGCGTGCGCGGCAGTTTCTCCTGGATACGCCCACTTTAGTCCTACGCAGAGGCCCAGGAACCAGCGAGGAACAGCGCACCAAACGAGGCGTGCGTAGCTGTTCTCCACCCGGCTGACCTTACGTAAACAATCGCCCCAGAGACCAAAAGACGCGCCAGTGGACCACCGGGAGTGACGACGTGGAGCCCACGAGTTTGCGGGGGCCACTTGCTGGTAGGCGCGCTTGCCCAACGTCCCCGCGCCCCTCGGGGTAACACTCAAGGTGGACACACACACTCTCTAACGTCACGGACCGGACCGGCCATCCGCCCCCTTAGGATACATTTAGGATATCGATACGAACCCCTTTGTAAATCCACCTTAAGCTTATAACAGTTCCGCCGCACTTGTAGGGTATCAGGGTAAATCATAGTTATAGTCAATAAGCTTATTATAATCCACAGCTCAGCGAACGCGAAGGATCCCTGCCGACGAAGCGGCACGTCCAAAGACAAGTCCGAACCCGACATCGACTGGGAGATCATCGAGGAACTGTTCCTTCGCCCCACTCCACGATTCTACCGCATCAACCCCGAGGTACTCAGCTGGGAAAATCTATGCGGAGAAATCACGAACTGGACCTACATCAACGCACCAGACGTCACTGACATTCTCGCTGGCCCATGTCGCATCAGCGCACCAGACGCCATCAACGCTCACGCTGACCCAGGCGGCATCAGCGCACCAGACGCCATCAACGCTCACGCTGACCCAGGCGGCATCAGCGCACCAGACGCCATCAACGCTCACGCTGACCCATGTCGCATCAGCGCACCAGACGCCATCAACGCTCACGCTGACCCATGTCGCATCAGCGCACCAGACGCCATCGACGCTCACGCTGACCCCGGCGGCATCAGCGCGCTAGACGTCAACGACATTCACGCTGGCCCATGTCGCATCAGCGCACCAGACAACAACTACACTCACACCGGCCCATGTTGTGTCCACGCGGCGGGCGACATCAACGCCCAGGGCCCAGGACACCTTGGCGCACCAAACGCCACCGACGTTCCCGCTGACCCAGGCTACGTCGACGCAGCCGACGTCATCGACCTCCTAGGCCCCAGCCACATCCACGCTGCAGAAACCATCGACCGAATCTACGCCGAAGTAGCAGGAGCTATCCCCTCCATGCCCACAAGCCTACCGTGCTTGGACATACTAGTGGACCACACAAGATCGGAACCGTCAGAGTTCGAGCGGGAGGTGCTCCGTTGGGAAGAGCCTCCGCTCCCGACCCTCTTCGGGGTTCTTGACGTGCCTCACCTCCTCGGGCTAATAGACGGTCTCGACGCCACCTACGAGGACTCTGAACTCCCGGACGTCGGCGTCCTTGACGCAGTCCTACATTCCGGCGCCGCTAGTCCCGAGACATCTGAGACTACCACCCCCACGCCCGGCATTGAATGGGTGACCGGAGAAGAGGCCTGGAGAGTGCGCACGCCCAGCGGCAGGATCCCGGCGACCCTGAAATCGAGGCTCCTAGCGCAGTTGGATAACCCAAGACGTAAGGAAGTTCGATTCCTAGTGGACACTGATGGTGCCTTTTTCCAGGTCCACATCAGCAAAACGAACAAAGTGACCATTCGTTCCCGGGCCCCCCGAAGTAAGGAGGGGGTGTGAGGACCCATACTGGGACCTCACATGCTTATACGTGTATGGCCTTATAAATAGAGTATAATAGAGTCAGTCATAAATATATAAATAAGCTAGATTTATTAGTAGAATAACCGCCAGATGCCCAGCTCACCCACACCCGAAAAACCAGCAGCAGACAAGCCAAAGCGAAGAACACACTCTGAAAACGGAGTGCGCGAAAGGAGAGAGAGAGAGAGAGAGCGGCCACTACCATAAGTGGCGCTCGGCCAGCCGTGTAGGCGAAAGAGATCCGCGAAAGCCGGTGCAGCGAAATCTCTCTCTTTCGGAAAAGTCCCGTTGACCCGAAAAGAACGGCAATGGGCCCAGGCCTGGGATCGACGCGCTCAATGGGAAAAAACCTAGGAGAGTAGAAATCGAGAGGCCGTGGCGTGCGGTTGATATGACGAGTGTGAAAGCAAAAGTGTGACGCAGACTACGCCGAGGGACGCCCAAGTAAAATCACAGCCCACAACGCAGACTACGGCGCAGACCCAGGAAGCCAAGGAGACTAGAGATCATGGGACATCGACGTTACACACGCGGGTGAGCTGGCTGATGGCCAAGACGGGAAAAGGGCTTAGAGTAGGTGTGCGGTGGGAGTAGTTAGGCTGAATCAATAAAACCCTCTTATGCATATACATATATTCCTAAACAAACCTCTCTTTTGCTCATCACTCGTGTGGTCGGCGTCCCGGCCGCAGCACCAATTTCCCTTCCCTCCCCCCTTTTGTTCTGTCGTGCCTCTTTGATCCTGGCAACAGGGGTTTTACCCTGCCGATATCGGGAGTGATACGTCTTCCTCCCTCTCCTCCTCCCAGTGCGTGGCCTGCTTCCTTCTCTGGCAACAGGGGATTTACCCTGCTGGAGTCGGTTTCGGTCTACGCCCTTCCTTTCTCCCGCCCGATGCAGTCTGCCTTACTGGCGGGTTCACGCTCCCTTGCCGTCCCCCGGCGTATGCATTTCGCTCCAGTTTTTGGCAACAGGGGATTTACCCTGCCGAGACTGGGATCTGGTGCGCCGCCGGGATCGCTGGGCCTCGCGGGGACCACGTCCTTCCCCTCGTCCCTAAGTTATATCTCGAAGGTCACGCCGTTGGCGGTGACTCGGTAGCCCCCTATGAAATAACACGCCCTCCAATCTCAATAGTCCCAGCAACTTATAAATAAACTGTAAGTGACCCTGGACAGACTGAGATATGTACCCCCGCCTCAGATCACTACCTTACAAAAGTTTGGTTGCTCTCGCTCTTATAGTCTCTGAGATATAGGCGCTAATAAAGACGGACGGACGGACAGACGGACGGACAGACAGACATGGCTATATCGACTCGGCTTGTGATGCTGATCAAGAATATATATACTTTATGGGGTCGGAAACGCTTCCTTCTGGGCGTTACACACAACCGTTATCCCCACAAATCTAATATACCCCTATACTCTTCGAGTACCGGGTATAATGAAGTCAAAACGTTTTTGGAATTTTTATACATCATACATGTCGGTCCCCCACCAGAAGATATCGGCCGCAGTCCATCCCCCGAGAGGCCAGAATCCTCATCAGGGATAAGCTGCGTGGAAGACGAAACCACCTCCACCGAAACCACTTCCAGCTGGCACCCAGTACTCGGCGAGGACGACACCACACCAGAGCGCACCCGTAGCGAGTCTGGCATCGACCTGCCCTGGTTCGACTCGGACTCACCGACAACTTCTCCTGTCGAAGGACAGTCCCCCTAACCCGAAGAGGAAGCAGACCCACGGGAAAGGCCAGAGCCCAACGAGGAAAGTGCCGACGAAGTACTTGACCCACCACTAGGACAGCCCCCGGACCACCCAGGCAGTGAAGCAGAGCTCAACACCTCCGGGGAGGGGAACAGCACATCTCTTGAACTCGATGAGGAAGCCGTGGGCGGACTACTGGATCTGTTCCAAGAAGTCCCAGCCCTCAACGAGCTTCAGGACGAACAGGAGTGGCCAGTGGAGCCGGAAGAGTGGCGTGTGGAGACGCCGGATCGACGGATACCAACGGCGTTGCAGGACAGCGTGAGACAGCACCAACAAGACCGGGAAGACGGACCCCGAACCCGGCATATCGAGGAGCACGAAGGTCGCGCCTTTAGGGTCTCGATCAACCGGGGCGGCCAAGTCTTCATTTCTATTCGGCCCCCGTAGTAGGAAGGGAGTGTGAAGGGGCAGAGCCCATCACAAAACACATGGATATTGTTTTTTAATTATTTCTTTTCCAGAAACCGACAAACTAATGAATATTTTTGTTTTTGTTATTTCTGATTTTTGTTTTCCCTAGTATGTAGTATGTAGTTCATGATAATAGATTAAGACGGTAAGGATCAAAAACAAAGGCGAGTTATTTGTACGGGAATCGTGACTGAGGGGGTGCGGTTCACGGGAACCGTAATGAGCATCACTAACAGACAAGCGACAAAATACCCCGCCAACGCATAACGGAAGAATGGCCAAAGCAAGAACCACAGAGAGAGGGAGAGAGAGCACCAACCGCAGCAGAAAGTTCGAGAAATCGCACAACGCAATACCCCGACACCCAAATATCGGTAAACGGGAGCCGCAGCCGAGAGTGGCAGAGAGAGCAGAGACAGCAGAGAGCGAGCGCCAAACGCCGGCAGAGGCTACTGGCGGAGGCTCGAGTCTGGAGGCCTGGAGGCCTGGAGTGGCCGATTTTGAGCAGCCAAGAAAGCCAGAAGTGCGCGGTCAGAAATTAATCATTAAAAAGTGCCAGCAGCAAGGATCCACCACAGCCAGGGTGCCAGGAGGAGACAGCGGGCAATCGTGTACGCGGACGCCACGCGATTTGCCAAGCCGGTGGTCGCCCCTTCCCGTTGAATGCTCCCCCTCCAACCCCTTTCCAAAGACAATATAAACACTAAGATGTGCCGCGCCATACAAAATTTTGAGCGCAATTCCTGGCTGGCTGGAACTTTCAACAGTTCCGGCGTGAATTAGAGAGAGACAGATAGACGTTCACAAGTTCTGTACGTGAGGCTGAGCTTTAACTGAATGTGTATGGCTGCTTGTTTGTATTGGTTGTTGACGACGCCGCTGCACTATGGGGAATTTGACCACTTTTTGTGGCATTAATTAATAACTTCCAAACGAAGCAATATTTTTAAGTTCGGTTTTTTGATATGAGTTAATAATAGTAGGAGGAAGATATTTTGAAAAAAGGGGCGTGGTAGCTCTTTTCTATACCCGCTACTCGAGAGTACCGTCTTTATAAGCGCCTAGATCTCAGAGACCATAAAAGTTAGATGAAGCAAATTTTGTATCCAAGCTCCTGTTGTATCACACTTTAACAAGTAAAGTAAAAAATTTCGCTGACTTAAAGCTGTTATTCTTACATGGGACTGTTAAATTTAACATTTTGAGTTTGAGGCATAACAGTCTGATATTTTCTAAATGCGTTACCAGCAAATTTGTTCTAATTCGAAAACTTTTAAAAATCATGCAAATGCCAGATAAAGTGGTAATTTTCCCCATAGTGCGCTGTCGAAGAAAATACCCATTACTTTAGAATTGAATGGAGATTATGATTTTCCGATGACGCATGCCCAAAATATACAAAATTGTATATTTTGTATATCCTTTATATGCTAATTTTGTTTAATGTACTATAAACGAATATAATGAACGAATGTAAATATATACAAACGCAAAATGTATATCAGACATGACATCAAATTATATTAATTGTCTATAGGGTATTAGTGCGTCGCGTCAATAAGCGACACTCAGCAAATAAATTTGTGTCTCAAGAAATCTTCTCAAAAATATTTGGCTGGCAATTTCGGCAGCTCTGCACACGTATACACACACATACGTACTTACGTTCCGTGTGTACTTATACAAGCAAGCTCATTCTATTTTTAGATTTGCGAGCGCACTGGAGTTCGTGCGAGCGAGATAGCACTCTTTAAAAAACAACCCTCCCTACACCACATAATTGTATGAGCATCGGACATCTTAGTATTTATATTGTCTTTGCCCTTTCCCTTCCATCCCGGTACACCACCTCGGCCACACCACCCGCAGCACGCCTCCCGCGCCTGTACCCTGGCCGAGGGGTATGCGGCGCCGTACTCGCTAGCCACGAGTGGGGGGTACCACCGACCACGTGCCCCGTGTAACCAGGCCCCCCCAACAGCCACGCCAGCCGCAACACGCGCCCACGCCCAGGCCCGGGGTACCAACTACGCCATTCCACAGCACGCCCCTAGTCGAGGCCCCGACCACGGAAACGTCGGCACCGCGCGGAGTGCACACGCCACCCGTCCCTCCCCTACACTTCGTCCGTCCGATCCCTCCCTTGGACAGACTGCGAGGCTGTACCCCGGCCTGAGACAGGAACTTTCTTACAATACATTTCAGAAGAAAATACCGATATTAAAAATGAAATTGCAGAAATGCAAAAAAAATTAGATGTCGTCGCAGATGCTTTGGCGGGGGTGGTGGCTTTGCTAAAATTAAACATCAAAAAAGAACCAGAGGCACCAGAGGATTTTTCGTTTCCCTTGAAGACGAAGGTGGAGTTGGAGCAGTTCAACTCCACCATTACTCCGGAGCTCACCGATTACTATGTAAGTGATAGCTTATCTCAGTGGCACCGAGTAAATTTGTTTTTAATTTTTTTCTTTTAGATTAATAAATTACGAAAAGTAATGGGAACGGGCACATCATTGGCAAAATGCCTAAAAAACGTCCTGCATGAGCGACTTATTTTCGATTATAATGTAGATGGCACGGCGGGCAAGAGCTCTCTCAAAAATTTGAAAAGTATGGTGTCCTGGAAAGTAAGTCTAAACAAACAGTTTAGAAAAACTTTGTAAATTAATACATATTATTTTAGTGACGGTACAATTAAAATATCCCGACGAGCCCACCGATAAGGCCATACGGAAGGCCATACATAATATAAAACGAGAGGGAACGTTGTGAGCCGCGGCAAAGGCCGCGGCTCTACCTTATACCCGGTACTCAGTCAGTATATACATACATACATTTATGAGCCTACGATTTATGTAATTTATTATATGTTCTCAAAAGGGACGAAAATAATATTTAAAATTAAAAATTTTTTTGGAATTTTTATACTTGTTTCCATTTTTGTTTACATATGCTTTGTATATCTGCGCCTACATTTCTACATGACATGTATAACTGCATATTTGAGACGTACAAGTGTTTAGGACAGAGAGAGAGAGGGAGGGGGCATGAGTCAGCGCTTGGCAGGCGTTGCGTAGCCACTGAAATTTAATTTGTTTCTTCTGGCCATAATATTGATCCGATCTGATCCAGATTCGGTAATCTGGTAGATATGGTAATTTTTCATGATTCTGCGTTTTTGGTTTTCATTTATCTTAAAAATTGTGGATTCCACAGATTTTCGTCTTTTGTGGGGGCGGAAGGGGGCGTGGCAAAATTTTAAAACAAACTCGTGCTGGTTCGGTATCACAGGAGCTTGGATAGAAAGTTTGGTTGCTCTAGCTTTTATAGTCTCTGAGAACTAGGCGTCAAAAAATACGAATGGGCAAAGCAGATGGGGTCGCGTGTGTGAGAGAGCGAGAGGGAATGATGACTTTCGAAATGGTTTTCTTCATTGTTGCTATAATAATGATCCGATCTGATCCAGATTCAACACTGTGATAGAAATGGTCATTCTCTATGATTCTGCGTTTTTAATTTTCTCGTATCTTCAACATTGTGTACGCCACAGACTTTCGTCCTTTGTGCGGGCGGAAAGGGGCGGGGCGAAATTTGGCAACACATTTGGAGTAGTGTGATCATACAGGAGACTGGATACAAAACTTGGTTGCTCTATCTTAAATGGTCTCTGAGATATAGGCGCAAATGAAGACGGACAGACGGACAGACGGACAGACGGACGGACGGACGGACAGACAGACATAGCTATATCGACTCGGCTATTGATGCTGATCAAGAATATATATACTTTATGGGGTCGGAAACGCTTCCTTCTGTGCGTTACACACAACCGTTATCCGCACAAATCTAATATACCCCTATACTCTTCGAGTACCGGGTATAAAAAGCGCTTTCCAAAAATGCTCTAGGGCGAAGAAATTCAGGGGGCACGGATCCTTGGAGCAACAATAAAAATGTAGTATAATTTAATAAATTAATATATTGCTTAAATATATACGCCTTTTTTATACCCGGTACTCGAAGAGTTTAAGGGTATATTAGATTTGTGGGGATAACGGTTGTGTGTAACGCCCAGAAGGAGGCGTTTCCGACCCCATAAAGTATATATATTCTTGATCAGCATCAATAGCCGAGTCGATATAGCCATGTCTGTCTGTCCGTCCGTCCGTCTGTCCGTCTTCATTTGCGCCTATATCTCAGAGACCATTTAAGCTAGAGCAACCAAGTTTTGTATCCAGTCTCCTGTGTGATCACACTACTCCAAATGTGTTGCAAAATTTCGCCCCGCCCCTTTCCGCCCGCACAAAGGACGAAAGTCTGTGGCGTACACAATTTTGAAGATACGAGAAAACTAAAAACGCAGAATCATAGAAAATGACCATTTCTATCAGAGTGTTGAATCTGGATCAGATCGGACCATTATTATAGCTACAATGAAGAAACCCATTTCGAAAGTCATCGTTCCCTCTCGCTCTCTCTCACACGCGGCCCTGTCTGCTTTGCTTATTCGTTTAAATGAGCGCCTAGATCTCAGAGACTATAAGAGCTAGAACAACCAAACTTTCTATCCAAACTCCTGTGATATCAAACCAGCACAAGTGTATTTCAAAATTTTGCCACGCCCCTTTCCGCCCCCACAAAAGACGAAAATCTGTGGAATCCACAATTTTTAAGATACAAGAAAACCAAAAACGCAGAATCATGGAAAATTGCCATATCTACCAGATTGCCGAATCTGAATCATATCGGATCAATATTATGGCCACAAGAAACAAATTAAATTTCAGTGGCTACGCAACGCCTGCCAAGCGCTGACTCATGCCCCCTCCCTCTCTCGCTCTGTCCTAAACACTTGTACGTCTCAAATATGTAGTTATACATGTCATGTAGAAATGTAGGCGCAGATATACAAAGCTTATGTAAACAAAAATGGAAACATGTATGAAAATTAAAAAAAATTCATTTTTTTAATTTAAATATTGTTTTCGTCCCTTTTGAGAACATATAATAAATTTCATAAATCGTAGGCTCATATATGTATGTATTTATATACTGACTGAGTACCGGGTATAAGGTAGCAAAGGCGCGGCTCACAACGTTCCCTCTCGTTTTCTTATAAAATCTTCACTCATTGTATCTTCCTTTTTCTCTAAAATCTTCACTTATTATGTGCCTTATTTTTTCGAGAAAATCATCCCTTGCTGTGTGCCTTTTTTTCGGCTAAAATCATCGCTTATAGTAAACCTTATTTTTCGGCTAAAATCATCGCTTATAGTAAGCCTTAGTTTTCGGCTCAAATCAACGCTTATAGTAAGCCTCATTTTTCGGCTAAAATCATCACTTATAGTAAGCCTTATTTTTTCGAGAAAATTATCACTTATAGTAAGCCTTTTTTTCGCACCTTTCGATGACCATGTCATCCCCTATGCTCCTAGGACATCGCAATGTTAACGTGAGCAGTTCATCGTTCCGCGCGACATCACTTATGTCATCTGGGGTGCTCACGCTGAAATCGATGTGTGAGCACATTTGTAAGCTATGGCCCGTACTGCAGGGAATTGTCTATAGGGTATTAGTGCGTCGCGTCAATTAGCAACACTCAGCAAATAAATGTGTGACTCAAGAAATCTGAAGAAATCTGTGTCTCTGGGCAGCACGTACACGCACATATGAAGCGTACTTGCAGGTTCTGTCTTTTAATAGATATTCGCATCAGAAAACGAGGGATGATTTCAAATTTGATGCGCAAGTATGACACTAAAATCGGTATGGACCCATTTATTACCCATTTATATGTCATATTTTTTTGGTGCATACTACTTTTTTATGTGAGATCAAAGATAAACAAAGATATGTATACTACAATAAACCATACAATTAAATATATATTTTTGAATATATATGTATACATACATATGTATATCAGTTTATTATACTAGTATATTCTATATTAAACAATGTTAGCATCTAAAGCATGCACAAAACAACAATTATTCTGGTATTGTAAGGCAAACTAAAGGGAAGGGTGGCGTGAGCGTTAAAATCAAAACAAAGTTAAGAGAACACAAATTTCCGTTGTGCGCTCATACACACTTGCAAACACGCAAAGTAAGTGAGAATGCATGAGCAAACACGCGACTGGCATCAGCTCCCTGAGAGTGTGGAGAAATTTAATTCGTCTCTTTTGGGAACATACCCAGTGGACCAAATGCTCGTAAATGATATCGCAAACGAGAGTTAAGCGGAACTCAACCGTGTAAAACTATCGTTTTTGTATCCGAAAATGATACGAAAATGAATCACTGGTCGCTCAGTTTGTGGCAGTGAAAGTTTCGTTTTCGATAGCTCGAAAACGGATCGTTTGCGGGCCTTTTCTAATATCTTTTGCGAGCATTTTCTAACATCGTTTGCGAGCCTTTTCTAATATCTTTTGCGAGCCTTTTCTAATATCGTTTGCGAGCCTTTTCTAATATCGTTTGCGAGCCTTTTCTAATATCATTAACGAGCCGAAAAATGTTTTTTGTTTTTGTTGTTTTTATTATTTATACTATAGAAAAATTAACATTAAAAAGTAAAATAACAAACAAATTAAAATTAAATACTAAGTTTAATTTTTTTTGGGTTTTTTTGACCCTATCTTGGGCGTACTGGAAGAATTTCTGGGTAACTCTATCAAAATCGGCGTCTTCCAACGAAAATCTTTCATTAAATCCAGCTGTAAAAAAATAATCGATGTTTAGTATATTGCAATACACATATTAATTTTAAAATAATACTTACTACGGATTGCTAGGGTAACCCGCAAGCCCCTAACACATTTTTTGGCATCTGTGCCACGCCAAGAGCACTGTCGCGCCACCTCATCATTAAGAATGGAGCGCCAAGAGCTCCGAATCCATTTTTCGAAAGATTTTTCTCCACACATAGTTAGCTCTGAGATCTGTACAGAATATAATATTAAAATATAATATAGAATTTAGAATATATATATAAACTTGGCAATATAATATTATTTACTTACCGATTTTATGTCTTAAACGCCACTTAAACCAATTATTTTGTTATATCCACTCAGGCACGTCCGTCCGCTGCGGTTTTCAATCACTAAAGAGCGAACAAACGAAAAAAGGCAGTGCAACACAAAAAAACGTCGGCGTCGCGGCGGGACGCTTGTTGACATGTTCGTTCACGTTCATTTCGAGATCCGCTCTTTCTTGCACATTATGTCCGTTTGCAATACTTTTGCGAGACTTTGGTCGTCGCGTGTTTTTTGTCCGCAAAATGCTCTTTTCTGAGTCCGTCAGCGAACATTTTGCGAGACTCAAACCGAAGCTAGCTATTTTACCCGTTACCAATTTGCTTCTTTTTATTTATTACCCTTTTTGTCCAGTTTTCACTCATTTCTAAGTCCGTTTGCGATACTTTTGCGAGACTTTCATCGTCGCGAGTTTTTTGTCCGCAAAATGCTCTTTTCTAAATCCGTTTACGAACATTTTATCATAGTTCCGTTTTACTATCGTCTTTTGGTCCACTGGGTACCCTGTAGAACCAAAGGGGTCAATTGACCCTACTCGAACTAGTTCCGCTTCGGTTACCGCGCAACTAGCTACGCAACTAGCAACGGGGGAAGCGAACATCGACCAGGTCTACGTCGACTACAATGTACTAGTTCAGCGACTAGTTGCGGGGGAAGCGAACGTCGACCAGGTCTACGTCGACTACAATGTACTAGTTCAGCGACTAGTTGCGGGGGAAGCGAACGTCGACCAGTCTAAACAGATCCGAAATACGAAGCTGGCTTTGTTTTGTTTTCGAAGTCGACAAATAACCGTAAATCCGTGGAAATATGAAACAACCCCGAAAAAGAGTTACAATACAGTGCGGACTCTGTGATTTTTGGCCGGTGGCACGCCATGCAAAATGGACCAAAACGGTAAGTTAATCGTGATATTCTACTGTACTTGCGCTCGTGGAATGCAAGAGACAAAAAAGTACACAAACAAAATGCATTTGTTCTTCGTGTGTTTCTCTTTCTGCGTTGATTTTTTTCACTTCAATGCATGATCTAGTTGCTGAAAGCGTGGATTTGCTAAAATTTCTGCTAAACCCATTTTAAAAGTGAGAAAAAATAATAAAACAAATAAAAAAACTTACAAACAGGTACGTGCAGGCATATTTCATATTTTAAATAAAATGATAAGCAAAAGGCATTTGCGTAGACTGCAAAAGAGTGAAAGGGAATCGAACCTTGCAAAGTTAGCGTTGTGCAGTGCAGAAAAAGTAGAAGAAAAAGTGGAAGAAAAAGTGGAAGAAGTGAAAGAAATACTTATAGAAGAGGAAGCATTTGATTTTGAAAATGCGGTAATTCCGCCAAATAAATCGTCATTGAATGACAAACTTAGGCAGTGGTTTATTAAACATAGGCCAACGCGTGAATGTGCACTCGATTTAGTGGGTATTTTAAAAGAAGAAAATATAGATGTTTGTCCGTTTTATAAATCAAAACGCCAGCACAGAGGTGATATTCAGGTAATTGGTGGAGGATCTTATCTTCACATAGGTCTTGTCTGGCAGCTAGAACGACATTTTGAAAACATTGATATAATGGAAGAACTAAACATTGATATAAATGTTGACGGACTTCCATTATTCAAAAGTTCAAGGGCACAGCTATGGCCAATATTAGTGAGAGTAAACAATTATCCGAATGTTCCAGTATTTCCAGTAGGTATATTTTTAGGAAAAAGTAAGCCCCATAGCTGTGAAGAATTTTTAGCAAAATTTTGCTTAGAATTTAAAGAGTTAGAGAATGGCGGTTTCACCATTTGTGGCAGACATGTAAATATAGTTATTAGGGCAGTGGTTTGTGATGCTCCAGCAAGAGCATTTATTAGCGGCACACCTGGACACACATCTTGTCATGGTTGTGCAAAATGTACACAGATAGCCAGAAAGATAGACAGAATTTTGACCTATAGTACGACCCCAGGAGTCTTAATTACTAATGAAGATTTTACACTTAGAAGATATCCATGTCATCATAGCAGTCAATATTTAAATTGTAGGTCAATATTAGAAGAAATGAACATTTCCATGGTGACGCAGATTCCCTTAGATTGCATGCATTTGGTAGAGTTAGGAGTGATGCGCAAGATTTTGTTAAGGCTTGTAAGTAATAAGTTAGTAGTAAAAAGTTCATCAGATGCCAGGAAACGCATTTCAGATAAGCTAGTGTTCCTAAAAAAATATATTCCAAGAGAGTTTGCGCGTAAGCCTAGATCTTTGGATGAATTGTGTAATTGGAAGGCCACGGAGTTTAGACAATTTTTGCTGTATACGGGAATTATTGCCTTCAAAGACGAAGTCAGTGACGACCTTTACTATGAATTTCTTTTACTTCATTGCTCATATAGAATGCTATGCAGCTCTAAACTGCGTGAATACAATAAAGAAAATTGTCAACGCATTTTAGATCTCTTCGTTCACAATTTTCCAATTGTATTCGGAGAAAACAGCGTGTCTTACAATGTACACAGTTTATTGCACGTAAAAGAGACCGTAGAACAAATCGGAGATCCGATTTCCGGCTCATCGTATTCATTTGAGAATTATTTACAAACTTTAAAAAAATGTGTCCGAAAGCCTTCTAAAATTCTCGAACAAATATTTAGAAAAATTAGTGAAGACAGGATAGAAAAAAAAATTCAGAAAAATCCTAAGATAGTAGGAAGTAAGTGCTTTTTTAATAATTTTATTTTGTCAGTTAAGGAACCTGATAATTTTTTTTATTAATGGAAATATTCCAATTATTGTGACTGGGTTTACGGAAGAAGACGGAGGGGCAATTATAGGGAAAAGACTGTTAAATATCAGAAGCTTTTATGAGGAACCTATAGCCTCAATCGGATTAGGAATTATTTTAGTAAATTGTGAAACCGTAGCAGTAAAGGAGAGAATCGAATTTATAGATTTGCAAAGTAAAGCTGTAGGTTTGCCATATGAGGGAAATATTTTAGTCATTCCATTGCTTCATCATTGTATTTAAAATCGAATATGTTTTCATTACCTAAAATTGCACATATTTCACTGGGAGGTGTTTAGTCCGTAGGCGTGTTTTTCAACACGAATCGGGCATGCCCTTTAGCGACGGTGTTAAAGGGTATCTTTAGAAGATTCACCTACCTTGGTCCGCAAACCAAAAAAAAAAAAAAGTATAGGTATACATATATGTACTTATATATACATACATATGTAAATATATATTTCAGAATGTCGTCTCCAAGGAAAATTATCCGGCTATCAAGGCCAATGAATGGTAAGTGTTTTTATTTTATAATAATACAAAAAATAATATATACGATTTTCCAGACAGTGAGCCAATGAGCCTGGACGGACATGGGACGAAAATATTGGAGGCATTGGAGGAATTAAAGAAAACGACTGGTAAATAATAATTTTTTTATGACTATTGGAATCAATATATTAAAATTAATATATAAACATTTGCAGAATCTTTGAAACAAGAAAATGTGCTAATACGTGGTAAGACTATTAAGATTAATAGAACATCATTTTCATTTTCAAACCAATTAACAATGTTTTTTTAGATCAATTAAAAGCAATGGTGGAAATACTATCTAACCAAACGGTTTTAATAAAAGCTTTAATCAAAGAGAAGGAAGACTTTAATCCAATTCGGGAACTATTCCCAATCAAAACGGAACCCGATCTAATGGCAATGAACGAAAAAATTAAATTAAATAAAAGCATTTATGTAAGTAAATCTAAACTGTAAATTATGACTTTTTTCTCTATCTTATCCTTATATATGATTTTTATTTACAGATAGCTGCAATGAAATCTATTTTACAGCCGGGCGGTATTGTCAATAATTTAAGTTATATTTTAAGTGAGGAAATTGTTCTGGCGTATAATGTCGATGGAGTGCAAGGGAAGAAGTCCCTCAGGTCCCATAAAGAATTTTATGACGCTTTGCTAGGTAAAATATCATTTACACTCCTAATTAATAAAAATAATTCAATTTACCAAAAATTAATTACAGAATGTATTCCGCCTGGAGACGAAGCCGGGGAGTCACTGCTTCGAAAAGCGATGTAGCGGATAAAAAAACGAGTCTTCAAAAAGAAGTGCGGGAAAAGGACCGAGGAGGAGCAGCTAAATTAATTTAGTTTTAATACGTTTCGAAATTATAAAATTAATTTAGTTTTAATACGTTTTGAAATTATATATGCATACATTTATATTGAACGAATTTGTATTATTATTTCGGAACTAGGCTCCTAGTAACCGAAGGGGGGTCGATACAGGAACTAGTTGCTGGCTTTCTACTGGCAACTAGGTCCGAACTAGGTCCCGAGCAACTAGTTCACAGGTAATCGAAGGGGAATCGATACGGGAACTAGTTGCTGGCTTTCTACTGGCAACTAGGTCCAAACTAGGTCCTGAGCAACTAGTTCACAGGTAATCGAAGGGGAATCGACAGTGGACCAGGGGTGGTTCCGCCCTAGGACATGCGTGTGTTAAATTCTCCGCTGAAATACATTGTCGGGGAAACGAAGTGGAACTAGGGACGTGAGAAATGCAACTAGTTCGGCACCGGTGCCGAACTAGTTGCCTGGTACTAGAGCAGGGGTCGGCACCGTCCTGTCCCATGTGCATAGCAAAAAGGCCACGGGGCAGCGCAGTCGGCACACGCATAGCGTAAAAACTGCTCGGGTCCCGCGGCGGCAGAGAAAATGAGTCGTGTGTCTTCGGGCCTATGCTCATGCTGCTTCGGTATTCTGTTCGTCAGCGTTGCGAGAACAGAGATGAATCAGTTTGCGTTCAGAAGTCAAATGGTGAAGACCACGCTGCGCAACTTTTCGAATTTTCAGCGCAAATTAAATTGTACACTGACAAAAATGTTTAATGTAATGTGGGAGCATGATTTTTTCTTTTTAGAAAATATAGATGGCGGGGCGCAATGTTTGATTTGCAAATATGTTGCAAGTTAATACAATTTTTTTATTTTTTTTAGTTTTTTATGATGCTGTTTTTTTGTTTTTTTATTACTACGATTTTTTGTTTCCTATGATTATTTTTTCTTTTGACGCCTAGTTCTCAGAGACTATAAGAGCTAGAGCTACCAAACTTTCTATTCAAGCTCCTATGATATCAAACCAGCACGAGTTTGTTTCAAAATTTTGCCACGCCTCCTTCCGCCCCCACAAAGGACCAAAATCTGTGGAATCCACAATTTTTAAGATAAAAGAAAACCAAAAACGCAGAATCATGGAAAATTACCATATCTACCAGATTGCCGAATCTTGATCAGGTTGGATCGTTCCCCCTCGTTTTTTCTTTTGTTTGGCGCAAAACATTTTTCCCTATCTGGATTAATTTCTTTCAGTGCAAAGCATGAAACGTTTTGCCTTCGTGTTGCTTCGTGTCTCTTGCCTTCACACACAAACGCACAAAACATGTGAGTGTATTGCGTGCCGACCCCTGTACTAGAGGGTACATATGTACATATTTATGTATAATAAATTACATAAATCTTAAGCTCATATGTATGTACATATATGTATATACCTCAGGGAAAGAAGTACATACATATGTATAAGTGCACTTAATTTGCTTATATTTTTGTAGGTATGCAAGTTTGTGTTCTTATCTATTATAAATATCTCTGTTGGATAACATAACGTTAATCATGTTATGTTAACACAAAAATAACATTAGTAAAAATCCATAATCCCTCATATATGGGCACACCGGCATCCCCTAGTGCACGGGCACACTTGCTTACACTCTTCCTCTTTCTCTTTGATCTCGTGAAGTGGCTGGTTGTGTGCAGATTGAACAATATAAAATCATAAAATATAATTGCAATCATAAAATATAAAACTGAAACTGTGTTGAATCATTGTAAAGTAGGGTACTAACAAAACAACGAAGTCAATATTACAACAGGTTATGGGCCCAGGCTACATTCTATTTAAGAAAATAAATTTATAATAATTTACCATTGTCGAAGCGTGTCTTGTGTATACACATACACATACATATACAAAATGGACAAGGCGAAGCGCAATATAAAACCTTTTGATGGTGAGAAATACGCGATTTGGAAATTTAGATTGAGAGCACTTCTTGCTGAACTAGATGTGTTAAAAGTTATTGATAATGAGACACCTAAGGAATGTGACGAAAGCTGGGTAAAGGCAGAGAGGTGTGCTAAAAGTGCATTGATTGATAATCTAAGTGACTCTTTCTTGGGTTTCGCAACGGGCAGCAGCACGGCACGCCAAATTCTTGTGAAGTTGGATTCTGTATATGAGCGGAAAAGTCTGGCGTCGCAGTTAGCTGTGCGCAAGCGATTGTTGTTGTTCAAATTAAAGAGCGAGATGACGCTAGTGAACCACTTTGTTATTTTTGATGAACTAGTAGGTGAACTTTTGGCATCCGGAGCTAAAATTGATGAAATGGATAAGATTTCTCACTTGCTATTGACTTTGCCAGTATCTTATGATGGAGTAATTACAGCTATAGAGACTTTGTCAGAAGAAAATATAACTTTAGCCTTTGTTAAGAACCGTTTACTAGATCATGAGGTAAAAATAAAGAACGCATGTAATGACACAAGTAAAAAGGTGATGCATGCTGAGGTTTTTAATAAAAATTATAAAAACGAATTTATAAATAATAATAAATATAAATTTAAAAAGCCAAATTATAATAATAATAACCGAAAACCATATAATAATAAAACCAAACAAAATAATATAAAATGTCATTATTGCGGAAAACTAGGGCATATAAAAAAGGATTGCTATGGTTATAAAAGACAAATAAATAATGTAAATAATAAAGAAAATAATAAAGAAGCTCACACTGCAACAGCCAAGCCAGGTTTCGCGTTTATGCTCAAGAGTTTAAGTGACAAAAGTAAACAAGAAAACAAAAATGTGAATTTTATTTTGGATTCGGGTGCTACTGACCACCTGATAAACGATGAGACGCTGTTTGCTGACTCCGTAGAATTGAAGACTCCAATAAAAATTGCTGTGGCTAAACAAGGAGAATACATCTCTGCAACTAAGCGTGGAGTCGTACGTCTGGAAAATAATTATCAGATAACGCTCGAGGACGTCTTATATTCTGGAGAAGTTGCAGAAAACCTTATTTCTGTTAAGAAGATGCAAGATGCTGGAGTTACAGTTGTATTCGACAGAAATGGAGTTCAATTGAAGAAAGGTGATGTCATTATTGCCGAAACCTCAGGTGCGTACAGCATGCCGATTATTGAATTTAAGGCGTATAAAATCAATGCAAATAATAATTTATATAAATTATGGCATGAGAGGCTAGGCCATATTAGTAAAGGAAAAATGATAGAAATAAAAAGAAACAATTTATTTAATGATAATAGGCTACTTGATACTGTTTACCCTACAGACGACATATGCGAAGCTTGTTTAAATGGGAAACAAGCCAGATTACGATTTGATAAATATAAAAATAAAGAACACATAAATAGAGCCCTTTTTGTTATTCATTCCGATGTCTGTGGTCCGATAACACCTACAACAATTGATGATAAAAACTATTATGTAATTTTTGTGGATCAGTATACACATTATTGTGTTACTTATCTTATCAAACACAAATCGGATGTGTTTAATATGTTTAAAGATTTTGTGGCCAAAAGTGAAGCACACTTTAATCTAAAGGTAGTGAATCTATACATTGACAATGGTAGGGAGTATTTATCTAGTGACATGCGTGAGTTCTGTGTTCAGAAAGGAATAAGTTACCATCTGACCGTACCATATACTCCACAGTTAAATGGAGTTTCAGAAAGAATGATCAGAACAATTACTGAAAAGGCTCGTGCCATGGTCAGTGGTGCAAAACTAGAAAAGTCCTTTTGGGGTGAAGCTGTGTTAACGGCAACATATATAATTAATAGGATTCCAAGTAAGGCACTTGGAGATCGAGCAACCACGCCATACGAAATGTGGCATAATAGAAAGCCAGTTTTAAAATATTTAAAAATATTTGGTTCAACTGTGTATGTTCACAATAAAAATAGAAAACGAAAATTTGATGAAAAATCATTTAAAAGTATCTTTGTCGGATATGAACCAAATGGCTTTAAACTATGGGATATTGAAAATGAGAAATTCATTGTTGCTAGAGACGTGGTTGTAGATGAAACAAATATGATTAACTCTAGAGCTGGTAAAAATGAAATCCCGAATGATAGTAAGGATAATAATAAGAATATTGAATTCCTGAATGAAAGTAAGGAGGATGATAAAAATAATTTCCAGAATGAGAGTACGGAAAGTAGTGAATCAAAGATCCTGAATGAAAGTAAGGAGAATGATAAAAATAACTTCCAGAATGAGAGTATGGAAAGTAGTGAACCAAAGATCCCGAATGAGAGTAAGGATTATGAGAATGAAAATTTCCAGAATGAGAGTACGGAATGTTGTAGACCTGAATTCCTGAATGAGAGTAAGGAAGTTCAACAGCCTAGTAGTATGTCAAATGAAATCGCTAGAAGAAGCGATAGATTGAAAAATAAACCACATATATCCTACAACGAAGATGAAACAAATCTAAATAATTATATTTTGAAGGCTCATAGTATTTTCAATGAAGTCCCTAATTCATTTGACGAAATACAAAGTAGAAAGGATAAGTCCTTATGGGAAGAAGCTATTCAAGTAGAATTGTCTGCCCATGAATTAAATAAGACATGGACTATTGTTACAAGACCTGAAAACCAAAATATTGTAGATAGCAAATGGGTATTTACTCTAAAACAGAATGAGATGGGAAATCTAGTGAGATATAAGGCAAGATTAGTTGCACGGGGTTTTACACAAAAGTACCAAATAGATTATGATGAAACGTTTGCGCCAGTTGCAAGAATTTCTAGTTTCCGGTTTATATTATCTATTTCAAACCAGTATAACTTCAAAGTACATCACATGGATGTTAAAACTGCGTTTCTTAATGGTACGCTGAAAGAGGAAATATATATGAAAGTTCCTCAAGGAGTTGTTTGCAAAAGTGATAATGTTTGTAAATTAAATAAGGCGATTTACGGGCTGAAACAGGCAGCTAGATGCTGGTTTGAAGTATTTGAACAAGCATTGAAAGAGTGTGGATTTAAGAATTCACCTGTTGATAGATGTATATATTTTAAAGATAATGGCGATATAAAAAGAAATTTATATGTATTGTTATATGTGGATGATTTAGTTATAGCGGTATCAGACACAGATATCCTAAACAGATTTAAACAATACCTTATGAAAAAGTTTAGAATGACTGACTTGGGTGAAATACGGTATTTTATTGGAATGAAAATAGAAATAGGTAGAGAACAGATATCTTTGAGTCAATCTGCTTACATAGAAAAGATTTTAAGTAAATTTAAAATGGAGGAATGTAAACCTGTAAGTACTCCACTTCCTAGCAAATTAAATTATGAAATGTTGAATTCAGACGACATATATGATGCCCCCTGTCGCAATTTAATCGGTAGTTTAATGTACATAATGCTTTGTACACGTCCTGATATAGCTTCAGCTGTAAACATCTTAAGTAGATATACCAATAAAAACAATATTGAATTATGGCAAGGTTTAAAAAGGATTCTGAGGTATCTTAAAGGTAATATTAATATGAAACTAAATTTTAAGAAAAATTTAGATTATGAACATATCTTTGTTGGCTATGTTGACTCGGATTGGGGGGGAAATGAGAATGATAGAAAAAGTACAACAGGTTATATTTTTAAAATGTTTAATTCAAACGCTATTTGTTGGAATACAAAGAGGCAGAATTCAGTGGCAGCTTCATCCACTGAAGCAGAATATATGGCTTTATTTGAAGCTGTAAGAGAAGCATTATGGCTGAAGTCTCTTCTAGAAAGTGTTAACATCAAACTTGATAAGCAAATAAAATTATTTGAAGATAACCAGGGTTGTATTAGTATAGCCAGCAATCCCTCATGCCATAAGAGGTCAAAACATATCGATATTAAATATCATTTTGCTAGAGAGCAGATAGAGAATAACGTTATATCCATTGAGTATATTCCTACAGAAAAACAGCTGGCTGATATATTTACAAAACCATTACCTGCTGGGAGATTCATCGAATTGAGAAGCAAGATGGGATTACACCAGGAAGACTGAAGTCAACAACAAAGATGAAGATACCTTGCAACTATTTTATAAACTATCACACGGATTTACTAACTGAAGTTCCTTAATTAATTTTTTTTAAATACTATGAAACGAAGAAGAAACTAAAACAAAAAAAAAAAAAAAAAAAAAAAACTGAAGTCATATAAATGTATTAGGTAAAATGAAAGAGAATATTATTAATTTCAATAAGATTTAGATTATTACGAAACTATTATATAATATTGTTAGCCTGATGATATTGAAATCATGTATATTTAGTTTAAATGATCTGATTGGGTTTTATCTGGGTTTCCCCAATCCTAGCAGCAAATGCTGGATCATATTGTAATACTCCCCAGAATACACACCAGTCACATGAGATCAAATATTAAATTTTCTTTTAATATACTATAATGTAATTTTTGAGGGGGCGTGTTGGATAACATAACGTTAATCATGTTATGTTAACACAAAAATAACATTAGTAAAAATCCATAATCCCTCATATATGGGCACACCGGCATCCCCTAGTGCACGGGCACACTTGCTTACACTCTTCCTCTTTCTCTTTGATCTCGTGAAGTGGCTGGTTGTGTGCAGATTGAACAATATAAAATCATAAAATATAATTGCAATCATAAAATATAAAACTGAAACTGTGTTGAATCATTGTAAAGTAGGGTACTAACAAAACAACGAAGTCAATATTACAACAATCTCCTACTCCAGTGGTCCTCTTTGGGCTTCATTCTTTGTACCGTTTTTAATAATATGTGTAGCAACTTGTGGTTTTCATAGGCAATAAGTATGTATGTTGTATGTATATGTGCAAATTGAGATTACTGTGCTATTGAGTGTGGGTAAGCTAAGAAGTGTGATCTAAAAATATTCTTTAATAAGCGGGACGCAAGTAAAATTGTTTTTAAATGTTTCGAGAATGAAATGATGGAAACTAATTTTGATTTTACGGTACAATGCCCCGTGGGACACATTTGTCAGAGGAAGATCGCGGTATGATCAAAGGGCTGGCCAAATCTGGCAAGATAATTTCGTATATTGCTGCCAGACTGAATAGGCAAATTCGGCGTGTAGCTGTTCAAAACAAAAAATCTTGCATGGAGATCAAAGGTCAACTGAAACTTGACATATCCAAAAGACGTATGTATAAACCAAATTATAAACGAGAACGAAATGGTTACATATGCTTTCCGCGACGCTATACCAAGGCTGCTGAAGCGCCACAAACCCGCTCGCCTAGAATTTGCTGAGAAGTACAAATTTTGGTCAAAGGAGTTTTGTAAAGTTATACGTTCGGACGAAAAAAAACTAAACTAAACATACATTCATATGTACATAGATTTACTTTACATACTAAGATTTACAATTAGCTAAACTACAAGAGAAACTATTGACATTAGATTAATTTTTTTACATCTACGGGGAACTGTTTTCCCGATGAAGATACGATGTTGATTAACATTATAAAAGATAATGGGTTGAGTGAGTCGGCATCAGAGTTTAAAACTCTTGATGACGATATCTTGACTTGCACTGACGAAGATGCAGAGTTAGAGCTTTCAATAGAAGCAACAGATTTAAGTAATCAAGCCGCAGCTAATGATAATGCATTACGATTCTATGCAGGGTATTTATTGCATAAGTTGCTCAAAAAAGAGGACTGCAAAAAATGCTCTGAACTTTTAAAAACGTCCAATGAGGTCCGATCATCTTCTGAGTATTTAATACTCAATAAAAATTATGGCTATATCAACAGTAACTTAAAACTTAAAGCCCCTTCTGAATATTACTTTAATTCACTGTTCGGAGCAGCAGCTGTCAGTAGCTCTTAAGAATGCCAATTATCGTAGTTATCTCTTAAGTTATTGTACGCTCATCTATTCTCCCGCTCTCGGTGCATACGCACACACACTCATGTTCGCCGTGCGTAGTGCTTATATTGCAGTGCGTCGGTCAACTTGGGTACATTTCGCTAAAACTCGTCGTCGAACGCAGCATCGCGTATAATTATCACCTACCGGCCGTCAAATTGTCAACTCGGTTCTATATATATACATATACATATATATATATATGTATATAGGCATTTGCACACTGAAAAACACAAAGTTTACGGCCACGGCCTTTAAAAGTTGAAACTAAACATTGAAAAATAAACACAAACCCTAAAACCCAACAACGGAGTATAATTTTTGTAAATGTGGAGTCAGAGTTGCCGAAAAAGCTCGGTAGCTTCCAATATTTTGGTGACCCCGACGTGATCTCCGTGAGCTTATAGTGTGAAAAAAGTGTTCAAGCATATAGTTAAATCTGTGTCTAAGGTTTAACTTAACATTTGTTGAAAAAGTAGCGAACCAAAAGTCGTTGTGGCCGACCGTGACAGTTCTAACAGCCCGCTATTCGTTTTGCATTCTCTTTCACCGTCTGTTTCAGCCTGCCCAGCGCACTTTCGAGACCGGCTGCGTTTAAGCCGTTATATTTTTCTTCTCTTCCTTCGTCGGTTGCTTCTGCCAGCGCTCGCGAGCGGCTGCATTGACCTCTCTCTGAAATTTCGAACTCGAAATCATAGTAAAATTCTCGATCGTTCGCTTGTGCATAATTGTTGGATTCGGTCTTCGGATTCGGCCTAGTCGCATTTTCGGTCTGCGCTTTAACCTCTTTGTGCCGGTGCAGTTCAGACATATACATATACATTTTTTCGCCTTCGCTTTCGTACATCGTTGCATCCCTCTACTGGCATTCATTGCCGATGAGAACAATAAAGTACGCAACGTTAGATCTGCGCAGCCGGCGGGAAAAGGTTCGCGGGAAATAAAACACTACACAGTTCAAATGAGTGACGATAATATAAGTATCGGGTCCGCCTCGGGTGGCACACCGTCGACTGGCGCTCCGCCTGGTGAATTGTTGGCCAGTGCTACTAGCCGGATTGTTTTTTTGAAGCTCAAAACAACGGATATTCTCAACAGACTGCAGGGACTCGTCACCCAATTGGATTTCGAAAAGCTGCGCCAAATGGATGAGTACGACCTGAAAGGAGTGTTGGAATCACTGACGGAGCTAAAAGATAACTTTAGTGTGGCACACACCAGTTTAGAGGAAGTGGATTTTGATTCAATGTCCAGTGAAATACCTGTGCAATTCGATTCGTCTCTACTATTATTGAGGACGGCTCTTCAGCGGGAGTTGGGCAAGCGTTCTCAGCCAGCGCATTGTTCGACGTTTCGCATGAATCCAAACGAATCCCAATCCCTGATATACATGGCAAATCGCTCGCGCCTGCCACAACTGCAGCTGCCCAAGTTCAGTGGAGAATATACGGAATGGACCAGCTTCTATTCTATGTTCACAGCGGTCATCGATAGTGAAGCGGAGCTGACTTCTATCGAGAAGCTACAGCACTTGCGGTCCTGTTTGAGCGGAGTGGCCCTGGACACCATCAGTTCGTTGGAGATTTCGTTGGAGAATTATCGCACAGCGTTAGACATTCTAAAATCCAGATTTGCTAACAAACGTCTCATTTTACAGGCACACATCAGAGCGGTATTTGGGCTGACTCGTGGCGACTCATCAGTGGGCAAGTTGCGGGCGTTTGTGGATGCCGCCACCTCACATCTTCGGGCGTTGCAAGCGCTAGGATCAAAGGAGGATATTGCAGACGCGATAATCGTCTATGCAATTTGGCGGAACTTGGACAGAGCAACGCAAACAAAATGGGAAGAAGTCTCGTCGAGTCAAGGCCTTCCATCCTGGGAGAAATTGTCCACATTTTTGGATAACCGATGCCGCACTCTTGAGGGCATTCAACACGCCATGCAAGGGCAAGATGGTCAGGTTGGCAAGGCTGAAAAAACCGTGAGTACAAAGCCGAGAAAGGCTTTCGTGGCATCGAGCGCTACCGCTCCGGTTTCTTGTGCGTTTTGTGATGGCTCGAGCCATACAATTGCGAATTGCGAGCGCTTTAAGGGGCTATCGCCGGATGAGCGCCACAAAGAAGCAAGGAGGCTAGGCTTATGCGTGAATTGCCTACGAAGGGGCCATCACGTGAAGGATTGCCGATCAGGTCCTTGCCGTACCTGCCGATTGAAGCACCACTCCCTCTTGCATTTCGGTCGTTCATCAGAGACCGTTCAATTCGGTTCCCCGAACGAAGCATCGCAAGCACAACCAAGCCATACCGCCATGGTTGCGTTGTCACCCCCATTGCCGCAAGCCCTCATATCCCAAAGTCCGTCTGATGCTGTGTTATTAGCCACTGTCGTCGTTCTCGTCAAAAACAGCTCTGGAACTTTCGTCCCTTGTCGTGCACTTTTGGACTCGGGATCTCAATTGCATTTCGTGACAAGTCGTCTAGCCAATCAACTCAAACTTCGAAAAACTAAATCGCACACCGCAGTCTCTGGCATAGGCGATGCTAGCTTCTCAACAGAAGGTATCTCGGTGGATCTCGTTCTGAAATCTCGGATTTCAGAGTTCACCACTAGCATCACAGCCGTCGTTGCGCAGAAGATTACGGATCATCAACCTCGCTCGTCGATTAGCACAGCTAATTGGCGTATACCTTCGCATATCCAGCTTGCTGACCCTTCATTCTACCAGCCGCAGCGGATTGATCTGCTCTTTGGAGCCGGACTCTTCTTCGAGCTGCTGTGTGTGGGACAAATTCAGCTGGCGCCTGGATTACCCTTGCTACAGAAGACCCATTTTGGATGGATTCTATCTGGTGGCGGGCACTCGGCCCCCATTCTCTAGTCGTTCATCGCAACCCAATCTTCGGATGACATCAATCACAGCACTCGGCTCGATGACTTGGTTCGTCAATTTTGGGAAGTGGAGCACATCTTTGAGCCGATCGCTAGGGCAACAAAGGAGGAGCTTCATTGCGAGGAGCATTTCGTTAGCACTCACACTCGTTTACCCTCTGGGGAATACTCAGTCCGCTTGCCTTTAAAGCGAAGTGTGGAGTCCTTGGGCGATTCCTATTTGCAGGCAAAGCGGCGTCTGGAAAACATGGAGCGCAAATTCGTCCGTAATCCAGTTCTTTATGCAAAATATTCGGCTTTCATGAAGGAGTACCTGTCCCTCAATCATATGTCGCTGGTGCCAAACGAAGATAGGCACAAGTGCAAATATTTCTTGCCACATCACTGCGTCATCAAAGAAGACAGCTCCACCACAAAGCTGAGGGTCGTATTCGACGGCTCGGCAGCCATCACATCTGGTCTTTCGCTAAACGATCTGCTCATGTCAGGTCCCACAATTCAGGCCAAACCATTTCACACACTCATTCGTTTTCGTACATTTCCCATTGCACTTACAGGTGACATCGGTAAAATGTATAGGTGCGTGCGTGTCTCAATGCCTGACACCATGCTCCAATGCATATTATGGCGGGACTCTCTTGACGATGACATGCAGATCTTCAAGCTAAACACAGTCACCTATGGGACTAAGCCGGCATCGTCTTTAGCTATTCGAGCTATGCACCAGCTGGCCATGGATGAGTCATCATCGTATCCATTGGGGTCGGAAACCATTCTACAGATCTTCTACGTGGATGATATGATATCTGGAGGGAATTCGGTCGAGGACGTACTGGATATTATGCGTCAAACCACGGATCTTCTTGCTCGAGGCAATTTTCAATTGCGGAAATGGTGCTCCAACTCTCTAGATGTGCTTCGTACCGTCCCAGAGGCCGAAAGGGAAAGCTTTCTGAAGCTGGATGATGGCAGTGATGTAACAAAGGCGCTTGGGCTCATTTGGGAGCCCCATAAGGACTGCTTTCTGTTCACATTTGCTCCACAAATCGGTGTTGGCAAGCACACTAAGCGTTCGGTATTGTCGACCATTGCGCGCTGCTATGACCCTATTGGATTGATCGGACCTACTCTGACCAGAGCGAAAATCATCATGCAGCGCATGTGGAGAGACAAGCTGCATTAGGATGAGAGCCTTCCTCAGTCGTTGGACTCAGCTTGGACTGAGTTTTGCAAGGACTTCGCCACTGTGGGTCACGCCACATTTCCTCGCTATGTGCTTCAACCCAAGGCAAGGTTTGAATTGCATGCCTTTTGTGATGCCAGCCTTCAGGCCTATGGGGCTTGCATCTATGCTCGATCGTTTACAGATACGGCCGCTGAGGTTCACTTGCTTTGTTCGAAGGCAAGAGTTGCTCCACTAAAAACCCTCACGGTTCCCAAGCTTGAGCTGTGCGCAGCGTTCTTATTGGCAAACTTACTTCGCGAAATCAGGAAAATGGATACCCTTGATTGCCCAATTCATTGTTGGTCGGATTCAACTGTGGTTCTGTCTTGGTTGCGAGAGGAGCCATCCAAGTTCAACGTATTTGTCTCCAACAAAATCGCCGGAATTCAACAACTTACGAGGGACATGGATTGGCGCTATGTGCCAACTGTGATGAACCCGGCTGACATTCTTTCGAAGGGAGCAGCGCCGCAGGATCTCTTGCATTCTAGGTTGTGGATGAATGGACCTACCTTCTTGCAAGGCGAACGAAGTTGCTGGCCTGAACGGTGCTCGCCAGAAATCAACCTTCCGGAAATTCGACACCGGGTATTGCTGTCGTCTGAGCGTGCCGAGATCTCTCTTTCGTTTAAGCACATCAACTCATTTGGAGTTATGCTGCGCATCTTCGGCTACGTTCAGAAGTTCATCAGTCGGACGAAGACACCGGACCTCTCGTCTGACGACCTTCGAAAAGGATCCCATTTGTTATGTCGCATCGTTCAACGGGCCCATCTATATCCTGAGTACCGTACTCTGCAGAAAGGGAACTGCGTGCAGTCATCCAGCAGTATCGCATCACTTTCGCCTTTCATAGATGACTTTGGTTACTACGTGTTGGTGGTCGCTTGCGACACTCAACTCTCGGCTTCGATGCACGCCACCCAATCATTTTGCCCAGGGATCATCCACTGACGTTCGCTATCATCACACATTTTCATCGGAAGCATCACCATGTGGGTCCGCAGTCGTTGCTTGGAGCAATTCGGTTGCAGTTCTGGCCCATCGGCGGCCTGAAGACTGTGGCTCGAGCCTTGAGGAAATGCGTCATCTGCTGCAGATCCCGACCTCGTCTTGCTGAACACATCATGGCTGATACCGAAGGATCGAATACAGGATTCGCCTGCATTCAGTGTCACCGGAATTGACTATTGTGGTCCCTTCTACTACAAGCCAGATGGCCGCAATCGAACTCCCATGAAATGCTATATTAGCGTCTTCATCTGTTTTACTACAAAGGCAGTCTGGTTGGAATTGGTAAAGGATCTATCAACTGCAGCCTTCTTAAGTGCCCTCAAACGCTTCGTCGGGACTCGCGGCATTCCCCGATGCATTTGGTCGGACAATGCCATTAATTTTGTGGGCGCTAGGAACGAGTTGGATGACCTTCATCGGCTATTCATGAGCGAGAAGCAACGCGCTGAAGTCCATAATCACTGCCTCAACAACGGCTTCGATTGGAAGTTCATACCGCCCCGCTCGCCTCACTTCGGGGGCTTGTGGGAGGCAGCAGTGAAGATGGCCAAACAGCACTTCTATCGCTCCGTGGGATCGTCACTCTTTGGCTTCGACGAGCTGCGGACATTGGTCTGCCAAATCCAGGCTATAATCAATTCTCGTCCTCTTATTCCAATTTCAGAAAACCCTGAAGATCTTGGCGTCCTTACACCGGGACATTTCTTAATTGGTCGTCCGTTGAATACGCCGGGGACGGCAGGGGAACGTGAACCCGCCAGTAAGGCAGACTGTAGCAGGAGGGGAAAGGAAGGGCCAGACCCACCAGAGGCGCAGCCCGTAACCGACTTCAGCAGGGTAAATCCCTGTTGCCAGAGAAGGAGGCAGGTCACACACCTGGAAGGAGGAGTGGGCGGTAGGAGAAGGAAGACGTATCACTCCCGATATCGGCAGGGTAAAACCCCCCGGCTTTCGCGGATCTCTTTCGCCTACACGGCTGGCCGAGCGCCACTTATGGTAGTGGCCGCTCTCTCTCTCTCCTTTCGCGCACTCCGTTTTTCAGAGTGTGTTCGTCGCTTTGGATTGTCTGCTGCTGGTTTTTCGGGTGTGGGTGAGCTGGGCATCTGGCGGTTTTCGGCGTTTATTCTACTAATAAATTTAGCTTATTTATATATTTATGACTGACTTCATTGTATTCTATTTTAAGGCTATATACAGATAGGCATGTGAGGCCCTAGTATGGGTCCTCACACAGTAATAATATAATAATTTATATATTAAAAAAAAAAAGATAACAGATTTCTTTCTTCCCACGGCCAAGTGTCCCACCAACCCACACCCAGCCACACCCACCCCCACCCATCCTGCCAATTCTTCATTTATGTATTTTGTAGCGGTAGGTCAGTTCGTCAACAAGCTGAAGAAGAACACACAAAATTTCAGCTTAGCAAAGAACAAACGCTCTGTATGTGAGGCTGAGCTTTAGCTGTATGTGTGCACATATCTTGTTTGTATTGCTTTTGCACAACGCCGCTGTCTAAAAAAACACCCATTACTTTAGAACAGGGGTCGGCACGCAATACACTCACATGTTTTGTGCGTTTGTGTGTGAAGGCAAGAGACACGAAGCAACACGAAGGCAAAACGTTTCATGCTTTGCACTGAAAGAAATTAATCCAGATAGGGAAAAATGTTTTGCGCCAAACAAAAGAAAAAACGAGGGGGAACGATCCAACCTGATCAAGATTCGGCAATCTGGTAGATATGGTAATTTTCCATGATTCTGCGTTTTTGGTTTTCTTTTATCTTAAAAATTGTGGATTCCACAGATTTTGGTCCTTTGTGGGGGCGGAAGGAGGCGTGGCAAAATTTTGAAACAAACTCGTGCTGGTTTGATATCATAGGAGCTTGAATAGAAAGTTTGGTAGCTCTAGCTCTTATAGTCTCTGAGAACTAGGCGTCAAAAGAAAAAATAATCATAGGAAACAAAAAATCGTAGTAATAAAAAAACAAAAAAACAGCATCATAAAAAACTAAAAAAAATAAAAAAATTGTATTAACTTGCAACATATTTGCAAATCAAACATTGCGCCCCGCCATCTATATTTTCTAAAAAGAAAAAATCATGCTCCCACATTACATTAAACATTTTTGTCAGTGTACAATTTAATTTGCGCTGAAAATTCGAAAAGTTGCGCAGCGTGGTCTTCACCATTTGACTTCTGAACGCAAACTGATTCATCTCTGTTCTCGCAACGCTGACGAACAGAATACCGAAGCAGCATGAGCATAGGCCCGAAGACACACGACTCATTTTCTCTGCCGCCGCGGGACCCGAGCAGTTTTTACGCTATGCGTGTGCCGACTGCGCTGCCCCGTGGCCTTTTTGCTATGCACATGGGATAGGACGGTGCCGACCCCTGCTTTAGAATTTATTGTAAGCTATGATTTTGTGATGACGCTTGCCCAAAATTAAAATAATTGTATATATTGAATATCCTCTATATTTTCATTTTGTTTAATGTACTATAAACGAATATAATGAACGAATGTAAATATGTACAAATGCAAAATGTATATCAGACATGAAATTCGTCGCGTCAATAAGCAACACTCAGCAAATAAATTTGTGTCTCAAGAAATCTTCTCAAAAATATTTTTCTGGCAATTTCGGCAGTACTGCACTCGTACACACACATATGTATGAACGTACTTGTAAGTTCTGTCTGTGGATGGACATTCGCATCAGAAAACTAGGAATGATTTCAAAATTGAAGCGCAAGTATGACACTAAAATCTGTATGAACCCATTTATTGCCCATTTATATGTCATTAATAGCCATATTCAAGGATGATATATATATATTTTTTAGCGCATACTACTTGTTCAGGGCAGCCGCAAACTTCTGCAGCGCACTGTGGAGAGCGCTCTGGAGAGCGCTCCGCGCCCGACTCGCTCTCGCACGCTCTTGCACACGGCACTCAGGAGAGCCGCCCGGCGCTCGGGCGGCCACTAGCTTGAGCGGGAGTTTCAGTTTCGCTCCCACCCCCGTTACGATCGTTCGCTGTGAATTTCGGCATACATACCCAGCGGCGAACAGCATATCCAGTACGCCCACAAGATGCATTTCTTAAAGGCCCCACGTAATGTATTACGTGTAGGTTTTAAGTAAGCCAGGTTGTAATGGGAAGTTTAGCACAGAACTGTTGTTTCGTTCGTTTGCTACTTCGCCTATAGAGTTCATTCCTGTTCGTAAATTTTTCCGAGTTTTTTTGACGTTTACGCATATTATTACGCATACAAGTGTACGAATACAGCTATAGATGTAAGTGTGACGTGGCATTTCTGTTTATCCCTTTGTGTTCGACATTTGTCGTCACTCTGATTTCTTTTTTTGAACTGTGCGGATCTAGTCAACGTTGGGTCAAGTGAATTTTAAGTAAATTACTGAAAATCGTATCAGGTAAGTGTTCACAAATATTAATAAGTAATATGCAGTAGAGTTTGCAATAAAAGTGTTTGTTTTTCATTAGCAGGCTTGTCTACCAGCATACGTACATGCATTAGTGTTGTAGTATTGGGTTTTTCTTTTTTCGTAAAAAGGACAAGCAGAAATAGATACATACACATTACACATACATACATAAGCTAGAAAAAAATGCGTAGCAAAAAAAGGGTTCAGCAAAAGAAATTTGCGACGGCTGGCTGCTGCCGAAGGCCGAAAAATAGATAGCGTGCACAAAGCAGATAAAAGTAGCTCAAAAGAAAATATTAGCGATTTTCAAAATTGTGAAAATATTGAAAATTTAGAAACACAATCTGTTAGCCTTTCAGAAGAGCTGAAAGTCTGGTATTTGCAGCACAGGCCAGCAAGAACTTGCGTACGAGACCTTTTAAAAATTTTAAATTTTAAAACGAAGATGTCAATAAAAGGCTGGAAAAACTGGACGAGGGCCAAGTAACCATTATCAAAAACCAACAAAAGATATTGGCAGTCCTTAACCGACTGACACAAGAACACGTAAATCTGGAAACCGTATTCCCTATAAATACAAAAGATGAATTAGAAGCTTTGGAAGACAAAATTAAAAAGGATTCGTCGTTTTATGTAAGTATATACCTCAGTGAAATAAGTATAGTTTGCATTGTCATTTTTTAACAAAAAATCAATAAAAAACATAATTAAAATTTTTGATTTTTTAAACTTATTAAGGATACATATATTGTTTGAAAAATATAACATTTTTTTTTAAATTATCTTCAAGAAACTTAAAATATTTAATTAACAAAGTTCATTTCATATGAAATAAGTATATGTGCAAAATGATAAAAGTAAAGAAAAACTAAATAATTTGTTGTCCAGTCCAATAAATTTAGATATTTAATAGTTAATATGTTTTCCCTTATTAAGAAGCATTTGATTAATTCGATTTTCCATTGAATTTGACAAGTTTTGAAGTGTCGATAGGTCAATTTGATCCCATTCTTCAATTAGTGCCTTTTTAAGGTCCTTTACAGTATCAAACTGGCGGTTATTCTTGTAGACCTTGCGTGACAGTATTCCCCATAGATCTTCAATCGGGTTTAGGTCCGGACTGATCGCAGGCCATTCTAAAAGAAGTATTTTCCTATCCGAAAAAAATTTTTTTGTTTTCCGCGCAGTATGAATTGGCGCGTTGTCCTGCTGGAAAATCCAGTCATCTCCGTATAGGCGTCCAGCAAAGTCAATAAGTATTGTGTCTAACAATTCTATGTATACTTCTGCATTTGTTTTCGTGGGTATAAAACATAGTGGAGACTTTCCTTCATATCCAAATGCTGCCCAAATCATCAAGGATCCTCCACCGTGGTTGCGTTTATGGCAAGTCTTACGTGGTTGCCTTATATCCCGCCAATACTTTTGGAAACAGTCTGGCCCGTCTAAGTTAAACTTTTTTTCGTCGGAAAAAATAACTTTTTGAACTCTTCAGACCAAAATTTATATTTTTCTCCGAATGCCAGGCGCGCAGTTATGTGGCGTTTCAATAGCCTGGGCTTAGCCTCGCGGGAAGTATATTTAACCGTGTCGTTTTCCTGTAAAATCTGATTTACCCGTCTACTGGACACATTCAGCTGTAGCTGACGTTTGATTTCAGTGCATGACATGCTGTCTTCTACTGCCATTCGTCGAATTTGCCTCCTACAGCGATTATCAATGTCAGTGGGTCGGCCGGTCCTCTTATTTTTCCCGTAATTTTCTGGATTTCTGAGGAAATTGGCTACTGTGTTTCTATGCCTATTAACTCTGGCAGCAATATAAGTAATATTTTTTCCAGCTTCGGCCAATCCTATGATCAGACCTTGGTCTTTGTCCGACAAATGTGATCCACGAGGCATTCTAACATAAAATCGCTTTATCAACAAGATTGTTGAACTCAAATACAATTTAAATTGTTTTACTCACTTTCTAATTAGAAAAGAACTTGTGTTGTGTACACTTGAACACTCGACTATACTCTGAAGCACAATATTAGCAGAATGCACATATACTTATTTCATAAGAAACCGACGACCTGCCTCGCAAATTTGAGATAACGGTACTAAGAATGAAGTCTAAAGAGAAGTCGTGGAATATGTACATGTGCTATATGTATGTATGCGAAAACAAGCATACTCCAAAACAATGTACGGTAAACTTTTAATAGAATACAAAGACTAGAATAAAATGCACATATACTTATTTCACTGAGGTACATGTTGAATATTCAACATTTTTTTATGCTATAATTTATGTATATTAACAAAAACACTTTCGTTTTGCAAATTTATTGCAGGTTAACATAATAAAAAAAATAATTAAAGATGACCTCGTCGGAAATTTTGATTCCATTGTTGGCAAAAATATAGTTATGGAATTTAACTACGATGGCGTCCATAAAAAGGCTTCATTTACAAATTTTTCAGCATAAACAATGCGATACACTGTAAGTCGAAATGTTTTATTTTTATTTAATATTATTTTTTTCTTTCTAGGTGCTGCGAAAAATTACATCCCTAATGAGAGGGAGTATATAAAAAGCATTCGCCTTGCATTTAATATTTTGAAAGGCCGTCTATCTAAGCGCAAATATGATGCAAAAATTAAAGTAACCAAGGATCCAGAAAATAAAGAAAATATTCATTAAAGATCAAAATGTTTTTGTATTTGTTCCAGTATTAGCATTACTACTTCAATAACATTGTATGTTGGGTAGTGCAGTATTCGCATTACAGGCACACACACATTTTTTAAATCGTGTATCGTACAGTGGAAGGTCTGCCCACAGCTAGCATTACAGTTTGGGATATGTATAATTGGGTGTAATGGAAGCCCGAAATGAACTCGGATTCTTTGTCCACTTTTTCGATGAGATTGTAGGCATTCACTCCACAAAGCGGCCAAGCAAAATTAAATGTAATGGGAATCGTAATCCATTTTCAAAGGTAGTAGGCATACCAACTCATGAAGAGGTAATGGATTACGTGGGGTGTTTTTTCGCCGCTGGGTACATGCGAACACAACTACCTATACAATATACATTACATACTATACCACTTACTGAGAATAAAGTGATCGAAGTGAAACACATAGACGTGCTATTTAATTAATTCAACGGTTGTGCTACCTCCCGGATCCGCCCCCTACAAACACTACTGTTTTATATGTGATCAAAAATATCATTATATACCACAATAAACCATAAAATTATACACATATTTGTGAATATATATACATATATCAGCTCAGGGTACGATATTCGGTTAAGGCCAGGAGTTGTTACCTTAAGGGAGTGCAATGCAGATAGTAGTTCTATTTGTGTAATGTCTGATTCTATTGTTTGTGCTGTCGGACAGGGTATAACGGTAGTTGTTGAGTCTGAGTATTTGTTGGCAGTGAAGATTTGGTTAAAGTTTTCGCCTTTGGAGTGGTCTGACCAGTATTGAGCAAAAAGATGAGCTATGTGGGTTGTTTCTGTCGTGTGTAAGTTGTTGGTTGTATCTGTGATACAATGAATGGTTTTAGTTGGGTTGAGTCCGCAGAGACGTCGGATGCTTGCCCAGATTTTGTCTGAGGGGGTATTGGGGTTGATTGTGGACGTGAAGTCTGTCATGGCTTTAGTTTTGGATAATTTTAGCTCTCTTCGGAAGAGTGCGTTAGCTCGTTTATAATTGAGGAGATTTTCAGTGCTGTTGAAACGTTTGAAGTTCTGCCAGGTTTTAAAAATTTGGATAGTATTCTGCCTCTTCTATTGTCCTGGGGTGATCCCCAACTGTGATGCCAGCTGTTGAAATCGCCTAGGATAATTTGGTTGGTATTGTGTGTTTCAAAGTGGTCGTTTAAGCATTTGAGTGAAAAAGGTTTGTTGGGAGGGATGTATGTTGAAAGGATGTTAATTTTTTTTTATGTAATTTCTATTCCGAGTGTTTCTAGGTGTTGAGATTGGTTTGATTGAGAGTGTTGTATGGATTTGTGGACTAATGTGGCTACTCCACCAAATCTGTTGGATGCTGTGTTGGAATAAATATGGTAATTTACTGGGACGGGGGAGGGGGTATTTGTGTTGAAATGGTGAGTTTCTTGGAGACATACATATGATTTGTGGAGAGTATTTTTTTATTATAATTAAGAGTTCATTGTAGTTGTTTGTGTATCCTCTAATGTTCCATTGAAGTATTTTGAGCATTGCTATAGTTTTGAGTTTAAGTGTTTAAAGTTGGTATTTGGTTTTGTTTTGGATTTAAGCTAAAGTTAAGTATAGGATTTTTGTTTTAAATAGATTCGCTGTCGCTGTGTTGGTTCTTGTTTTTGGCTGTTCTTGGTTTGGTTGTTGTTTTGGTTTTGGGGGGCTTAAAATTAGTAGATAGGGGACTATACTTATCTTTAGGAAATGTTCTTAGTTTTATATCTTCGGTGGGCTGCGATGTATGAGATTTGTTTTCCGTATTGGGAATGTTACTGTCTGTTTCCATGTCTTCTGCTACGATATGATGTTGTTGATGTTCTGATATCAAAAACACCTCCGACGTACTTAAAACAAGAATCACTAACCTATTTAATATTATTTTCAACAACTTCATCCCGCAATCCTACAAAACCAACCTAGTCATCCCCATACTAAAGCCCAACTTAAATAAAACAATAATAGCCAACTATAGACCAATCTCCCTAAACTGCTGCCTATCCAAAACATTAGAAAAAATAATAGCCAAACGCCTATGGTGGTTCGTAACACAGAATAACCTTATCCATTCCAACCAATCTGGATTTAAGCACGGCAAATCGGTTGCAGACGGTCTGCTCCTAGCAGACCACCTGATAACCAGGTCGATGAGATCCAAAAAGTACACATCTGTCATTGCCCTTGACTTCTCAAAGGCTTTCGACAGAGTTGGAGTGCACACCATAATTGACCAGCTAAACACCTGGAAAGTTGAACCAAAAATTACAGACTTCATTAAAAACTTTATGTCTAACAGGCTATTAGAAAACTAGATTCGATATTTTAATAAACAAGACTTGTAATTAATATTTGTTTGATATTATGATTGCTCTTTTATTATTTGTTATTATTTGCTCTGCAACACCATTACCACATGTACACGCTTTGGTTGTCCGAAGAAGAAGGATGGAAAACGGAAGCTGTTTAGTTGCAGTATGACCAAATCAGCTTATAATCAAAATTTCTTTAAGACCATATTTTCATAATGTTATTATTTGAATAAGGGTATTCCAACACGCCCCCCTCAAAAATAACATTATCATTCAATTTATAATCATAAACAATATTCAATTTCTTATCTAATGTGGTTGGTGTGCATTCTGGGGAATATTAAATGATCCAGCATTTGCTGCAAGGATACGGGGAAAACCCAGAAAAACCCGATCAGATCATTGTCTTATATATATGTATATACATTAAATTTAGTATTCGTTTGTCTCTCAGATATGTAGTATAAAAAGATTGTAAAATTTAAATTAAAAAAAAAAATTAGCAAAGTAACAATTCATTGGTTTCTTTCTTTGATTCATTTCATTCTTATATGTACTAAAGATATGTATAAGAGTATATTAATTTTTAGTAAAAATAATGAGTATCCATTCATGACTTTAACAGTTCATTTGTTTCTTTCGACTAGTTTTTGTTTTGTTTCTTATATACATATGTACATAAATATATAATTAAAAAAAAAAACAAAAATTAATTTTCCTGGAGTAGTCCCAGCATCTCTCGTAGCTCTGCAAATCTTCCAGCGGGCAGCGGTTTAGTAAATATGTCGGCCAGTTAATTCTCTGTGGATATATTTTCAATACATATTTCATTATTCTCTACTTGTTCTCTAGAGAAATGATACTTAATGTCAATATGTTTGGCTCTTTTGTGACTTGAAGGGTTGTTTGCTATACTTATACAGCCTTGGTTGTCTTCCTTAATTTTAGTAGGCTTATCAAGTTTTATATTTACACTTCTAAGGAGAGATTTTATCCATAAGGCTTCTCTTACAGCCTCAAATAGTGCCATATACTCAGCTTCAGTCGATGAGGCTGCTACTGAATTCTGTCTTTTCGTATTCCAACAGATTAAATTGGAGTCAAACATTTTGAATAAATAGCCCGTTGTACTTTTCCTGTCAATCTCATTACCACCCCAATCAGAATCTACATAGCCAACTAATATATCATCAAATGAGACATTCTTTTTATACCCGGTACTCGAAGAGTAAAAGGGTATATTAGATTTGTGGGGATAACGGTTGTGTGTAACGCACAGAAGGAAGCGTTTCCGACCCCATAAAGTATATATATTCTTGATCAGCATCAATAGCCGAGTCGATATAGCCATGTCTGTCTGTCCGTCTGTCCGTCCGTCCGTCTTCATTAGCGCCTATATCTCAGAGACTATTAAAGCTAGAGAAACCAAATTTTGTATCCAGTCTCCTGTGTGATCACACTACTCCAAATGTGTTGCAAAATTTCGCCCCGCCCCTTTCCGCCCGCACAAAGGACGAAAATCTGTGGCGTACACAATTTTGAAGATACGAGAAAACCAAAAACGCAGAATCATGGAAAATTACCATATCTACCAGATTGCCGAATCTGGATCATATCGGATCAATATTATGGCCAGAAGAAACAAATTAAATTTCAGTGGCTACGCAACGCCTGCCAAGCGCTGACTCATGCCCCCTCCCTCTCTCGCTCTGTCCTAAACACTTGTACGTCCCAAATATGTAGTTATACATGTCATGTAGAAATGTAGGCGCAGATATACAAAGCATATGTAAACGAAAATGGAAACATGTATAAAAATTCCAAAAAATTCATTTTTTAATTTAAATATTATTTTCGTCCCTTTTGAGAACATATAATAAATTTCATAAATCGTAGGCTCATATATGTATGTATATATATACTGACTGAGTACCGGGTATAAGGTAGAGCCGCGGCCTTTGCCGCGGCTCACAACGTTCCCTCTCGTTAAAAATTAGTTTCATTTCAATAGTTCCCTTTAAATATCTCATTACCCTTTTTAAACATTGGCATAACTCGGCATTATTCTTGCTACTATATCTACTCAAGATATTTACGGCAGTGGCTAAATCTGGACGCGTACAAAGCATTAAATACATTAAACATCCAATAAAGTTACGACAAGGGGCATTGCAGTCCTCATCTGAGTTTAGTAGGTCATAATTTAGTTTGTTTGGTAAGGGAGTGCTAACCGAATTACAACTATCCATGTTAAATTTGTTTAAGATTCTTTTTATATACGCAGCTTGACTCAAATATATTTGATCTTGATTCATCTCTATTCTGATGCCAATGAAATGCCGTATCTCATTTAAATCAGTCATTCTGAATCTTTCACTCAAATATCTTTTGAATTCATTCATTCTTTCCATATTTCCTGTAGCTATTACTACATCATCGACATATAACAATACATATATATTTTCTTTTATGTCACCTCTGTCGAGGATATATATACAGTGATCTACTGGGGAGTTTGAAAAATTATGTTCTTTCAGTGCTTGCTCGAACACTTGAAACCAGCATCTAGCTGCTTGTTTAAGCCCGTAAATTGCCTTGTTTAATTTACAGACATTTTTAGTATTACTTGGTACTCCTTGAGGAGGTTGCATATATATGTATCTCCTCATTTAAATTACCATTAAGGAAAGCTGTTTTAACATCCATCTGGTGAACTTTTAAATTATATTGAACAGCTAAAGCTAATATAAATCTAAAACTTGCAATTCTAGCAACAGAGGCAAATGTCTCATCATAGTCAACTTGGTACTTTTGAGTAAATCCTCTAGCAACTAATCTAGCTTTGTATTTTATTGGAATTCCCAATTCATTATATTTCATGGAAAATACCCATCTACTATCGACAATATTTTTGTTTTCTGGTTTTTTTATAATTGTCCAGGTGTTCTTAATTTCATGAGCCTTCAACTCTGTTTTTATTGCTTCCTCCCAAGCAGACCTGTCATTCCTAAGTTTAATTTCATCATATGAATTTGGAATTTCATCAAGGGTTGTATGAGCATTTAATATGAACTTATCCAGACTATTTTCAACCTCATCGTAAAATAGTCGAGGCTTCGCCATAAGCCTTTCGCTTTTTCTAATTTCTTTATTTTTTCCCAATATTTCTTTGAATATTGTTTTCTGGTTGATCAGTTTTCTCGCAACCCGTACTCTCATTCGGGAATTTCCCATTATTATATTCCTTACTCTCATTCAGGAAATCAGCTTGTTTCCTTTTTCTAGTTTCATTCGAAAAATTCGGCTGATCACATTCCTTACTCTCATTCGGGAATTTCTCATTATTATATTCTTACTCTCATTCAGGAAATCAGCTTTAGGCTTTATTGCTCTAGAATAAATCATATTTGACTCATCAACAACAACATCTCTTGCAACAATACATTTTTCTTTAATGACATCCCATAATTTGTAACCGTTTGGTTCATATCCGATAAGGATAGCTTTGAATGATTTCTCATCAAATTTACATTTTTTGATTTTATTGTGTACATACACAGCTGAACCAAAAACTTTTAAAAACTTTAAATTTGGCTTCTTATTGTGCCACATCTCATATGGTGTCATTTTATTGTTACCAAGTGCTTTGCTTGGAATCCTGTTTATTAAATATGTTGCAGTGAGTACAGCTTCGCCCCAGAAACTTTTATCTAGTTTTGCACCATTTACCATAGCGCGAGCTTTTTCGGTAATGGTTCGTATCATTCTTTCCGAAACCCCATTTTGTTGAGGTGTGTGCGGTACGGTCAGATGATACGTTATCCCTTCCTTAACACAAAACTCACGCATCTCATTAGACAGGTATTCTCTACCGTTATCAATATACAAATTGACCAATTTTAGATTGAAATGAACTTCGCTTTTTGCCACAAAATCTTTAAACACATTGAATACATCAGATTTGAACTTTAACAAGTATGTTACACAGTAATGTGTAAATTGATCTACAAAGATCACAAAATAATTTTTATCGTCTAGAGTTACTGGTGTAATAGGGCCGCAAACATCTGAATGTATTACAAATAGAGGTCGTTTAACATGGTTTTTATCTTTGGATTGATTAAACGGTAGCCTTCCCTGTTTCCCATTTAAACATGACTCACAAATTTAATTTGATATTTTTAAATTTGCTAGGAGACTGCTGTCACTAAATAAATCGTTACTCTTAATTTCAAGTAATTTCCCCTTACTCACATGACCTAACCTCTCATGCCACAGTCGATAATTATTATTGTTTCTTGCATCTACACTGTATGCTTGAAACTTAATTATGGGTATATTATTTAACATACCTGGATTTTTAGCAACAATCACTCCGTTCTTTGATAGCGATACCCCGTCGTGGTCAAAATGGGTTGATATCCCAGCCTGTTGCAGACGCTTAACCGACATGAGGTTTCCTGCTGCTTCTTTGGAGTAAAGAACATCCTCCAGGGTGATATCGTGTCCATTGTGTAGCTGCACAATTCCACATTTGGTTGCAAATATAAATTCTCCTTCTTTTGCTACAGAAATTTTTATTGGTGGTTCCAATATCACACTGTCAGTAAATAGTGACTCATCATTAATAAGATGGTCACTTGCACCCGAGTCGATTATAAAACCAAGTTCATTGTTGACTTTTTCGTTTTGATTTATTTGTTTCATCATAAACGCGAAACCGTTATTATTATTATTGTTATTATTTTCTTTATTTTTATTTTCCCTTATAAATTGGAAACAATCCTTTCTTATGTGCCCTAATTTACCACAATAGTGGCACTTAATATTTATTTTAGCCTTTCCTTTGAAAACTCTATTTTGCTTGTGTTCCTATTCTTAAACACACTGTTTTTATTTAAATGATTGTTTTTAACAACTAGCTTCATGACCTTTTTACTTGTGTCAGTGCATTCACTTCTTATTTTCGTTTCATAATCTGGCAATTTATTTTTAACAAAAGCTAATGAAAGGGTTTCATCTGATAATGTCTCTATAGCTGTAATGACGCCATTATACATTGAGGGCAAAGTCTGCAGTAAGTGCGCCACTTTGTCCATCTCATCCATTTTTGCACCCGCCGCTAATAATTCACACACAATTTCGTCAAACTTAATAAAATGACTAGACAATATCATTTCACTCGACAATTTGAGTGTGATCAATCGTTTACGCGCAGCTAATTGAGACGCAAGACTTCTAAGCTCATAAATAGCGTCCAACTTTTGAAAAATTTCACGTGCGGAAAATTGGTCTGCCGCGAAACTTAAAAATGCGTCACTTAAGTATTGAATTATTGTGCTCTTTGCACATCGCTCTGCCTTTTTCCAAACGTCATCTATTTCATTTGGCTTTGTCTCATCAACAACTTTAAGTACTCGTACGTCTAATTCGGCAGACAGGGCTCTAACTCAAAATTTCCACACTGAATATTTTTCACCGTCGAACGGCTTTATGTTGTGCTTATTCTTTTCCATTTTTAATTTAAAAAAAAAATGCAGAAAATGAGAAAAAAAATTTTTTTTTATGTAAGTGCGCACGTGGATCGAATTTCACAAGTTATGTAAACCTTCTAATTTCCTTTTAATTGGCATGGACTGGGCCCATAACCTATTAGAAAACTAGATTCGATATTTTAATAAACAAGACTTGTAATTAATATTTGTTTGATATTATGATTGCTCTTTTATTATTTGTTATTATTTGCTCTGCAACACCATTACCACATGTACACGCTTTGGTTGTCCGAAGAAGAAGGAAGGAAAACGGAAGCTGTTTAGTTGCAGTATGACCAAATCAGCTTATAATCAAAATCTCTTTAAGACCATATTTTTATAATGTTATTATTTGAATAAGGGTATTCCAACACAGGCAAATAAGAACAAAAATTAAAAATATAATTAGCCGCCCATACCCACTCTACAATGGTATCCCCCAAGGATCACCAATATCGGTCATTCTTTTCTTAATTGCCTACAACAAACTCACACATCATCAGCATGCAAAAAGAAATACAATTCAGCGCTTACGCCGACGATTTTTTCCTAATTATTCCCCTCAATAGACAAAAAAACCAAACATACAACCTAGACAACCTCTTCTCTAACATTCATGAATGGTGTTCATTTTCAGGAGCATCACTTTCCCTACAAAAATGCCAACACCTCCACATTTGCCGAAAGCAGAACTGCACCTGCAACATATCGTGCAAAAATACCCCGATCCCCTCAGTCACTAGCCTAAAAATCTTAGGACTAACAATAAACAATAAATACAGATGGGACTCACACAAAACAAATTCAACCAGCCTTAAATAACAAACTTAACGTCATTAAAGCCTATGAAGCCCTAAACTAAATTGTAGCACACACACACTTTTATATATAACTAAAGCAATCCTAATATCAAAAATAGATTATGCACTTTTTATCTACGGCCACGCCCCTAAATCAACGATTAATAAACTTAAACCTTTATTTAACGCTGCAATCCGCACATCCCTTGGAGCACTACGCTCAACCCCTATACCCAATTTGCTCTTCGAATCAAACATACCCACAATAGAACAAAAAAGAGACCTTATCACAACCAAAACCTACAAAACAGTACTAAACAGTTCAAACTCACCTCTTCACAAATACATTAAAAACGAGAGGGAACGTTGTGAGCCGCGGCAAAGGCCGCGTGTGAGAGAGAGCGAGAGGGAATGATGACTTTCGAAATGGTTTTCTTCATTGTAGCTATAATAATGATCCGATCTGATCCAGATTCAACACTCTGATAGAAATGGTAATTTTCTATGATTCTGCGTTTTTAGTTTTCTCGTATCTTTAACATTGTGTACGCCACAGACTTTCGTCCTTTGTGCGGGCGGAAAGGGGCGGGGCGAAATTTTGCAACACATTTGGAGTAGTGTGATCACACAGGAGACTGGATACAAAATTTGGTTGCTCTAGCTTTAATAGTCTCTGAGATATAGGCGCTAATGAAGACGGACAGACGGACAGACGGACGGACGGACGGACAGACAGACATGGCTATATCGACTCGGCTATTGATGCTGATCAAGAATATATATACTTTATGGGGTCGGAAACGCTTCCTTCTGTGCGTTACACACAACCGTTATCCCCACAAATCTAATATACCCTTTTACTCTTCGAGTACCGGGTATAAAAACGGAAACAAAAAAATAAGTAAATTAACGTCAACACTGGAAAAATTCATTATCTCATGCAAAGAACACAACATTCCCTACCTCCCACCTCCAAACAAAAAAATCACCCCCCAATGGGAATTTCCCCCTTTCCTTATCAACACTACGCTACAAAAATTCAGCAAATCCAAAACACCACCAAGCGCACATACAGACAACAATTTCTTGAACTCAAAGACAAATACCACAATCACAAATTCATATACACAAACGGATCCTTACCTTACAGTGTATGTGCGTAAAGAAGAACAAACGATCAGTAAACTATGTGTGCGTATGTAAAACCGAAATCGGCAAAAAGTGTGTATGTGTGGTAGCGGACAACTCAGCAAAAAAAAATTGGAAAACGACGCCAAAAAATGAACGTTAAATTTTGAAAGACAAAAAAGAGTGTTGCAAAAGTTTTCATGTAATAATTGAAAAAGAAATTAAACAAAAAGTAAAACGATGAGTTATGCGAACATAAAGATAGACCCCCTCGGCAGGGACAATTACGATACATGGAAAATACAAATGCAAGCCCTTTTAATAAAAAATTATTTATGGAAATACGTGAGCGGACAGTGTGTAAAAACAGAAAATTTATTAGCTCAAAGTGAGTGGGACATAAATGATAGTAAAGCAAAGTCAGACTTAATTTTGTCAATCGCAACGACAGAATTGAGACAAATAAAAAATTGTGCTACGTCAAAAGAACTATGGGAGAAACTCCAAAGTGTGTATCAATTAAAAGGTCCGTCCCGAAAAGCTCATTTATTAAAGTCGCTTATATTGCTAAAAATGCAAAACGGTGAAGACATGCATAGTCACCTGCAAAAGTTTTTTGACATCCTTGACAAAATACGTGAAATGGACATGCAAATAATGGATGATTTCGTAACAATATTGTTGTTGTACAGTGTACCCGAAGAATACGAACAATTTAGAACAGGGGTCGGCACCGTCCTATCCCATGTGCATAGCAAAAAGGCCACGGGGCAGCGCAGTCGGCACACGCATAGCGTAAAAACTGCTCGGGTCCCGCGGCGGCAGAGAAAATGAGTCGTGTGTCTTCGGGCCTACGCTCATGATGTTTCGGTATTCTGTTCGTCAGCGTTGCGAGAACAGAGATGAATCAGTTTGCGTTCAGAAGTCAAATGGTGAAGAGTCTTCACTGAAGACCACGCTGCGCAGCTTTTCGAATTTTCAGCGCAAATTAAATTGTACACTGACAAAAATGTTTAATGTAATGTGGGAGCATGATTTTTTCTTTTTAGAAAATATAGATGGCGGGGCGCAATGTTTGATTTGCAAATATGTTGCAAGTTAATACCATTTTTTTTTTTTTTTTTGTTTTTTATGATGCTGTTTTTTTGTTTTTTTATTACTACGATTTTTTGTTTCCTATGATTATTTTTTCTTTTGTTTTTTTTGACGCCTAGTTCTCAGAGACTATAAGAGCTAGAGCTACCAAACTTTCTATTCAAGCTCCTATGATATCAAACCAGCACGAGTTTGTTTCAAAATTTTGCCACGCCTCCTTCCGCCCCCACAAAAGACCAAAATCTGTGGAATCCACAATTTTTAAGATAAAAGAAAACCAAAAACGCAGAATCATGGAAAATTACCATATCTACCAGATTGCCGAATCCGAAGAGAAGATGCGAGCGGATGTGTTAACCAAGGGTCTATCAACGAGCAAACACGATGAATGTATTTTGGGTTTGGGTATGATCTAAAGTATACATTTTTTATTTGATTCTTAAAAGACGAATTGTTCAACATAAAATTTGAGGGGAAGTGTTGAAATGTATCAAATTGTATGTTATCGACACATTATATACATATACCAAACTCAGTGCATTTATGAACAATAAATAATATTTTGGCAATTTTTATGCAGTTAATGGCTTTCGCAATGCTCTGAATCATGCATAAAAAAATCATGCTTCAGTCAATCATGCATACAGCAAAAGTGAAGCACTTTTCCACGTTGTTCGGCGAAGGCAGCGGATTTAACTCCTCCTAAGTATGCCGTAGAATGACCTGACGTACACTTTTATAGGACACAACCAAGTCACCTTCTTCTTCAAACTCCTTGGCAAGAGTCCTTACGAATATTTGCGGGTTGGTTAATTTTCCGCATGATTAGGCGGTCTGCTCGTTTGCCAATCTTCCTTTTACGGCCACTTCAAGTCTCCCTTCATTTTTGGCGCGATTTAGGACGTTGTAAACGGTTTTTCTTGAAACTGTTGTTGATGTAAAAATGATATGCAAATAAAAATGGAAACAGATAACTTTTAATATATAAAAATCTTGCATAGGGCTCGACCTAATTTTTTTAAATGTTCCATTTTGGCCAAAATTTAATTCGTCCCTTTTGCGAACATATAAATTTGCGAGCATAAATCGTAAGATCATATATGTATGTACATATGTACATACATATATACAGCCTGAGTACCGGGTACGAAGTAGAGCCGCGGCTCACAACGTTCCTTCTCGTTTTGCATTAACCTTTTATTTTAATTATCAAAATTTCACTTTTAAGGCTTGCAATATTATCAAATTTTTTATTTTTTGCGTAAACTCGCCTGGCTAAGATACCCCAAATATTTTTTATTGGATTAAGGTCAGAGGAGCAAGCTAGCCAATCCAAAACCCTAACGGAGTGCTCATTAAAATACGCTGGGTCTTTCTGCTGGTGTGGATAGATGCATTGACTTGCATAAAAATAGTCCCTCTTTCTCCAGTTTCTTCCAAAAATGGTAGGAGACGACCTTCCAATACTTTTATGTATTCTCCACTGTTCATACCGTTAGGACGTTGATATGCAATGACTGCACCATCAAGTGGCCCAAGCGACATCAGCCGATGGCTGTTACGCGCGGATCCCAGGCAAGAAAGCATTAAGTAATTACTAATTACGGGAAAGATATAAGAGTATCAGTAATTTAAGACTAGGAAGATAGTTAGTGGTAGATATAATATGGTAGAGGGAATTATAATCTGAGCATAGGACCCTAAATGGTTCATGCAAGGAATAATTCGATCTACAAAGCGGAAGATGTACGGAAGC